>VWZG01013387.1:74069-224474 GCA_013396735.1 Grallaria varia | reverse complement strand
TGTGTGTGTGTGTCTGTGTGTCTGTGTCTGTGTGTCTGTGTCTGTGTCTGTGTGTGTGTCTGTCTGTGTCTGTGTCTGTGTCTGTGTGTCTGTGTCTGTGTCTGTGTGTGGTGTCAGGGCTATTTAGGGGTTGTTGTGAAAACAATAAATGGCATTACTTAATCGTATCGGTTCTGGAGTGGTGCCCATATTATCCCTCGCATTAGAGGATAAGGCCATATTCATATAAGTTACCAGGATCTTTAAGATGTAAGTACAACATGCTGGTACTGCAGAATAGATAGAAGTGCCAGTGAAGTATGTGGGATTATAGTTCAGGGACAGGCTTGGGACTTGGAGTGTGGGTATCACCAGTCTGTCACCCTGGGAGCATCCCCTTCTGGCAACACCCAAATGCATTTTTAAGGGCTATCCTCAGGCAGCCGCTTGCCTTTTTGACATACTGTATATGTGCTCTGTGTTCCCCTCTCTCTCTTTCTGTAGCTAATTCCAGTAAGGAGCTGCCTCCTGCAGCTGGCATCTTCTTATCACATGACATGGTTATTTATATAAATTCTTCCTTCTCTCTCAGGGCCTTGTATCTCCACTTCCTTGTTTACTCTTACTGCTTTTCCTTCCACAGACATGGTTAGTGGTAATATGGCAGTGTTGGGTTAATGGCTGGACATAACGAACTTACAGGTTTTTTCCAATCTTAATGATTCTATGAAAGATGGTCAATTTTTGCCATCTGGCAAGACCGTACAACTGTAATTTTTTTTAATGTGGACCCAAGGGTGATAAAACTGAATTACAGACCCATAGTCTTGTGGGATCACTATTATGTTTGCCTGTATGGGGATTATAGGGATGAAGGAGAAGTGAAGACAAGTCATTTGTCAGCATGCTTGTTACCTATACAATATAATGAACAAATATTACAGATTGTTTTCAGCCATGTGCCTCTCATACTTGGTTTTCTGTAGCTCATGGTTGTTCCCATGCCAGCAGAGCTACATCCTAATCTGTCACTTTCCTTTCATATTACCTTTTTAAAAATGCATAGATGCAATCCCTTTCCAGTAGTGCAGATGATCTGACCTACAAGCTCATTTGGGTGACTTCTCATTTTATCTTACTCACAATACTTTTGCAATATCACTTCTTCTGTATTACCTAATTCCTAGCATGAACTTTCCCAAGCTTGTTTTTAGTTATACCATCAGGTCATTGCACCTCTTGAAACTTCTTTTGATGTACTTCTGGTGGTCGCCCTTGTCACCACTCTTGCTGAAAAGGAGACCTCGACTACAGACTGTAGCAACTGCAGAAAACACACAGACAGTGGGTGTCCTGAGGTGACTCTGCTGCCCAGCAACTTGTGGCTCCACAGCCCTGTGGCTCTGTAGCTGGCAATCCTATGGCTCTATGAACAAGCACCACGGATCTGTCAGCAGGATATGCAGTGAAGGACTATGCATGGGACTAGGCATTGAGACAGCTGATAACGGGTGGGAGGCAGTGCCTGTGTTGCTGAGTGCAGCCAGTGGTAGGAGGGCCCAGGATTAATAGTTTTTTTGGGGGATGCATTAGAGAGAGTGATGCACTGGTACACTGGGGATTTTGGAGGTAGGCTACAGGTGCAGCTGTTGGGTATTGAAGCAGCCTGGGGAAACATAGACTTGTTCCTGGCTGTGAACATCTACTTGTGCCTGGCCTCGTAGGTGGAGGCCCTGCTCCACCACCTTCCAGCCCAGAAAACTGGGCTAGGTCCTGCTGGGCATGAAAAAAAAGGACTCTTTGAAGAATCATGGAATGGTTTGGGTTGGAAGGGACCTCATCTACCTCCAACTCTGCTGCCATGGGCCAGGACGCCTTTCGCTAGACCAGGTTGCTCAGAGCTCCATCCAGCCTGGCCTTGAACACTTCCAGGGATGGGGTATCTCCGGTTTCCCCGGGTAACCTGTTCCAGTGCCTCGCCACCCTCACAATAAAGAATTTTCCCTAATATCTAGTCTAAACCCATTCTCCTTCAGTTTGAAACTATTCCCCTTTGTCCTGTCACTACATGCACTTGTAAAAAGTCCCTCTCCATTTTTCTTGTAGGGTCCTTTAGGTACTGTAAGGCTGCAATTAGGTCAACCCAAAGCCTTTTCTTTCCCAGGCTGAACAATCCCAAGTCTCCCAGTCTTTCCTCATAGGACAGGTGTGCTATCCCACTAATCATCTTGGTGGGTCTCCTCTGGACTTGCTCCCAAAGGTTGATATCGTTCTTGTGCTGGAGACCCCAGACCTGGATGCAGTACTCCAGGTGGGATCTCATCAGAGCAGAGTAGATGGGCAGAATCACCTCCCTCAACCTGCTGGCCAGGATGCAATTGGCTTTCTTGGCAGTTTGCTTTAATTGACAGAAGATGCTATCACACAGATATAAAATGATTTCACATTTATTATGTTGTTTCTTGCTATTGCTCTGAACCATGGTTCTCTGCAAGGAGTCACCAGTCAGTCAAGCTAAGCTTTAAACATAAAACTGTGAAATAAAAAGAAAAAAACCCAGTGTGATTCTGCAGGGTGTTTCCTAGTAGAAGACAAATGTGTAACTAAAAGGTTTTGTACAGAATCTTAGTTATAGTAATTAATGTTTCTATGAAGACAATGAAAATAACATGCTTGTAAGTTGGAGTTTGGCTGTGAAACCCAGTCTCTGTCAGATTTATTGGTCTATAAAAACTGGCATACACCCAGAATTCTTTTGGGTTTTTTATGAAAACTGTTAAAAAATCTAACACTATAAAAATGTGATATAATCTGTGACATCCCTTAAGTTACCAAAAAAAGACTGAATCAGGGCAAACCAACTCAAATTTAAAAATACTGACTGCACTGCTGCCAAAATATAAAGTCACGCTTGAGTGCCACAACCTTATTTTATAGTTCATGCCTGAAGATAAATTTTATGGTTCAGCTAAGGCCTTTTGAAAATGTGCATTTATGAATCTTTTATTATTAAAGGGGATTCTTCACTGGGCACCACTGTAATAAAATCATACCTTTGCAAAACAGATGATAGTGTCACTTTGACTGTTACCATGCAGTGGAGTGTTGTTTCAAAGCCTGGGCACAACCCACAAACAAAAATGCTCCAGTTTGGATTGGCAAAGGTTTATGTTATCCTTTGTGCAGAATATGGACATTCCCTTCAAGGCCAGTTGTCCTGAAACTAAAAGTGAAATTCTGCAATTGGAAAGTTTCAGTTTTAGAGAACCTATGAGCTAAGCATGGTTTGACTAGATTACAGTGCTCCAGTCCATGGGGAGCTCTCAAAGCTGATAATGGACCATTGTTTAACATTTTATTACAATCAGGAGGTGCTACTGCTGCTAAATGCACAAGGGCAAAGGAGAGATACTTTGATCATTCGGTCTGTTTAGATGAAGTTTCACTCCATGGCTCTGGTTTGACTCTCTCCTGTCTGCGTTACAAAGGACAAAAGCCCTGGCATAGTTCTGGGGACAGTTCACTCCAGGGTCTTTTCCCAAAAGGTAGTATGTAGAGGACTACCCTGCCTTTGGCTCACTTTCCCTCTACAGTCTTCCCATAATATTAGCGGCATCTTTTGCACTCTGCTCACAGGAGTTCCCTTCACTTTTGCTGCAGTGTATCTCTGTTCATGCAATACACACCCTACATCTCTGGCTATTACAACACCCTGCAAAACACCTCGTACTTTATTTTATTTCAACTGAAAGGAGCAGACCGAAGAGCAGCAGTATCTTAGAACCACTGGGGTACCACTGTGGCCCAAGGAGATCTGCTCTGAAGAGAGCTTTAGAGGTATGGCCATGAGCCAGCCTGTGCTACTCAGAGACTTTTACTGAGCAGTAGCAAACTAAAACAAACTGCAAGCAAGCTAAAAAGGGCCAAGGTACTGGCTTGAGAAGTAGCATCTATCAGTCATGCTGTTTGGTGCTTACTAACCCTCCACCTGATGCAGTTTTTAGCCACAAGATCTTTTAACTAGCACTCCCTTAGAATATGTCCAGGACTGGCTTGAGGGATAACATGAGGCCGGGGGCTGGTTGCAATGCATGGTATGGTGAAGACTGTGCTGTGGAAAGGATCTAACTGTCTGCTGTAAGCTTGCCAGGCTGTCCCATTCATTTGCACGGCCAGAAAACATACCCCAGTCATCCAGCTTACTGATACAGATATGACCACTGCAATCATCATCAGCAAATGTGAAAAGAAAACATTAAAAAGCTGTTTAAAAATATGGTAGGTTCTTTGTTCTGATGTCCTTTTGTAATCTGGTGACCTAATTGGCTGAATTCAGTACGTTTTCAGTGCTGTTAAACAAAGCCCAGTTTTAATCCCAAGCAAAGTTCCAACATTTCAACATGGGTTTTCTTACACATGAAGAAAATCATGAGCATGTGGTTCTCTAGAGAACAGATGTTCCCACAAAAGTTTAATTAAAATCCTCAAAGTTTTCCTGATGTTTTTAAAATCTAAATGAAATGTTATCATAGACCACAATCAAAAAAATCCACTTTGGTTTACTGAAGTGAGCCCAAATGATTCATTTTCAGGTCTTCACCTCCCATCATGGACCCAGGATAATGAAGTAGTATCATTATGCAGAGTGATCAAAAGAAAACATGAATTCACAATGAAATGTGTAGGGATTGAGAAGCCTCTAATCTAGTAGCTGGGGCAACAGTTTGGCTGATCATGGGTTTCATCTGATCAGGTGTAGACATCTACTACTGAGCTGGTTGTCTGCTCTCTTATTAGAGTCACAGGCACTGTCTGGAAAGTGAACAAGGTTCAGTTTCTGAATGTAACTTAACCACACAGACTGAGCTAATGATCTAATTCTAGGTAATTTTAATGAGTAGAAATAGGGCTTTTGGAGTGAAATCCTTTGCCAATATTAACTTCAGAGTGAGACAGAAAAGGACCCAGAGGCATGCACAAAACATATTTAACTTGAATTTTGTATTTTCTCATAGCTTGGTAAATTTCTGTCAAGTATTTTACTGCCCATATTGTCCTAGAGACAGACATTCTCTGCAAACTCCTCCAGCACTGGAATCTGAAGCAGCCCAGAAAGAATGATCTCTGTAGCATATCTCAGGATAATCAGTGTCAGTAATGACAGACAATGACAATGAAGTGAAAAGAAGTAAGATCTTTTCCAAATGCCAGGAGAAAATCAAGCTTTTGAACTCATGCATCTGGCATTGGATCACTCTGTGCTGCATTTATTAGAACAGTCTGGTGAATAACTTAATCAGGCACATCTTTAAACACAAGTGAACAGTCACAAATTCTGAATAACAAGGATTTTCTTTGTACTTGCTGTAGGTTTGACTTGCTTGCAGGATTAACCAAAAAGAAATGTTAATGTTTCTATTTTTGAAGACCTCAGAGATAAGAATGCCTTGCTGTTGTCTCCTGGACAGTGGAGGAACCACTGTAAGCTTGCTCTTAACTGCTGACTGCTACAGCTCTTTTGAAAATCAGAGGGTAAATCCACGACTCCACCCAATGCAAACTTTCTGTACCCCATTCTGTTGTCACAGAACAGTGGTGGGAGGAAAAGCATCCCATCACCCCTCAGCCTAAAGCTAGATGGCTGCTGAAAATCCCTTCTCTACTAATTTTTGCTACCTTAGTTGTTATCTGTAAAGCCTTGATAGGCAGAACTACCCATCTTTATGAAGAGCTTTTTATGTCTGAAAGACATTGTCTAACACTGTGTGACATATTGCAACTCTCCACCTTCAACTACTTGTCTGGAGGTGTAAAAAGCACTAAAGCATCCTGTTCCTAAATTTCATCATGCTATCACAGCAGATCCTGACTACCTGAATGAGGTATTTCTTAAAAATTTACTCTTTTGAAAGTGAATGGAGAATCTTTGATAACCTAAAAAATTCAATTATGTTCTTCCCCAGAGCCCACAAATCCCATATAAGTGGCATAAAATTATGTATCCCATGCTTTGACTTTTGGATTATATATTTTGGCTATCTTTGTGGGTATTTCTATGGCCATAATGGAGGTGAATGGTATGCCAGACTCCAATGCTAATCTCCAGTCATGTAGGAACTCTCCAAAATGATGTTAGGTTGCATAAAGAGCTCTTATAAGATGGTCAAGTTGGACTTAGTTGTGAATCTAAGAGTATTTTTGGCATTTTAATGGACCATTTTCTGTTAATTTTATGCTATTTACACATTTTTTTTTTTCATTTGCAACAAAACAGAGCATCAGAGATGTCTCAGCAGTGTCAGTGAAAAAATGACATTTGAAAGAAACACCCTAAATCTCTGACGACAAATTAATTTACAGAAACTTCTGGATGAAACAGTTGACAAAGCACACTTGTACTTAGCTCTCCTTCACTTCTGCATAGTATGATTTTGATGTTGCCCACAGCAGAAAATCCCTCAAAGGGCTTCCCTTTTGAGGTATTTTCTCAAGTTAACTTCCGTTACCGTAGCTGGAATTTTTCAGACTGTGCCGCCTACTCTTATCTGCCTTGTTTTCCTCACCAAGGGAACTGCAATATTACAGGCACAGGCTGTCCTTTGTGCCCCCACAGTGCAGCACGAATCCCCACAGAGTGCAGGCCCACTAGGTTTCCCTGTGTGCAGGTATAGATAGTTAAATATTCACACTGTTGTCACTTGAATAGACACAGCAAAGAGACTACAAGGCCAGGTATGAGCTCCATGCATATGCCAAGAGCTCTTGCACACTTCCACACACAGCTACAATGATTTCTCACTTCTAAACATGCTTTGCTCTCACACATTGCTGTCTTGCAGCCCAGGGTGATGGTAGCTCTGGGATCTTCACTCATGTAACTTTTCTGCCAGAGACTGACTGGCAGAAAGGCACATTTCAGTCACTGGGCCAAGCTCAGGCCCTGGGGTCCCTAATAAATAAGTGGAGGCACACACACTATTTTGTACTCCATGCAGAACTGTGGGCAAAGTAGCTTAAACTGAGGAAATAAAACCAAGATCTCTGTGCTTTGGAGAAAAGGTTTTTCCTCAGTCATAAGCAATACACTGTACAAATGGGTATAAACAAAGGGAACACGGGGGCAGAGAAACAAAATATGTCATGAATATCCCCAAAGGCAAACTACCACCCCAGAATGTGCCAGTGCCAGGAAAAACCCAAATTCTTCCCCTGCGAGGGTGGAAGCAGGGCATACTGGCTCACCTCAGACAACCACAACAGCCATGACCACATGTGCTTGTTGTGATCTTGAGGCTTATTTTTCAAGTCATGGCTGAAAACAAAGGTCTGGATTTTCTTGGAGAGCTGCCTGAAATGCTTTTTCTCTAAGCCAGTTACCAGTGGATAAGGAAAGCCATCCTCACCTGTAGCTGTGATGGGTGACATGATACCTGAGTGGAAGGCAAGTCACTTTATCAAATTATAATATTTTATATGACAAAGAAGTTGGAAGAAAATGCAACAAAAGCAAAAAGATACATTTGATGCATGAACCAGCTTCCTAATCCAACTTTTTTTTCACTGCAAATGACAGCTCATAGGAGCTATTAACCAGTAATTTTTCCATGGCAAAGGCTTTGTATTGTTGCTGCATTATGTGTCCAATACAGAATGGGACATCTTTGCTGGGCTCCCAGGAACATGGAATTAACTTAAACTGTGGCAGTCTTGGCTCACGTACAGGAGTTCTAGTTGTAGTGGAACTCTCTTTAGAGTTTTGAGTTTACATGGTGACTAGAAATTACCTGGCAGACTTCATAACCAACCCAGACAGGATGTAGGCTTGGGGGTTCCTCTTTTGCATTTTAGTGACAGTTTCTCTCTGCCACTTTCCCGCATAGGGGAGATTTTGAAATGTCTTATGCACCACATATGGTTTGGGAATCCCTGACCAGAGACCAGTCTGAGCTGCCTCTTGCACTTCTCTCAGCCTCTCATACGTATTCCAAGGCTCTGCTCAGAACAGCTATTTTTGGCTGTTTCAGAAAGCTGTGTTGTTTATTCCAAGAAACCGCCTGAAGAATTTAGACATTAGAGCCCCTGCTGCCAAGAATATGGAAGTTATAACTGCAATACAAAGGACATTTAATAAAACCAAGACGTGACCCTAATGAAATAAATGCTTGTTGTGTCCACTCTAGCAAGCAGATCTTTTTGTGTGTGAAGGTATAGGACAAAAATGCTCAGCTACTGGTGGTGAAGTTGATGGCTTACAGTGACTTGGACCAGTCATCAGAGCTGAAAGAGGGAGGTCCTTCATCATCCATTTGTCTCCCCTTGCTCACATTTGTGTCATCTCCCTCTTCGTGTTGCCCCAGTTTGCCCTTGTCAGATCCTGAGCTGATTTACGTTCCTTACTTGGCAGAAAACTGACCCAGAAAAAAATTAGTGTTGTGCTTGGTTAGAGATATAATAGGGTTTCATGGAGACAGAGGCAAAGATAGCAGGGAGAACACCTCTTTTAGAGACCATATCTCTTTTGCCATTGTGTTTAAATTTAATCTTGGCTTCAGAGGGGTTTGATCGCTGTAGTGAGAATAAGATCTAGTCCCAGTGGTACTAAACTAACTGTTTTAATGATGTCAGTGTTTCAGAAAGAGAATGAATTCCTGTCCCCTCTGAAATGGCAGAAATTTGCTTTAGTGGAACCATGGAGTGGAACTACCTCTATCTGTGGAAATTGGTTGCGATTGCAAATGAGAATTAATATCCCAAATCAATAATGGGTCTTTCCTGCCAATGGAAGGCAGGGTTGATATCTTGACAGAGTTGCTAGAAATTAAAGCTGTGCTAGAACAGTACAGTGAGAAGCATCTACATGTAGGATGTGGAAGGGTGTGAATCACTGCAATAGTGTAGTACTACATTTGGTGTCTGCAGGAAGGTGGGCTGGACTTCAGAGAATCTGAACTCTGGCCTGTGCTTTGCCCATGACTTAGTTTATCGCCTAGAATGGGACACAACCCTTCTGCTTCCGACCTAATGTACAAATAACACCAAATGTTATCACTTCTTGCTTGTACACCAAGGAATTACAAAACCCCAAAACGCTTATGCAAATGACGGTTAGTGCAGTTTCCCGACCAGGGCACCCCTGGAAGTCGTGGAATGTCCCCTCCTGAGTCAGCTGCTTCCCCAAACCCACCCCCGCCTCCAAACCACAGAGACTCCGTGTGCCCAAAAAGTCGTGCGGAGTTTTATCCTGGAGACAACTCTCGGCTGCTGCAACCCATCATCCCGTTTCGACTTGCTCCGTACCATTCGGCAATGGTCTGAAAAGGCATTTCTGGGATTCCAGATGCTCTCGCCTAGGAAAAGGCGCAGCAGGTCCCGGTTCCGAGAGGATCGCTGCCCTGGCCGCCTCCCGGCGCCGCCGCTGCTCCCTGTGCAGGAACGGGGCTCTGGCTGTCACCGCAGCCGCACGAACCCCTTTCCCCAGGGACACCCACCCCGCTGTGGAGACCAAACTAGACACGAAAGGGCCGCTTTGCGGGCTCGGATAAAGCAGCCGGGAAATGGCTCGGCACCCCGGCCTGCCGAGCCGCGGCGTTCGGGCGCCCTCTGCGGGAAACCCGGCCGGCCGGGAGGGCTCCATCCTCCGGGAATCCCGTCCTCCATCCTCCGGGAATCTTGTCCTCCATCCTCCGGGAATCCCGTCCTCCATCCTCCGAGAACCCTGTCCTCCATCCTCCGGGAACCCTGTCCTCCATCCTCCCGGGAATCTTGTCCTCCATCCTCCGGGAATCCCATCCTCCATCCTGCCGGGAATCTTGTCCTCCATCCTCCGGGAATCCCATCCTCCATCCTCCCGGGGTCCCGTCCGCGGGGTCCGGGGGAGCGCCGCGCCCTCCCTGTGCCTCGGCCCGTGAGCAGCTGCAGGGGCCGAGCGGGCACGGCTGATCCTATGCCGCCCCTGCCAGGATATTCCACGAATTAGCCAAGAAGACCGAACAGAAATGCCCCGGAGTCTCCCGATGCTGAGCAGGGCATTACATTTCCCATGCGTTGTTAAACAGCGGAGCTGTGTCACAGGCCTGTGGCGGCGACGCTGCGGGCCAGCCCTGAGCTCCAAGGAATGCCCCTGGGGTCTGTCACGGCAGGGCTGACTCCTGAAAGGAACAGAAGTAGTTTCCACGCTGAGCTACCCCCTGACTGCCGGCACAGCAATCTGCCTCAGTGGTGACGGGGAAGGGCAGCGTGAACACACTTGTGAGGGCCTGGACAGACGGTGGGAGAAACTTTAGTGGTGGCATTTTTGCCTGTGCAGTGAGACAGGCAGGTCCCCCTGCAGCTGGACACCAGGGCCGGACTGGCTGGGTGGCAGTGCTGCCAACAGGACCGGGGATACAGCAAAAATTATGATCATCCAGAAATGTACCCTTTTGCAGAAGCGGCCAGCAGCCGTCCCACGTTCCATGGCACCAGCAGATTGAGGGAGGTGATCCTTCTCCCCTCCTTGACTCAGCCCTGGAGAGACCACAGCTGGATGCTCCATCCAGGCCAGGGCTTCCCAGGGCAACACAGGCACGGGCATACTGGGGTGAGTCCTGCAAAGGGTCACTGAGCCGATTAAGGGATTAGAGCCAATCCTGATGTGTAAGGAGAAGCTGAGAGAGACTGCTGTTTAGACTGCTGAAGAGAAAGCTCAAGGGAATATTATCACTGTCTTCAAATATCTGAGCGGGGACAGTAAATAAGATGGAACCAGACCCTGCTAAGTGGTATCCATTGAAACAACAGGAGGGAATTGGCACAAACTCAAGCATGGGAAATCCTAATCAAACATAAGGCAAACTCTCTTACTGTGAGGGTGGTCAAATGCAGGCACATGTTGCTGAGACAGCCTGCAAGGTCTCTGTCCTTGCAGATGTTCAAAACACAACTGGACATCATCCACAGGAACCTGCTCCTTTGGGTAGAGTGTCCTTTGAGCAGAGAGGTTGGACTGCATGGTCTCCAGAGCTGCTGCCAATGTAAAGAAGAAAAAGATAGTGGGAGAGAAGATTTTTCTTGCTCTTAGGATCCTAAAGACTGAAACAAATAAAAGTTGTTTTTTTTTCCTTTGTTTTCTTTTGTTTTTGAATTGAGTTAGGTGAAAACATGAATAATGATGGGAAGGGCACTGGTAAACATAATACTTCTGCTATTACTCAGTCAAAAGGATTGCAAGCCTCAGATGGGAATTTTTTTTTTATTTATTAATTTTTGTTGTTGTTATTGCTGGCCTGTAAATCTGTTGGAATAACCTTGTGTTTTGGCTGGCTGCCTTTTTCAGAAGGGAGATTAGCAATATGTTTATTTGTCATCTTCAGGTGGGTATAGGCCACCTTCACCATCGAAATAGTATGTATGGGCTTGTTCACTGCAACTTTTTAGAAATTTAACTATGTATTTTGAAGGCCACAGAAATGAAAATTAATTCTTAAACTGTAGGTCTGGACTTGGACTTAGAACATCTAGCAACGCAGAGTGCAGCAATTTGCTTCTGCAGTTCAAATGCCCAAATGGATGCTCCCTGAAATTAATTCTGACAAAGCAATCAGCCTCTCTCTGTTAAACTACACAGCGTAAGATCCTTATCCAAGGGAAACCTCAGCTTTAGTTTTTGGGTAACTGTTAATCCTCTTCATAACTTTTCCATAAATACTGTGTAGCTAGTAAATACACAGGCATGACTTTTGATCCTGTCTATCTTTGAGGAGAAGTCCTGAAAGACATAAATATGATCTATAGTATTTATGGTCTATATAATTTAATTGGGAAATGCTTGAAGATTAGATTGCTCCCAGACTCTTATTTGTGTGTAATGCATTCAGAATTTTTACTCTTACAGTGCACCAATGTTGTGGTGGCACATGTTTATTCTGCATGTAACAACCAAAAATGTAGAGAAATGTCCAGGTGTGATTTCCCTGTTTGCATGTCTGCCTTCTGTCACATTGCTTCTATTCACTTGTAATTTCGTGGACAAAATATATGATTCTAGAAAATGAGAAAAATTGCCCTGCGAGATCAAAACTTCTGAGAGAAATCTTAGTAATTTTTTTTTACAAAGCCGACACCGAGAACTTTGGACCACAAGACAGAGTGAAAAGGGCAGATGTTTAGAAATATTTTGTTCTAAAAGTAGCATTTTTCATTGTATTTTCACTAATTTGATGAAAAATTACCATTATTCAGATGAAGATTTTTCTGTTCTTTCTTGTGACGTATGCTGTTATGACAGGACAGACTGTCCCTTTAGAAACTGATCAGGTTATGCTCAGTGTCTGGCCCTTCAACCTTTTAACTTTGTGTTCTAGCAGAGAGTTCTGACAGCCAGCTGGAAGTTCACCTACGTGACGTCAATTCCATGCTCAGACCAGGATAAGAATAATATCTTTGATCACTGTATGGAGGCAGTCCTCCATCTTCTCAGCAGCATCATAAACACCTGAGAGACACCAGAGCTAAACCTGTGAGAAGTGAAGGAAGATTCCCACCAGGGACTGTAATTTAGTCAGGCCCTTTTAGAACTTTTTATTATTCAGTGTAGGGTTGCTGTGTTTCTGTCTCATCTTCCAGACTGAAATATGGGTGTGGATGTTGAGCAAACCACTCACAACAGATATGGCAAATTGGCATGAAGTGCATAAAAGAGTAGGATCTACTGAATCCCATCTTTGCCTGGGTGACTATGTTTCAACTGTTGAGTTGCAACTGAATGATCATGAGTTTGACTCAGATTCCTGAAGTCCACACAGGCTGCCTGGACAAAACTTTAAGATGGAAACAGGTGACAGATTTGAAACCTAGAGAGAGAAAAACTGAGGCTTGGGTGAAGAGAAGATAGAAATGGCTTTTGCCTGATTTTCCCTAAGTTGCCCCTTAAATTAAAATACTTTAAGAGCTTGTTTGAACAGAAAGTCGGTTGCCCATGTCTGAAACAAAGCTGAACACATTTGCATGTCAAGAGGCTTAAGTTAGAATTTGTGGGAATTACAAAATTGTCTAAAGATAGTCTTAAACATACAAATGTTGAGCTGATTTACTATTTTGGAATACATCTGTTGGATTCAGGCACCAAAAATGTTTGGACCCTCAGATGTAATCTCTATCTTGGATTTTTTAAAAAAATACTTGTTATTAATAGGATTATTCCCCAGAATCACAGCATTCTGCAACTCTGCTCTTCCCACTTCCCTAAATGTGTATGTACACTTGTAACCCCATTCCCAAGAAGCTTGGAAATGTTCATGTGTATTATTGAGTAAGGCCAGTGGAAAATATTCACACCTTGGATAAGAATAAAGTTTCTATAAAAAATATGTTGCTGAATGTCTCATTCTGCTTTCCAAAATGTATGACTCCTCTTGAAGCCAATAGAATTAGGGTAAAACTGGAAAATAGTTCCCTCTTATTCTTAAAGAAGAAAGAAAAAAAAAAAAGAATTGTCTTTCTTGCAGCCTATAAAGGAATTTTTGTAGGTGTTAAACCATATATACCTTTTAAAGGCTTGAACAATGTGCACTATACATATTTATAGCTAAAATGCCTCAGGTCTGTATTTTAAATATGTAGTTCTGATCTTTCAGGGCTAACACACTGTAGATTTGCTTTGAATTGTATCTCGACTTGGACATGAGAATCAGGCTACAGATCTGGGGTTGATGACAGCATCTGTTACAGCTGGCTGCCTGTTTTCCATGACAGGGATTTTAGTACTGTTCTGGTATCTCATATACTTCATTTAGTGGGAAGACCAACATTAACAGCCCTAATGTGGAGCAGTGCAATAAAATAAGAGCACAAAGGCCTTCCTACTTGTCAACAAGTCCACTAGATGTCCCTCCAGCTCTTTGCGATGATAACACATGGCTGATTTACTCAGACCAAAAGGATCTAAGATCAAGAGCACTGCATTTTATGCCCCATATCTTGCATATGAAGCTCTTCTTAGGTTCCTACAGAAGTTACAAATCCAATTTCAAAAGGTGATAGCAGGTATCTTCCTTCCCTATGTGTAAACATGTGATTTTGATCTGTCAAATAATTTTTGTTCCATTCAAATGGAAGGAAAATGCGATCTCTCACTGTTGATTAACAGGCAGATGTAACAGTGGCATGAAAAAACGAATGTATTTGTAGATTTTGCCTAGCTTTTTACAGAAAAAAGAAAATTTACATCAGTCTAAACATTTCTACTTTGCAGGTGAAGACTAGTCCTGGAGGAAATCTAACATGGCAGTCTAGTTATATGGCCCTACCAGCTGTTCAGTCTTATTGTGAAAGTGGCCAGCTCAGAAAGCACAGAAAAGTAAAGACACTTTTTCACTACACCCTGAAACATGATGATTAGTCTCCTCTCACGTGCTGTTAGCTCTGTTCCATATTTTCTGCTGCTACCTCTAAACATGTAATCTCCTTTTTATGCTTGTTGTTGTCCATGCTTGTGACATCTGGAATTGCAGTTCCAGACTCTAAATAAATATCATGTGAGATGATACTCTGTTTTGATTGAATATCCTTACTTCTGTGCTTTGATGCAGAGAAAATTAATCTCTCAGTCTTGTTCTTGTAATTTTTTAAATCCCATAACTTCTTATTCACCTGCTTTCTAAGGAAAATAATCCTCATATTTTTATTATTTCTGTCAATATCTCTACTCTTTTTTGTCACATTTTCCTTGAATTTTCTGCCTCAGTTTCTCTATGTTATGTTTTCCATGACTAGGGTGGCACGAATGTCTTTAGCTGATAAAATCACAGATGTTGGCAAGTTGATAGACTAGAAAGATTAGATGTAGATAAAATAAATTTGTTGAGATACAGAAAAAATAGCCCTTTGTGTGGCTTCATCTGCAGCACTACTCATATAATGATTACATAGTCTGATAGATAATTTTAATAGAGATAAAATTGTGTTGAAGATAAGAGCTATTGCTTTATAATTAGGAGGTGCTTCTGTTATTAATGTGACCATTCCATTATCTTCTGCTTGTTTTGCATTTCTCTTCTCAAAGCTCATCTCCTGTACAGTAGCGTAGCAGTTGTATCTAGACAGAGTTAATAGAGAATAAGTGCTCTGTAGAAACCTTTGCTAGGTGTCAGGGATGGAAGTAGTGTAGGGCAGACTCTTCCATTTTAGTCTTCTGCTGCAAGTTTATGCAATAACCTTGGACAAGTGCTTGATAACATGATGTGGTAACTAAACGCAAGGAGACCCCAGACCAAAAACCTGGTGGTTCAAAGGTATATGAACAGTGCTATTTAGAATCAGAGCAATAGTTCATCAGATCCTCTTGGTTCCCTCTACTCCAGCTGTGATCTGCATAGCCCAGTTATGAAATATAGAATTATTGAGCTTAAGAAGTGGGTGAGACATGGTGGAAAGAATTATTTTCTCTGCACGGATATGCTGACTGCCTTCAGCATATCTAGTGATGACAGTGAGTTGCAGTGAGGAGGGGGGGGAGAAAGAGAGTATACAAGGAGGCAGCAATTTACAGCTGATTTACATTGGTAAATAAGGCCACTGGACTCTGAAGCAGTTCTGGCACAGAAGTGTGTTACTTCAAGCCCTTATCAATAAAATGGTTTAACTTACATCCAAAACATAAGGAGGTAGCACTACCTCTCTATTAAAAGCAAAGATCAGGTTTTATTTTTCTCTGGTGAGAATTTGACTCAAATCATGTAAGACATTTTTCTCTGACCACAACAACAGAGAGAGTTTAGAAAACCACAAGTTAATTCACTGTGGGAAAAATACTCCCAGTTACACGTAAAAAAAAAAAAAAAAAGTAAAAAATTATCGCTATGCTTTTAGAATTTCCTGGAGTAAGCAGAAGTGGTGAAGCTACTGTTATTGTCCTGTATGAGCCTATGTTCATATGCAGACTGGGTTGCTATGGAGTTTCTTCAGGCCTATCAATAATGAGGGATCTGGTGATCCCCCATATCCCCTTTACACCTCCCTCTTGGTCCTTCTAGGCTGCTTTGATCCTTTGCACCTGCTGTTTTAATTACTGTTCCTGTGGTATTGCCTGTCATGGATAGGAAGAAATTAAAAACACATTCTCCCCTTTCTCTTCTGCTTAGCTTTTCTTCTAACCCTTGGGTCCTTTTTTCTCCTATGATAATGGGAAAGCAGACAAAGGAAGGAAGATTAGGGAGGTTGATGGGACATCCCTTTCCTCTCTCAGTTTCCCTTTCTGAGTGAATAACATATGCCTATACTGGTTCTCTAACTCCTTCTAATCCTGAGACTGTCACTTTATGTCTATCTCTTAACCACCCAACTCAGTTTTCCTGTTCAATTCCTCTGTTTGCCAGCTGCTGTTTTTTAGGGATTATTAAATAATAAGGATCATTATTTGTTGGTTAGTTAGTCATATCTGTAAAAGGAGTTTTCAGAAGGGCAATACTTAAATTCTTTACTGATTAAGTTAATAGCTCATAGTTTTACAAATATCTCATTGGCAGTGTTGAAAATCTACGCTAAACAGAATCACTCACACCAAATTTTGCAGTTTGTGTCAGGGCTGCAAACTTATGCTCTTGTAATACATTGAGAGCACTGTTTGCCATCTCAGACACATAAACATAGATGCATACACTTCTGCCCTGGCCTTACTTTGTAAGAGAAGCTGTGCTATTGATCCTTGCCTGGACAGGTGGTCATCTTTATCATGCAAAAAGAAGCATCAAACTAGGTAGGATTCATTGAGTAAAATTCTTCAGGGTGATTAC
The DNA here is from genome assembly GCA_013396735.1 of Grallaria varia. Taxonomy (NCBI): domain Eukaryota; kingdom Metazoa; phylum Chordata; class Aves; order Passeriformes; family Formicariidae; genus Grallaria; species Grallaria varia. Next base: position 207,726 of record VWZG01013387.1, on the reverse strand, counting down.
CACAGAGATTAACTTTAATTGGTTTAGAAAATGACTTTTACTAAATCCCTGCCTGATTGCAAGTCTTCCTTGCAAAACATAAGACAGAGAACAAATCAACCAAGATAGATATGTTTTCCTATTAAACAAAAAATGCCCTATTTTGGATTGACTGGCAAGAATAATATATTATTTTCCTTATTTAATAGTATTTTTAAAACTAAGTAATATTAATGTGATAATCAACAATCAAGAGATAAAAATTAGTTCTTAAACACTCTTTTGTAGTTCAGATAATCGTAACAGATAGATAATTCATGACAATAGAGACAAGCATGAGTGATAGTAATTTTTTAGATGGAAATATTTTCATGATGAAAATTTCAGTAAGACTTTTTTTTGTATATCTGTTTTCTTTATCTCTTAGAAAGTCTACTGTTTGAGAAGTCAGTTCTATATAGTAATTCACAGCAACTACAATTTTAGTACTTCAAAAGATATAAATTCACAGTTGCCAAAATCCTCCTCAAATATATCTGTTTGGAGTAGCTTTTACAAGGGAAAAGATATTAATGCATAGGCTGTTAATGATTTCAGATTGCAGACCTGCAATCTAGTAAATATAAGCCTGATATAGAGCTATCGCAAACCACTAGTTCCCTCTGATGACAATATTTTAAATTACACAACTGTAAAAAGCTCACTTGTCAAGAATAAGTCTCATCTTGGAGAACATGGAGAAACTAGATTGCATCTAGGTTGTGGTTTTGGGATTGTCTGTATGTGGGAATTTGATTTGTGGTATGAATTTCACACAGTGGTTGTACTCATGGTTACTTGGTGTAGTTTATTAGGGATACAGCTTGGTGAGATCATTTGTATGCACTCAGCTTTCAGGAAAAAAGACAGATTAGTGTTTTAAAAAAGGTTAATTCTCAACCCATAACTAAATTACCTTGCCACAAAGATGAGAGAGGCCATTGGAACATATGGGTTTATTTTCTTTCTTCATTCTCCCATCCCTTTTTGTTTGTTAATTCTCAGGAGAAAAAAAATATATGACTGGAAGTGAGCCTAAACCTCTTGGAGAACTTGTCAGCCTGAGTTTTTAATGATCCATTTCTTGTCTTTAATAAACTATCAGAAAAAAGAATCTACAGTTTGACTTGTCACAGCTTGTATGTGACAAGTATGGGTTTATAGTATAGTTGGTGACACCATTAATAAGTTATCTGCTTTAGGAACAATCTTAGATTGTGTAATGAAATATGCCAGTTTCTTAAAAATAACTGCAAGAAAAGTTTCTCCACTCTTCTCTGGCCTGAATTATCTTCTTCTCACAGTAGAATTGGTGCACATTAATGGATAATTGCTGCAGGCAATCCTGGGCATCAAGTGTATGTCTTGACTGTGTCTAACTACATTGAGGTAAGTTGTAGGTGGCCCTCTTCTCCCATCCTCCATAGGCAAAAAACCCATGCAAGGAAGAAGGAGGTGTAACATGTTCCAATAGCTCCCTCAGGGCAGAAGATTGGGACAGCAGGGTTAATGGTTATTCTGACACTCTCCTCTCAAATCTAGGAAAAAAATGTGTCAATAGGTTATATATTGACCTTTGTTATTCTGCATCCGACTCTACCACCATGAGAATTTTAACTGAAAGTGTGAGGCATCTCCTGAAAGGAACTTGTACTTGTGCCCCCTATGAAGTGATGAAAATGACAGTACCAATTACGTCGGAACAGATCACCTTTGCCCTAATTTCATCAGATCAAAAGCCAGCTCTTCGCAATTTTATGTATGAGCGTGATGCTAGCACAAGCTCTATTACTCTGCTTATTAATGGGCATAAAGGATGTTTATTGAAAGATGTAGTTCATTGAGCACTCTCTGAACTGAGTTTCTCAGAAGTCAAAGATTTGTCTTCTGTGCTGAATGTCATGGAAAACACTTTCCATTTTAGTCATCCTATTTACTATATTCTGCTTCTGAAATCTGTCATCATGCTGTTGTTCTTGCCTCATGTTTTCATCCTTTTCTCTCTGTACATTAGGTTATTTTGATTCATGCTTTTATCTTCTTTCAGTTTGGTAATTAATAGAGCTGACTTCACTCCTTTTATGCCCATGCTGAATTTGCCTCATTTCTATTTAGCTTTTCAACTCATACGTCAGCAGAGATCTCTAGTTACAATAGCTTCATATTTCCTGGAAGTTCTGCGTCATGGGGCCAAATTTATACTGAGTGTATTTTCCATTGACACAGAAATTACACCAAGAGAGAATCATCTTCATGTTTATGTTCATCTGGTCTTATTTATATTAATCATGTAGCATTTGAATTATATGAAATCAAATTGTATTGTTTTGGGGACCTGACAAAGACAAGAACAATGAAATAAAATTATGAAAGTCACAGATCTAGGCTAGACCTGTTACTTTTACATAACGTACATAGACCTCATGGTAAATACTAAATCTTATTGCAGGGTATTTTTCACTGTCTTGAGAAAAATAAATGTAAGATGGGAGAACAGATTTTAGAGACAATCTTGCATTTGAGAGTACAAAAGCTGCAGATATGTCTGACTACTATACAGACCAAAAAGATGGCTAGCAGTTAATTAAAGTGATGCACACTTAAAAATGTATAGAACAGCCATTCTGTGATCTGTTATATGTGCTTAATATAGAGTCAAATGATGCAGCTTTTCATTGTGTTTGTTAATAATGCTAGAAAACTACAAATAGAAATAGGTAAAAACATGACCTAAGTTGCAACACATTTAAATCTAGTTGTTTCTTCCGCGACTTCTTGCCAGCAGTCGTAAGAGGCAAGCTATGAAAAATGAGTTTTTCTTGTTCTCAGTTCCGTGCCTGTCTTTGCACTGTTCCTAAGTAGCTGATAAAGAAATAGGCTACCCCTCTGCCTCTCTCGGCCGCGGTACATTCGGTGACTGTGGGTGTGGTCTCTGCACCACTGACACAGCAGAAGGAGCTGTGAAAGGGGAGGGGAGTTTCTGGAGCCACCTCGTTGCTTTTCCCCTAAGCTGAGGCAGCAGTGCCTGGTCAGTTTTTATTGCCAGCTGGTCAGTATAGCTGCACATGGTAGGGGGATGTGGGTGTGAGACCCTTCTCTGCCCAGCGTTTTCCCAGCTAGTGAAGGCAAAGGAATTCTGGAAGGTAATCTGGATTTTATCTGGATCGTCATGATGACAAACACTGTTGTTGTTGTCTCACACCACGCTAAGGTTGAATTTCAACCCACCATGAGGAGCCTTCATTTTGGTGCCTTGCAGGGAGCACTCTTTAAAGTAAAAACAAGTAGAATGTAATAGTTTGATTAATGCAAGAGGAAATCCTCACATGTTAATAAAATATATTCTGTAAGTATTCCTTCACACATCTCCTCCTCAGAGGTGCATATTGCATAGCACCCTGTTGTTTCTTGTGAAGTCTATTTAGATTTGGGAGTAATAGATGGGGCAGCCTCTATTTACTGAAGGAGAAATTATGGGATCTCTGGAGCCTGCTTTCTGCATGTTAAACTCACTCTGAGGCTGTTTCTACCTCAGTCCTGGAGCAGAACTGTGAGCTGGGGAGCAGAAATGAGCCATTACTTCTGTCTTCTGCACTCCAGTGTTGTGATGGGTTGGAAAATCACTCTTTTAGCTTTAGCATTGAAGTGAAGCAGATTGAGGCCAGGATAAATACTCATGTGGATCCTGTAGTGTGTCAATCGGTCTTTGTGGCAAAGGTGGCTGGCAAAGTGGGTCCCAAACCATAAGGCAGCAAAATAAGAGATGCAAGGAGAGCTGGAGAGGGAGTCAAGGTGAGTGTCTTTTGTAATGCACGTCTTCAAGTAAAACTTGAGTTACCTTCCTTGCATGCTCACTATTTTTTAAGCTATAAATGAAACCCAGAAAAAAAGTTTGAGGGTTTATTTCAGTTGTCGCTATTATCAGCAAATTTAATCCTAAATTCACTAAAGCATCGTGTTAAAAAAACCAAGCTTTGACAACTGTATTTCTGACAATTTGTAGTAAAAACAAGAAGTAACAAACATTATTCACTAAACAGACAGACAGAAAATGTACTCTTTTCTTACTTCTCCCTACCCAATCATTCTGTACTGTAATTTTTGAAGATGTGAGAAACTCAGAGAGAAACTCTCTTGCAGTTCAAGGGTTGAACCCATATCTCACAACAGAATTCACCAGCCAGTATTGTATGTGTTACTCCTGAGTGGATTTCTCAAGTACTCTTCCTAATGATGTTCAGCATTATGTAGAATGCTAAACGTTCTGTGGAGAAAAGATAGGAACTTTGCTGTCTTGCCTTGCTTTGTGCTGATGGATATTTCATATAAAGTGGGCCTACTGCAATAGGAGAGATTAGGAACAACGCTCAAGTATACCTTCAATTGGTTCATACTCTCCCTGGGAGGTGGGAGATGAGTTTAGCTGACCCTAGGAAGTGGAGGGGTCCTGTATCCTTACAGATAAGCCTAACTCCAAGTATCCTGGATCTTTCAAATACTCTGACGCCGCACTGTTAGTGTGTGTGATATAAGGAGGAGGTGCTTAATATTTATTTCCTCAAATCTGCATCCTCTGTATGGCAAGTACAAGAGCCCAAATATTTTCCATGTTGGTTCCTTCAAGGTTGTCCACCTGTGAGAGAGCTAGAGTGAAAGATGTAAAACCTCATTGTGAAAAATGTAAGACTGCACTCACTAAAGCCTTTAGGGAACAGAAATGAGTGCCCGTCACAAGTTTCTGGTAGTAGCCAACCAAACATGAGTGAACAGGCTGTTTTAAAGTAATATCTCACTCAGCCTCAAGGTCCTGCAGGCATGTCATCATCAAATCATAGACTGATGAGAGATCAAGTACAGTTGGCAGGAATACTTACTCTTTTGAATGATAAATAATTATTGTAATGGCGAAAAGAAAAAAAAAACAAAAAAACTCCCCCAAAAAACCCAACCAAACCTCAAAACTACAAAGACTAATGGGGAGGCTTTTGTACATAAATGTGCCTTGTAGTCAGTTATCTCCCAGTGTGTGATCTTGCGCAAATTCAGACCAGGTACTGTCTTTGTTCACTGCTTTGATAGCTACAAACCTTCCTTAAAGGAAAGAGGCTTTTACTTTTATCATCTTATCAACTTCATGTGAAACAAAACCTGGCTGTCTAAACCAGACTTGAGTCTCAAGGTTCTTTACAAAGTAGGAGTTCTGTAAAGACTGATTGTGCACTGACATACAAGCAAGTGGAATGGGCATGTGTATTTGACAATAACTTTTACACAGTGTTTTGTCTAAAGGTCTGGAAGAGCTGTCCAGCTGTGCTGCATTATCTTGTTACATTTTTTTAATTTCAAAGAATCAGTCTGACAGAACTAGGATGTGATGAAAAGAAACAGGTCTTATATAGGTTTAAATGGATCTCTAACTTATCAGGCTGTTGCTAAACAATAGTAACTTGGATTATATGTGGATGGTTTCCATGTGGTGGTACTCCTGTCTTTGTGTGGTTTTGACATGGGAATGGCATTTTCAATATGAATTAATGTATAAAAAATTCTTCATAGGTTGATTAAAGATTTATGTCTTGTTGAACAAGTTCTCTCCACTGTTTTCAGTTATTATTGACACAATGATGGCAGTTCCCTAATGCAAATATTCCTCTACATCATCTCAGATAAATAATGTTTAGCTGTTGATTAAATTTTAAAAACTCAATTTTAGTTTAAGAATGCAGACATCATGAAAGATAATGCTTGTTTTTAAACAACTGAAAAGGCAGGAGAGGACTGACAGTACAGTTATTCTCAGAATTAATTTGAAGTAGCTTACTGATTAGGGTAATGCATTCAATTTCAGAGTAAGATCTTTGTTCTTCTTCTGGATTTTGGAACAACATACCCATATTATGATAAATATTTCTTGCCTCTCTCTTTCAAACAGAGATCCAAAGCACAGCATGAGCAAATATGAATTTCATATTTGTAGAATCATGGTAAGTATTAAAAAATTCAGCCCAAATATAATCAAATGTATTCCTTGTTGGAAAGAGAGCCTATAATTAGCCCACTAAAGCTTTCCACCATGGATGATCACAGTTGTTTTCATTTCTTTACTGTGTGGCATTTTAAACTATGGATAAAACCTCATGGTGTGCGTTTTATTTCGAGAAGACAGGTTTATTGCCTGATTCAAGAGTGTGTATTCTCAGAGACACATCTTTGTAGGGAACACAGATTCTTTTATGAAAATCTAGGGACCTACATTCTTTCAGATAGGCACTCCAATGGCAGCATTTGGCTGTATAGCCTGAGCAACATGAATCCTGGCTTTCTGGGCTCTCCGATGAGGTATAAACATGTGAGAGTTTTCTCAGTAGTTTTCAGACTTCTGTCTGTGCTACGGGGATTTGTAAATCTCCATGGACTTTCTTTAAATAAGACACAGCTTTCACTGCATGTAGAGATCAATAGTGACCTTGTAGCAGAGTGCAGTGTTCCCTGCCTTTGGCTTTTTGTGATCAGCCTAACCAGACTAATTCTAGCTATGACTCTGAAACTTTTGCTGTGACCTGGATTTTCCAAGCACAGAGAGGATGATGACATAGTTTAGTGATTTTTTCAGTCTTTTCTTTCCCTGAGAGATCTGTATTACTGGTCTAGGAAACATTAGCATGTTTGCCATCAGCTGTGAGTTCACAGCACCTAATTTTCCATTTCTACTACTGCAGTTATTCTCTGGGCTTAGTGGCTTTGTTAGGACAGTTTCTCATGGCTTGTAATCGAGTTACATTCCCATTGATGCTCAAAGGTGATTAAGCCATTCCCTTCCCAAGCACACAGCCAGTAGGTGATAGCCCCTGCTGCTGATAAGGCAATTTTACCCAGTAATCGTTCCATGCAAAAGCAGCTGTACTAGAAAGGAATGGCAAAGCCTCGTATTCTTTCAGAGCATGCCAACAACAGCTTTATACTGGTAGGGCCCTTCATCTCTTCCTTTGGAGTTACAAATAATGAGTTTTGCTCCTTATGGAACAACTGTTTGAACAGCAAGGTTGGAGTGTGCTGCTCACTGTTGTAGTCCCAGGCTTGATTTTGAGGACAGTCTTTAGAGAAAGCAAAGCATCTGAGAAATGCCTTGGATCCAGTTTTTCTACTTGGGGTGTGTACGGTAGGACCACAGCTCACTCAACAACATTTGTCCAACAATGAAGTGGATTTCTGAGCCACAGTTGGCATACATGTGCCATCTTATTAGAAACTTTTTGAGATTCTGGGCTTCAGGTGAGCATCATTTCTTTTCCTGTGTAGAGAGGAATTTTCAGCCTTAGGCTATTGCAGTGCCATGCCCCATTTGTATGCGTAACTGACTTGCTCTTTTCTGTTGGCTTATGGGAGTAATGCAGGCTCCAGGAAGATTGGATTGTCCATGCAGTTTCACACATGTAGTGCTGGAGGAAAATCTGTCTAATTTTGGGAGAAATGGGATCCTACTTATAACCTTTTTTTACTCACTGATGTAGATATTTTCCTCATTATTTATCTTCTGTACTTTTCTATAGTGCTGCAAGATATATATGGTCTGAGATTTACCCTTACCAGTAGTCAACTATTTCCCTGCCCCAAAGAATGAAGGGTGTCCCTATCTGTACTTTATCAGAGTAAATGTGTGCTTTATATGTGCCCCAAATATTCCACTTGCAGTAATGTGTAATACTTCTTTTCCACAGGGAAATGTAATCCAAGTGACAATCCTACTGAAAGTAAATGTTGCTCTATAGCCTGGCATCTTAATCTGTGCATTCAGGCTCTAATTACATGACCTGTTATCTCTCTGGTAATAGTGTATCATAAGACCAGAGTGAGGGTTCCTGGATATTCAGTTTTGATTTAACTCACAGGTTGTGACTTCTTGCAAAATATGAACTGGGTTCAGGTTCCTGGGAGCTGATGCTGTTGTGGAGCTGGGTTCACCGGCACTCTGATTCTGCTGATGATAGCAGGGGCCAGATCATACTTCATGTCATGTAGTTTCAGGAGAGTTTTTGTTACAAGCATTCCAATGATATTCTTATTCAGAGCACGTATCTAATTTCAAGCAAGCTCTGCTAGTCTAGGGCCATTAGACATATTGTTTGCACAATTGGTAGAATTTTGAGGAGTGTTGAAAGTAACAAGAGAGATTCACTTGTATCTTAAAATTGCCAGGGAAACACAACTGTGGAATCAATTTCTTCTGTGATGTTGTCATCCCCAGCCAGCTTTGTTGAAAGTATGTAGCTTCAACATTGATGACTTCAGTTATTCTCTATCACATTTACAGTGAGTGAGAGATCACCATTTGTGTTTTACAGCACTGAAAGAATTCAGTGTACAGTGAATTACAATCATTGAACTCAAATGGAGTTTTCTGTCTACCTGAGCAGGAACAGCATTTTCAGCAAGGCAGAAGGGTTCTCTGTGGGACTTGAAACATCCCAGGAGAAAGGGAAGATGAAACACTGAGGAGATCCTGGGGAAGGAGCAACAGTGTTCAGTGAGCATTTGAAAAGTGTATGCCCCATCTTTAGGAGAGAAGCCTGACTTTTGTTCCTACTCTGACAAGAAGGACTTGGGCAAGTACCTCTAGGCAGCCATTTGGGAATGCTCCATCGAAGCAACTGAGCAAACATGCTCAGGAGGGAATTTAACTTCTGAATTGTCAAAGAGTTAGTCAGAAAAATGGGGAGTAAGAATAAACCTGATTTCTGTCTTCTTTTAATTGCATTTGTTTAAGCTTTTTATCTTGTTGGAAGTAGCCAAATTCTCAGCGATATGCTGAATGCATATCAGGGTTTACTTTTTATTTCAGGACCTCCCAGGACTTGAGTAGATGGTCCAAGGACTAGTCTCACTGATACCATCCCCAGAAAAATAGTCTGTTTCTGCTGTTGTGTTTCCTTTATCTGTTACAGAGAAGACTGTGAAGAAATTTTTAAGCCACTGTATCTCTTTTTTACATTTAGCTTTTGTCTAATTTTGTAATTTCTTTATTGTAGGAATTTAATTAGCCCATCTGTGTTATAGGTCTCAAGAAGAATAATAAAACATCTTCTGTCTTCCACTGTGAGAAGAGCATTGGGGGACAGTGGAAATACTGAATGTTCTGTTTACAGTGCTGATCCTGCACTTGCAAGGCACAGTCTGTCTTTCAACAAGGTACAGTTTTCAAAGGCTTTAATCCAGTAGCTGAGAATGTCACTGGCATGGTTACACAAAGGAATTGAGAACTGGTCATCTGCAAAGCAATCCTAATATATGTATGATTTTAAACAGGTTCACTCCTCTCTCTAAATGCCAAAAATTACATGATTTTTGCAGTGCCTTGGGAAATTCAACTGCTTTTCCAGCTTATTGTCATTTCCCATCTTTTCTTTGGCCACCAAAAAGGCTGAAAAATTGTGCTGCATCCATTAGAAAAAGCCTTGTTTAGGAGACAAAAGTGCAATTCAGCCTGCAGGAGACTTTTCAGCATCCTCTGGGCCTGACCCATGGTTTAGCTTTTGGTTTTTCCTCAGTGGATGACAACCACACAGAGCAATCCCTCTAAGCAATCTTATTCCACTTGCTCTGAACAATCTGACCTGCACAAGTCTCTTATACAAAGCTTCATATAAAGAATTTTCTGTCCCGAAAATCTCTCATCAGTGAAGAATCCAGAATGAATGTGAACAATTGCTTTGGTTCTGAAATTTCAAGAGAACAAGTTTGAGTAAGAATATGCTTTTAAATGCAGTCTCAGTCCAGCTTGCTGTCCACAACCTTTGAATTCCATAAAAATCTTAGAACATGCTGGGGATCCTGTGGCCTAACTTCCTGTTGTAAATCATAGAATCATTTATGTTGGAAAAGACCTCTAAGATCATCAAGTCCCAATTGTTAAACGAGCGCTGCCAAGTCCACCCACTAAACCATGTCCCTAAGTGCCACATCTACACATTTTTTAAATACCTTCAGGGATGGTGACTCAACCAATTTCCTGGTCAGCTAGTTCCATTGGCTGGCCACCCTTTTGTAAAGAAATTTTGCCTGATATCTCACACTGAAATCCCTGGTCATCTGAACTGCCATATACACAAGGTATTTATATAGAGAGAAGGATGCAGTGACATCTCTCTTAGCAGAGAAGTCTGCTTCATTGCAGATAAATAAATTTACAAATAAATCAGATGAAAGTTCAATGTTGAAATCACAGTCATGTGAATCACTGATAAATAGCTGACACCTGCTAGAATATATAGGTGCAGCATGTGTTTCCTTTTAGTTCCACAAACCTTCTCTTATTACCCTGCAAAAGGCTAATTTCCAGCTCTTATATATTTCCCTTTGCCTGTATATCTTCTCAGTTATTAGAGTTGTGTTTATTTCAAACTGAGGCTTCAGCCTGTATATCAGCTCTTAGTAAGAGAAAGGTGTAATTGCCAAAAGGAGTCTTTTGGTATAGTGGCTATTTAATATATTTACCAATTAATGAGGAAGCAGTCATTAAGTCAAACCTTTGATCATAGTTAAAATCCTCTTTCATGAACTTAGGAATTGAAAATATTTATGTAGATCCCTGTATAAATCACCTATGTTGTTTGTAGGTATTGTCTGTAAAGGGCTTGTATCCACTGATGCTCCAGTTGCTGTGCATCCATTGTTGTCAAAACCAGAGCTGATTCCTAAAAATTTCTGAAAGAAGTAATAAATAGAAACACTGTTTTCTTTCATAATTGTGTAACTTCCCACCTGCAATATCTGAGTATATTATAAAACAGCAGGTCACATTTAAGGATATGGTATTTGCGTAATTGATAGAGGTGGTATTGATTAATGAAGCTCACCTGATACACCTGCTATATGAAGCAACTTCTATTCATTTATTTATTTGTTTATTTATTCATTTATTTATTTAAAAATAGACATTAGATTTTTATAATCTGTGGACTTTTAAAATTACCTTCAAGTCAAATTTAAAGGACAAACATAAAGGTATGCCACTTCCAAGCTTCCAAGATCTCCTGGCTTGCATGAGTGCACCAAATGTTTCTTGAAAAAGGATATTCACAACTGTGATTACGTATTAAATTAAGGAACAACCAAAAATCAAACTCAGCATTGATTAAACTAAAACCAGTGTTACACTTTTAGATCAGATTTTGGGATTTTAATGGTCTGCTTGCCTGGCTTTTTTGTTTTTTCCTTAACCTGGTGTGTTCATGAAGAAACCGATTTTTAGCCAATAAATACAGTTTTTAAAACAACAACAATAATGGAATCATGAGTCAATTTTTAGAAGGAAAGTATAGAGTCTCTGAAAGAATAAACCACTTCTTTATAGGCTAAATGGCTGGTAGGTCAGAATGTCAAAGCAGAAATGTTTGAAAGTGCACTTTTCCCTTCTTTAACACAGCACTGATATAAGCTTAGTCTTTTATTCCATATGCTTTATACTGATGACATTTTATGAAGTCATTCCAGTAGTCCCTGGGAATGTATGGTTATGGATTATGTATTGAGCTTAGAACAATAGATTGAAATAAATGAGACAATTATATAGAATACCTTGATAATAGTTTCTCCAAATGCTTTAAGATGAACTGTAGGTTTGGTCTGCACAGATTCCATTCCGGGATAAATAAATTTCATAGAAATTTCACAGAATATTCTGAGTTGGTAGGCACCCACAAGAATTGTTGGGTCCAACTCTTAAGTGAATGGTCCATAAAGGGACTGAACTCACAACCTTGGTATTATAGTACCATGCTCTAAACAACTAAGTTAAATGTTCCTAAAATAGAATCTATGTGCCTGTTTCTCAAACTGTTTGTATTTGTTGAGAAATTTTCGGACTAGTGATGATATGTTGACTAAAGAGGGTGACTGTTTTATGTTGTTGAGTAAAGAGAAAAAATAGATAAATTTGATTTGCGAATTATGTGATGGATCCAACTTACCAGTGAGTACTCTCTGCTTCCTATTGTTTGTGCATCACATTGTTCACCAAGTTTTAAGAGAAGAAAAAATATTTTTATTTTAAATTGACCCTTTCTGAGACAAGCCACTCTGTTTTTCTTAAAATGATTTTTATGTAGGCAAACTTTCAATATCTAAGTATCTGGACTGGTGTTTATGTTTTCCCATTGAATACAAGTAATTGTTTTTAAGATTTTCTTCATATTAATAATGTTTAACAGGGCATATGCTCGTCTGTTCTGAATGTTAATTGATGGCAGAGTTCAATTTTTCTGTCATCACATGGGATTTGTCCAGGACAGACAGTAAAAACTAAGAGCTGGGAGACTGCAAAACGTGTTTTAGCTGAGGAAACATTGTCTTTCATCACAGCAGGGTTTCTAGACTATTAGAAAAAAAAATTATTATTAGGAAACTCCCTTTAATATTTTTAGTAATTTGAAACAGTGACACTCTTGCTACAAATGTGTATGGTACAATGGTGCTGATGTTCTAACATTCAAATCTCCCCTCCCTTTTTAAAAATTTTTTTTATTTTTTTATCCTGGGGTTTTAGGTCTGTACTCCTACAATACTTAGTAATATTTATGAAGATTCATGAAGATTCATTTCATAGGTGGCTAATGGCCTTGCGAATGAAGCTTTGGTGTGCTGAGTACTACTGTTATTCAACAGGACTGAAAAGTCTCAAGAACTGGCTGCTTTCTATGTTTTCCTGCCACCGGAAGGAAAATAGCTCAGTCAGAAGAGAGTTTCTCCTGTCTCCAACCCCTTAAAAGAGGAATCTTTTGAACAAGAAAGAAATACATGAATTTGCTTGTTTCTCTGAGGAGAGCAGTGACGTGAATGGAAAGAGTCCAGAACCTAGGGAAAATCAGCTCCCTTATTCTCATGCAAAAATTAAGTTTCAAATTATGCTGCTGTTACTTCCTTCTTTCTTGTTTCCTCTTTCTTATAGGTGCAGACCTGAAAAGTGAGAACTGAAGAATTCTCCTGGACCTCCAGATCTCCCCAGGCAGCAGAAGCAGGGAGGCCTGAGGAACGGTAGTGTCAGGCACACCTCCCCAGGGCAAGTGATGATGCATGGGGTGGCCCCATCCTTGATCAGCATAACCTGTGCGATAGGAAAAGAGGGAGCACTCTGGGGGACCCAAAGGCAGATGTGGGGCTGGAGAGCAGAAAACAACGTCTTGTATCCCATTTAGTAAAGCTTACATTCACCCAAAAGTTTAAACTGCAAGTTGAAGTTTCTGGTGATTGTCTTTGGATTAGGCAAGAATGAAATACTATTCCAGTCTACAAAATACTTACTCTGAACTGTTTACTATCTGGTTTAAAAGCAGAAAAGACCCCAACCCAAATGTTTTTTTGGTTCAGCTGCATGGTTTTTGAGGCACTCTGGGAGAGCAAGTGTCAACATTTTGTAGAAGATTTATGTCCATCTAAACCCAAGATTTGTTGGATCAATTATGTGTGCAGATATACTATCACTCCAGATCTGTGTATGTTGCTTTTCCATGCAGAATTCCTGTTCTTGTGCAGTGCTTCCAATTTCAAAGTATCACGTGTTGTAGCTTTGTATTTCCAAAGGCCATTGTTGCTGTTAACAGATTTTTATACAATGGAGACTCTGGGCAGCCAGGTATGTGGGACCGGCAGCAATTTTTGGTTAACATTTCTTAAAGGAGTTTGAGTAACTATGTAGTCTTGAAGAGCTGGTCCTGGCTTTTCCCCTCCTGTGAGCAGTTACATACATGCACCACCCTGCTCAGGGCTCCGTTTTAGCCCCTGTGGCTCCCTCCATCTGCCCATGACCCTGGAGACTGTTCCAGCCTCCTGGGGCCATCATCCTCTGCCCCAGGAACTCTGCGGTGGGGCTGGTCTCCAGCTCCCCATAGCCCTGCCCTGTCCAGCCCTGAGCCATGCCCAGGCTTGGGCTGCTCCCAGGGAGATGCCTGGTGCCCAGGGCTGGGACAGCTCCCAGGGAGACGCCTGGTGCCCAGGGCTGGGACAGCTCCCAGGGAGATGCCTGGTGCCCAGGGCTGGGACAGCTTCCAGGGAGATGCCTGGTGCCCAGGGCTGGGACAGCTCCCAGGGAGACGCCTGGTGCCCAGGGCTGGGACAGCTTCCAGGGAGATGCCTGGTGCCCAGGGCTGGGACAGCTCCCAGGGAGACGCCTGGTGCCCAGGGCTGGGACTGTTCCCAGCTGCTCAGCTCCTGGCTGGGGTGGGACACGCATTGGCTGCTGGGCCATGCACGTATGGGTCTCCTAGGGAGCCTTCACTGCTGTCAGTGCCTGACTCCAAGGGACCTACCAGCCTTTGTAGACAATGTGAATGTTTATTAACAACACATTAATTACAAAAAAAAAATTAAAAAAAAAATCCAAGTAGGCTTTTCCCCAATTTAAACATTTCCTGGGAGACCTTTTCTTCCAATCCAAAGCTCACACTGATAAACCTTTTTTCCTCTCTGGCAATTTGTATTAAATTCAATAGCTCAAAATGAGTTGTGAGTCAATGTCCACACTCTGCATCATCAGAATACTTATTATTACCAGACATTAAACCCGACATCTTGTTCAAGTAGGAAGAGTAATGCAAATTTAAGGAACCCTTGTGTCTCGGTGGTGTGTGTAGGAAGCACTGTGGTGTGTGTAATGGGAAGAACAGCCTGGAATCCATCCTGCCAGTTTTTCCTGGGGAAACCGCCAAAGACTTGAGCTGTTAAGTCAATGTTGCATTTTAGTGAATTTTTTGGCACATCTAATGCTTAAAGTCCCCTGAAGGGAAAATATTGTAAATCCAGCTGGTAGTGCTAGAAGGGAGTTTCGTAGGTTGGGAAGGAGGTTGTTGCTTCTTGTGTTTGTTGGGAGCTGGGAAGAGGTGCCACTTCCCATCCCATGGTGTTTGCCCTGGGGAAGTGTGGCTGGGAGCTGCCACTTGGTTGCTCACGGCAAGGGAGTGTTTGCAGGGGCTGCTGGGGCTGTCACTGAGCACTGGACATGAGCAGGGGTACAAGGGTAGTCTATGGAACCACTGCATGAGCACTTGTATCAATGGACAGTGTAATAAGTGAAATGAACCATGAGTAGATAAGGGGAACATACAGGCCAGGTGGCTCGTGAGACGTGTGTGTTTCAATATGGGGCAATACGTCATGAACTTCATGACTGTGTGCGTAAGCTAGAAAGGAAGCAGTTGACAAAATGTTTATACTGAAAATAAAATTTTACTTCAAAAACTGTTTGTAGGCATCAGTCAGTTAAGGGAAACACTTTTTTTTGACTTGCCGTATGAATTTCAGGTGTCATGTTTCAAAGATGCTTTCAGGGTACTTGCACTTTGGAAATGTAGCCAAATAAACTAGTGCAGTATCTATTGTTTATATTTAATAGCAATGTGGTTATCACTTGAGACTGTTGCATACTATAACATTAATTTCATAACATAATGTGTGTTTGTGCATATGTGGGCTGGGTTTTTGGCCTTGGTAAGGTCTTGGCTCCTCACTTGGGCAGTCCAGGGAAGTGAGCTGGATTTGCCACATTTTGTTTTAGTGTATCTACCTGCCCTCTTTACTGATGCTTCTGCGAAATTCTCCTGCTTTGAAGAAATAAAATGTTTTTTTAACTTTTTTTTCCACAAAATGAGGTACAGTTATTTAGAAGTGGGATTTCTCTGTGATGATACTTATCCCTGCCAAAAGCACAGCTTGGGCTGAAGCTACAGAATGATCATTTATCTGATAGAGATAACTTTAGAAATGCACCACTGTTCTTATGATGAGCAGAATGTTTGACATTTCTACTTTTTTCATAGCTGACTCAGCTAAAAATTTGTTTGGGTATAGTAGAAAAAGCCTCTTTAAAACATTGGGAAGAGAATTATGAGTGCATGTAGTTGGCTATAATAGTAGCTTAGAATCTTTTCTGCACATACAGCAGGGTAATTTTGAACTATATGCATTGAGTAATTACTCTAAGGAGCTCTTACTTTAAGCAGACATCTGGATTGGTTGTATAAGACCATGGTTGCTAGATATTTTATTCAGTCTCCAAAATGCAATGTCTTTTTGAAGTTGGTGTCAATGATAGTATACATTTAGGCTTCTCATTGCAAAATGATTGTCTGATCTCTTGAAAGTCTTTTCTGTGGAACAGTTGAACTTCAGATTATTGTGAATACCCAGTATGGACTTGTATGTATTACTATTACATGCAATTGCATAATTTAAGGCTGTGCAGTAAAGTGCAACTTTAGAAAAGTTTGGAAGTGAGTTTTCCGTTAGAGATGAATAAATATTGCAAAAGAACTTCCACAAATATTTCAGTAATTTCACAATATCACTTTTTTTTAAAATCAATCTTAAATATTTCCATTGAATTCTCAAAAAAACACTAGGAAGATCAGTTTGTTTTTGGGCACTTAGAAAACACTCCAGTTATCTCAACGGAAGTCCGAATTAATTATTCTACATTAAATACCATTCTTTTAAAACTCTGTGTGGTTTGTGGCTGAGGCTGTTGCAACAAAAGAGTTGAAACCCTTTTTTAACTTAAAAGTGTTTTTCCTCAAGAAACTGTATGCAGTCTATAATTTAGAAAAAGAAAGCAATAAATAAAAATACTCCTTCAGTCTCCTAATTTTTTGGATGACCCTAACTTTCGAAACAACTGTCAATTCTCTAAAACTTCATAGGACTATCTGACAAGCCAGCAGAAGAATGGTTACTTTAGATAATGTACAAACCAGACCCCTTGTCTTCCATATTCTTGGTATCTTCCATAACCTTGGTATGAGGTTGGGAAAGACATACTGGTGGATATTTACAATATTTACAAATATTTCTATCAATATTTAAGGGAGTGGGATATTCTCTGCACTTTTCCTGTAGTCAGTGCAGAAAGTGAGCAAGACAGAATTGGCTCTAGGGGCAGTTTAGATCAAGGAATCTCTTTTTGCCCGCCTTGAAAAAGCTGTTTTTCTCTTCCTGTTGGTTGTGAGAGTAGTTCATTAAATTAGGTGCCTTAAACTGAAGACCATTATTAATCCCCACGTTAGGTATGTATATCTTTGTCAGTTGCACAGGTTGTAGCCCATTAGAGTTATCACTTCTCTGCTGGGTTCTGTCTCTGCTATTTAACTTTCCTGCAGGACTCCACTGCAAGGAAACAAAAGCACTTCTGTCCCTCCCAGGTCTGGACCCAGAAACAATCCCACTTCTGTTAACTCCTGATTATGGAACTGGGCCAGCTCAGTTAACATTTCTCCTTCCAGAGTATGCAACCAAATAGTTCCACTAAAAGTAGGGGTGAGCTAGCCAGTGAAACAAAAGATCACTTTAGAGAGATGATTTTATAATCTTTAGTGTATATTTTTCTCCCATAGTGTTATACACCATGAAAAGCTAATTTGAATGGGATTCTTCTTTGAGGCTAAAGGAAAGGAGCAGATCTAGCCTCCAGTCTTCTGGCAAGCCCAGAATTCCTTGAGCCTTGGTGCCTCAAGGCCCTAAACCTGTTTTACTCTGTTTTTGATGATTTTAATTTTATCTTGCTGCTAGTTTTTTTCATCATCCATACAAAAATAAGAATTGATTCTCAAATTGTGCTTCCTTTTCTAAAGTTCTGAAGCTGAAACACAGAGACGTTGTTTTGCAAAGAACATCTTCATACATGTTGACCACCCTGCAGTGTACTGAGAAGTCTCTCTTTAGACGGTAGAGAAACTCAAGTGTGTTTCCCATTTAAGAATGGGAAAGGCTTTGACAGAGCACAGTTGATTTCATCAGTATGGAGGCTTATGAGATCTCAAAAAAACATTCCAGGAAAAATATTTTATGTGGAAGTGGAGTTCAGACACTCTGAGACTGCTCTGTACTGTGAATCAAAGGGCATTTGATTTGTAAATGGAGATGATTAGGATATTCCTTTTGAAAGCTCTTTTCTGGTCAAACTTAAAACTGTTATGTGCACATATAAAGTGCCAACTGCTGAGCCTGTATTTGCAGCCTTTTGAATACTCCTGACATAAAGAAGTCAACAAAAAGTGCTGACAATTTTTCACATGTAATGGATGCTTGAATCTTTGCAGCCTTGACTAATTTGTCAACTATTGTACCATTTTGATGCTTGCCAGAAGAACATTTGAGACTAAAGCATCTTAGTTGCAATCCAGAGTCTCCATTTATGTTGTGCTAGGGGTGGCAATCACTGAAAGAACTTTGACATATAACAGTGCATAAGCCTGGGTGCAGAACACAGCCTGATCATCAAGGCTACTAGTTTTGATGGTCTACAGAGAAAGAGAAATGCAATTATAAATCTTGTTAAGATCATGAGTGGTATCTCTCTCTCTATTCATATTAAAGAATTTTGAAATACTTATGCTGAAAGCACAGTTTAACAAGATTCTAAGGTGCCTCCTGAAGATCCCCCAGGGCAAAGCCTATTCAAATATGATTTCTAAGTTTGCCAAGACAAATCTGCCATGTATGTGAAAGAACTGAAGACCACACACTTCCTAACTTCTTTGCAGGAGAAAGATGGAGAAAACAGACCTTACAGAACACCTCTATTGGAAAATAAGAGTGTTTTTAGGAGCTTCAAGAGACGTGGCTCTGATGTTGTTCCACAGTGCTGACTACATTAAAATTATATATATATATTTAATATATTCTATCTGCATTTGTTTAATAATCTATAGGATAAACTCTCTAGTTTATCTACATGACCCTGAGATTAACTCAGTCAGTTAGAACATGGTGCCAGTAATGCCAAGGTCACAGGTTTGACCCCCATATGGGCCATTCACTTCAGAGTTGGACTTCATGATGCTTGTGGGTCCCTTCCAACTCAGAATATTCTGTGATCTACTCAAAATTGTCATACTTATGTTTTGCAAGAAATCACTATCACAAAGCCTATAGAACAGTCTTGGTTTGTGGCCATAGCACTACATGACGAAATATTAATGCAATTTTAATGCCTCTACTGTACTTTTCCCCAGTGGGTTTGCTTATGCAAACAAAATTTGTGAGTGGGACTTCCCTGTGCAAGGTATTTGTATGGAAGTGAGAGGGGGAAAGAAAGATGGGTTAAAGAAAGATGCTTCAGAATATTAGATATTAAACCCCATAATAGTTTAAATATTTTTTATAAAACGGCAAGCCACTTCTGAATTTTGTCTCCTACAGGCAACCAAAGAATTTGGCTTCCATTACCAAAGTTTTCTGGGACACTTTGTAGTGCTTTTAGAGACATAACAATTAGAATTAACACCATAATCTCAAAGATTCAATAATTTTTCTCTTTTATTTACATAAAAAAAATGATTGAAGTACTTTTATTCACTTAATTAGGAACAATTCAAATGTACTCACAAATTCAGTAACGTTCTCTTCCAGAGATGGTTTGGTATATCCCACATGAGATGTTCAGTGGCACTCCCAAATAAGACTCAAGGCTCTTAAAATGAAAAAAAAAAATAAATTCCATATTTTATTAAAAAATAATATTTGAATTTTTAATAGAGAAAAATCAAGTTGGCAATACCAAGTAGATCACAAGCCCTGGTACTTCACATGCCCTCTTTATTCCAGTTGTCTCTTGACCACTATAAGCCTGTTTGATTGATTTGAATCAGCTCAGTAGCCTTCTTGGTTGCAGAAAACTTTGCACAAGCTTTTTGCACAGTGGAGCATTTATTGTTTATTTTTTTGGGGAGGGGAAAGGGTTGGTATATTTTTTTGTTGTTGTTGTCCAATATTCCTACTATCAATTTCCTTGCTTGCTTCTAGAAGTGGCTGGATTCAGACATGTTAATGCTCTGGTGTTAATGATGCATTGGCTTTCTATATCTAAGCAACTTGCTCTAAACTCCTGTTTTCAGAGATACAGGGCATGGAGTCAAGCAGCTCTTCTATAGTGCTTCAAATTCAGAATTCTGCTACAGTCCTTTCACTAGGTTAGCATTATATTCAGGAACAACTGCCTGTGTTGTCAGTTGTTCAAGGAGATGTGTAAGAACCTGCTTTTAATATGCAAATATGTTATTGTTTTCTAACTGGACTTTTCCTCCTCTTTTTGCCCTCTTTTTAAGTTCTTTGAACGTAGGCAAGGATTTTCTAAAATGCAGGATGAAGGAAAGCAGAGAAGAAAGTTTCTCAGAATTGCACTTCAGTTCCTTGACTATTTTTCAAGTGTTATTGTCTCTTTTGAAACAGAAGTTTACCTTTACTTGCAAGTTGTCTGAAATGGCTTCAGTTTTGTTAATTTTTCAGTTAATAAATTAATCATCCTTACGTGTTCCATGTATCTCTTATGATACTCTCTGTATATATAATGTTCAGTAAAAGTGGAAGCAATTTTGCTGTGTTTTGTTTGCTAAATGTATGCAGTGTTTGAATCAATATTGAGGTTTGCTATGTACAGCTGCGGTCAAATTTATGATAAATTATCTTTTCATTAGTGTTATTAAATGTAGCATTCAGACTATTTATCCATTAACATGCTGTCATCTTGGAGGAATTTGTATGAAACTGGATTACACTTGCGAAAAGAATTGCTATAGTTTCTTCAGGTTCTAGAAAATTGCATGTAGGATTAATCTTCTTTTCTCTCCACTTCTTCCCCCTCCCCCAACAACTTTTTTCCTTTCCCTTCCTTCTCTGTTGATATACTCATTATTTTCTGAATGAATGCCAACACCATAGCAGATTTTCAAAGACTCTCATCGTAGCAGACATTTTGAGCTAAGGCTTTGACAGATTGCACATTTTGAAAGTGCGATACTGTAGCAAGCTTTTTAGTAAATTTGGCAGACTACATACTGTCTTGAAATCCACGGATGAAAAGTGAAAAATCTATTAGATGTAGGTTGGCAGGATACATGTGACCTGCTGACAGGCTGTGCACATATTTTATTCGATTCCAGGAGCAAGGAATCCAATTCTCAGGGGTTTATGAAAAATTGCAGTAAATGTCACTTACAGAATGAAAAAAAAATAAATGACAGTCTTGGAAGAATTAGATTGCAGGAGATGAGAAAAAAAAAGAGTTGCAAAAGTCTTTGTCTTACATATACTGAAATTATAATTGTTAGAGAATATGTAGGAACCATGTTAGTAGTGTGTGTTATACTGCCAAGGCACTGCTGATTAACCCCCCTTTCTTGAAGAAAGAATTTGCAAATAGAGGAAATCCTTTCATTTTCCAATGCTTAAAATACAGGCTCACAAATTTTTGATGTTTGAGCTGGGACAGTATCCCATGATTATTCTGCAGGAAAGCAGAAGGGGTTTTGCAACAGTTTACTTGCAGGCAGAATGTGACTCTGAGGAATTTCCCTCGTAGATCTGAAACCCATTACCTACCTTGGTGGTTCCACAAAACATTTGTCTGTTACACAATGTCTTGCATGAGAGGGCATCAAAGTTAATACCCAATGTGTACGGACAGAACTAGAACGCTGTGCGTGCCTGTGGCTAACCTGCAGTATCATGGCTTTAGTTTGAATACACAGCTCGTGATGGTGCCCAAAGGAGTGGTAGAACCCTCCTCTCCATCCTTGACTACATATTTTCACCTCCACTTTTGTACTGGCTTTGCCTTTTGGTACAGTTAGTTGAATCAAAATGCTGATCTAGCTAAAAACTAATTATAGCACAAAAAAGAAAAGAAAAAAGTTCACAGCTGGGTAAGGAGGCTCGGTGGGCACATGGATAGTAGTACTTAGAAGAGGAGGATATACACTGTTAGGGCAGGTAAAGGGCAGAACTACATTTTTGGTCGTGGCTTAATTCTGCACTTTTTAAAAATTTGGTGACACGTATGCATCAGAGAATTAATTGGCTTACCAATTCTTGCCAAAACTGTGGTAGGACTTAGGATGGTATTCAAACAATCACATGTAAAAGTTGGGGGCATCTACATTGCAGCTCCTTGCAGTGTGAGTGAATCTTAATGGTTGTTTTTTTCCCACTAATAAAATTTCTACCTTAGACAATAATAGTGAAATATTAAAACAGATCTTACTGAAACAGATTAATTGGCTATCAAATTTTCTGTCTGTGGAAGTGTATTTCATCACATGTTCATGGCCATTTGCATTTCTCAAGGGAAGTGGTTTTATACTTAAGTATTTGGGACTTTCATAGTTTTTGCATTGCAATAGTTTGAATACTCAGGTCGTTTTTTTTTTTTTTTTAAATACTCTGTTATTTTAATAATCTATATTTTAATTGAAAATATGTATCCTTGGCACTGAACATGTTGTGATTACTAGGAAAAAACCACATACTACACATTATAACTTTCTGGTTAACATTTGCACAGGCAGGTCAAAGCTAATATATTTCCTTTCTTTGCAAGTTTTAGGGATATTAAACTGAGGAGAGGATTGATAATGAAAACAAAGACTCTTTAACAAAAGAAAGGAATATAAAATTTTTTGAAGCTTGAAATTTGAAGTCCATAAATTGGGTTTTTAATATTTGAAACTGGTTCCTACTTCTAATCCTAATTTTGTGTATCAAAGTATGAAATAATGAATATGTTTCTCAGCTGAGAAACAGGACACAGGGATTATGATCCCTAGCAAATTCTCTAAGTCAAAGCCTTGGGTTCTTCTATGTAAGTTTCAACTAAGAGACTGTTTTAGGGAGGCTTATCATGTTTTAGAAAGATCAACACTGGCACTGGAGACAGAGCATAACTTAAAATGTCACAGGAAATTGCAGATAGAAGGGTTCTAAGGATCTGGAGGTATTCTGTAAGTGGGTTAGGATGTAAAGGAGAGAAATTACAGAATTATAAAGATGCCTATAAGGAGATTCATACTGATTTTTGCATATGAAACATGACCAAATGTTGATGTGGAGCGTGGAACTATCCTATGAGGAACATCTTTAGCTGGAAATCCAAGAGAAGGGTTGCACAATTTGTAGCCTGCTAAACATTCCTCTTGGCCCTAAGGAAAGGGCCTGAACATGGAAGGAAGAATAGGTGATGAGAAAAGGTGGTCAGATTGCCCAGTTGGTCACTCATCTGTGAAGTTCCCTGAAGCCAGTGCATGTCCTCCCATCTCTCCCCAACCCTGCATCAGAAACTGCTTGAGAAGCACGAGTCAGGCAGTCTGGTCCTGACGTCTGAAAACACTGGAGAAGGAAAGTTAAAAAAAGTGACATAGAAATAAAGAGGATGTAGGTGAGGGTGTTGGGAAATAAAGGTGTGGAGACAGTGCTAGGAGGGAAGTTAGAGGCATTGGGGTAAAGTGAAAGGAGTGTGTATGGAAGAGTGGAGAAGGAGGTGTTTGGGTTTTGGCATCCTTGACCTTGAAAAACAGAGGTCTGAGTTGCACATAACTGTGCAGAGGGTATAGAGGTACTAAAGCTATCAAATTCATAAGGTTGGGTCTGACAGGGTAAATGGTAGCACACAATGAACTCTAAAAATCAAGATGGCTTTTGCTTGTATGATTTTTGTTATAAAGGAGATATTTGTAAAGAGTTAAGATGATATTTTATGTGTTTGCTATAAATGGCATAGTATTTTTCTCTGAACTTTCAGTGTATGCTATTGTGAGGGGCAGCATATCAGATAAAATACTTTTTTTTTTTTTGTTTTGCTCCACTATGTCAGCTCCCAATTTAACTATTAATTTAGACTAATGTACCACCCATCAATCACAACTTCCATGTCTTCATACTTTCCTTTGTTGTCATCTTCAGTCTTGAACTAGCATGTTCCAAATATGTGTCAGTCTTTACTCAGTGTAGCCAGAATGGCATCCAACCTTTTGCAAGTTCTAGTGTACTTTTTCTGAACCGACATCTGATCTGTCAAATTCACACCTCTTGAAAATGTGAAGATGTAGGCAACAGGGTTAGTATAAGAAGTATGTAATTGTGAGACAAAATGCATAAATACTTTTCAGTACATTATTTTTTAATGCCATATTATATAATAATATTGTCATTTCATCATTTTGTATGAACTGTGTATATTTGAAAAAAGTGGTTCCTGCAATTGAGATTTTTGTCCATTATAAATACATAAAATCATCATACTTAGTACTGAAGGCACTAGCTTCAGGGAAAATAAAATTACGTTTATTGAAGCTCCTTGTCTGTAAGGAACAAGATAATTGTTAACAGCAAGACTTGACTTTTGAAAGGAGGAAAAAGAAAATTTCATAACAGTGGTCATTGTTGCCTTTTATTTTTTAGATTTTGGTTTCTCTTTGAATGCACACTGTAATATTTTTTCACTGAGCTATGAAGTTACTTTCTTTAGGTCGTTGGGGAGGAATTGACATTCTGCAGATGTATGTGATCAAGATACTTACTTGTAGAAAGAACTGAAAATTCCTTGCCAGCTGCATGAATTTGAATTAAAATCAAATGTACAATATCTTTGGACTAATCCATACTGCACTTGTCTGACAGGTACAGAAGCACTTGTGCAGACAGACGGACTGCACCAAAATGTATTGAGGACTGAGATGAGAGTAGGCACCCGCAAGTGACTAAGGGCTAAAGCTGCCTTGTGGACTCTTCACTTGCTCTCATGTCACTATTCAGAAATATGAAGTCCCAATCCAAGATCTGTTGTGTCTCAGAGACAGTAAGAAAACTGAGTACACTGTGCATTAAGTCCTTGGAAGGGCTTGCTTCTTCAAGCAAATCAATTACCCACTGAGCATGATGAGTTCAGTTTATAGTAAAGAAACACTGGCTCTCGAGCAGCACGCTGGTTAGAGCGCTTACGCAGAAGTGTGAAACCTAGGACTGAAATCATAACTTTTTCTAAAGAGACATGAATCCTGAACTCCCACTTTGAAAAAGAGTGCCAAGGCCTTCAGGATACAGCAAGTCTAAGCTGGAAGGGAGAATGCGATAGTTGAGGGGGCACATCCGGACACCGGGAGCTAACCCTTTACTTAGTAGAGATTTGCTCCCCTATTGTCCCCCTCCATGTGGTCCCCGAGATGCCCCATAATGAGCCACACAGAGACCACAGGAGAGGAAGCAGAGAGCGTTTATTAACATGGGTAGAGGTATTTAAAGGTTTTAGGGGGATTCTACCTACCACCCACTAAGAACCTAGGGATAACAACCAATAGGAAAGGGTTAACTAAGGGCCAATAGGGAAACTTAAACAAACTTCTTCAAGGACGAATTCCTTCAGGCCTGGCTGGTGAGATAAGGGTTTTCTCAGGGAATTTTGGGAAGGACACAGTGACTAAGGGGAAAAAACACAATGACTCCACCTTTACACAACAGTAAAAGCTTCAGTTTTTAAGGTACTTGGCCTAGCTTCTTCATCTTCTTCACAAGCCCATTTCTTACAAGATTTTTTCCATTTCTGATACTGCAGGTCCTCTGCCACAATTTCACCTGTGACAATATTAGTTCCTTTGTGCAGAAAGGAGCACTGGAGTGATCAGCTAAAGACATCATAGAAAAGCAAGCAGCCATCTAAGGACACTCATGAGGATGTTACTGGAGGAGAAAAGAAGCTCATGGAGTTGCCTATGTGCTTTGCGTTAAGGGCTTGTTGGAAGGAGTGCATCAGCAGCACTGGAAAACAGGATCACACCCTAGAACAGCAAATCCACAAAGGAATGATTTGATTTTATTATAAAAAATGTCACTTGAAACATTTGCTTATTCATTTACGTGACACTTGTGCTAATCGGAAGCTTTCTGAATTTGATGAGCTTTTCCATTTACCTTGACAGTATAGACTTAGGCTGTAAATTTAAATGCTGGTGCCTCTGTCAAAGAAGTGTTATATTACATTTCAAACAATGTTTACTGGTGATGATATGAGTTGTCATTTTGATTACAAAAAGAGGCTCTGCAGGGAGTTCCTAATAGTAACTCTAATAAAGAGTCAGACCATAAAAGACTCAGAGGACTCAATATAAATTATAACTGTACTTTAATTTAGAATTGTTGTCTTACAAAATGTTCTCTAAGGAATGTTTTAAAAATAAGCTATCCATACATCCATTCATAAAGGAAAAGGGCCTCTGTGGCAGAATGAAACATTGCATTGTACCTGTGGACATAAAGAAATACTAATTTTTTTTTTTTTATAATACAGTGTAAAATAAAATATTTGAAATAATGAATACAGCATTTAAAATTCAAGAGTTTTTAGGGACTGTGAGTCTAATTCTTTTTCTCAGCAAAATGTAGTCTCTTCCTTTATTGCATCTGAGAGCAATACCATATTAACCCCAGGCAACATCAACCATAAAGTTAAAGTGACAGCACTATGTTCCTCAAGGGAGAACGTGAGGATGCTTCTTACATTTGCATCAAAGATCAAAGCACAGTTTGGGATAGGTGCTGACTGAATGTACAAAATTCAAAGGACATTTAAGGCTAATAGGTCTAATTAGTAGTTCACCAGACTGCTTTAATGGCAGAATAAGGATTTCATACAGCATAACATTAAGAAGGGAGTCTCTGTAACTGAAACTAAACAAAAATCTGAATTCAGCCAAAAATCTATCTGCCAAAATAGCTCCTTTTTTTTAGCTATTTTTGACTTTTTATTATGCAATAAAATTAAGCCAATATTTTATGGGGTCTTTGTTCTTTGTTGCTGTTACTTGATTGGTTGGGGTTTGTTGGTTTTGGTTTTTTTTGTTTGTTTGTTTTTTTGGTTTTTTGGGGGTTTTTTTTGTGTCAATATGTAACACTTCTCACCTTTCAAAAGAGTAAGAACAGCTTAAGACTATAAAAGTAATTTTCAGAGTATGGAAAATCATACACATTATCAAATAAGTGATAATTTGTCATTGGTTAAGTCCTCTTCCTTTCCGTATGGCAGGAATGGCCAAATCAGATCCTATCCACAGCTCATTAATAGGGTCCAAGCCCCTGGGTCCTGGGCACCAGGAAGTCTTGCTGTGGTCCGTCATCCTGACTTTTCTCTTTCTCTCCATACACTAAGACAGTAAACACAGAGGTATTAATATTTAGACTGCAATCAAGAAATCAAGCTGTTTTAAGTCATCCTATTATCATATCTATTTCTTGATTTTCTTTCCTGTGGTGAATTTAACTGTCTTCTATTTAATGTAATTTCTTACATAAAGCCTCAATTTTAGAAGTTCTGTAACTAGAAATAAAACACTTAAAACCCCAAACACATGCATGGCTAAAATGACCCTTTGTTCCCATCTGTTGCTTATTCAATTTAAAATGATGTATGTGGAAAGCAAGGCTATTTAATACTCTGTGAATTTTCACAGAAGATTGCCCCAAAATGATATTATATCTTTCCTGCAATTGTAATGCATAAAAAAAAGAAAAAAGTTCAATGACTTCTTTGTTTTTGCTGTAGTTTAAAATCTGTCTTTTAAAATGCAAAAAAGGAAAAAAAAAATCTGGCTTAGAGAAGTAAGGGGAAAATGTATCAGTCATGACTACAGTGTAAGAACTGTAATCTAATATATATAAAAACTTATTTGTGTCTTTCTCTGTTAGCTAACATCTGATTTGCCTTTTTCTATCCATGAGCTGAAGCCAAGTAATACTTCAGGGATGGACAGATATGCCTAGAAAGGCAACCTGAAACCAGATGGCCCTGGGGATGTTGTGAAATGAGTATGCTTTTCAAAAGAGAAGTCCAAATAAAAGGAAAAAAAAAGTGCATATTTGGCATTGCCCTTTGAGCTGGCATACCCAGACTGGCAGCACCGAGGCACTTAGGCATTTTGAAGGTGGACGTATGAGATTACACATGCCATGAGCTGCGATTCTTGGTCTAGAAGGTTTTCCCAGTACCTCTTGAAATCATATCAAATCAACTGAAAGCGTGTGGATTTGTATCATTTTCCCTGTAGAAAGAATGAGCCCGTGGTAAAATATGGGATTGGTGTGGAATGGCAGCAGTATATTGCAGTCTCTTACCTGACTTGAATATTCAGTAAAGGAGTTGTTCTGGGAGACTTGAGATGTCCAACAGAGCAGTCCTCATTTCTAGCCATTTATCTGCATTTCTGGTGTGGACTATTTCCATATGTCAACTTAGTCCATGTGATATTTTGCAACAGGTTTTGAGGGTAGTACTTCCCTGGATGCTAAGTTTTCCTATTAACACTAAAAATATGACCACAGAAAAGAATAGTTTTTGAATGTCTCTTGCTCACCTCATTAAAAACCATACAGATATTGGAACATTGCTCTTAGGGGAAAACTGAAGGTGTGCATTAATCTTTTAATTAATAATTTAAAAGAAAAATTATTCTCCTTGTGCATATCAGCTTATTCTTAACAGGGTGATCAAAATGATATGCCAGGGACAAAAAAAAAGCCGATCTGAAATAGCTGGCACAACATGTTATACCTGTGGTTAGATTTCAGACATTTTCTGTATGCAATTAAAATTCATTACATCTTTGTACAAGAGCTTATTTTGGAAGTCTGACATGGAGGAATTATTTGAGTGATTTGACTTACCATATTCTTATGCATATAGGAATTTTTGAAAGGTTTCCATTAGACTGTTTGGAATTAACAATAGTTTTGCCTTTAATATCCAATAATGCAATCTAATGTATTTTTAAAGAAAATCCCAAGGGGTTTTTATCAATTCCATTCAATTTGTTCCAATTAATTCTTAAAATAAGGATGTTATTTTTAAATATTGCCTTCACAGAGATTTCCAGAAAAGAAAGTATTGATGTAAAACTTGGTAATGGTGCCTCACTATTTATTGATACAAGATGCTCCAAATTTGCTTATAAAACAATGACTCTTTCCTGGTATACGTATCTTGAATTTCCAGACTCCGTTATTGCTTAAGGATGAACTAACCACCTGTTTCCCTGACTGTACTTTTTCCTTTTATCCTTTCAAGGTGGCTTTAGTACTTACATCTCCAGACACAGCAGGAACAGAGAGAAATGGGGATGAAAGGACAACATCAACCAGCCTGTAAATATCTCGGCCACAAACACAAGTTGGTACATTACTACACATAAACTGCTTGTAAAATTTGAGGGACAACCAGGAGTTAACTTTATGCACATAACACAATATGGTAATACTTATTAAGGCACATGGCCATGGAAATCAAGATAGTAATGCTTGTCTCCATACTGAGTATATTTATTCACATGAAATTAAAAAGTCCTTGATCAAAGCTATCTAGACACCATATTAAGTACATCTGCTGAAGGTACCTTGCCTAATTGTAGCAGCTGTAAGGACATTTTAGGCTAAGAAAGTGACTTTGGAGAGCTTAATGTCCATAACTGTTGAATGCCCACTTGCTAGGTTAAGAGGACAGTTAAATTCACAGCTGTCACATATGGGCATGCTGGAGTGAGATCACAGATCCTTCTTGTTTTCCCTGTTCCCACTCCCCCTCAAAGTCTACAAACTTTTTATTAAGAAAACAAGAAATAATAATGAGGAGCTGTCTTAGTGCAAGAAATATAAGACACAATGCAGTAGGGCTTAGATAAAAACTTTTAGTGAAGCACTCTGTTTTTGCTCTGAAAACTCTTATAACAAAGAATTGGCTCCTATGTGAAGTAGAAGAGCTGATACTGGATTGATGCTCTCCATAGGAATGTGAGCTGTGGAGTTTTGGCCACAAAAGCAGCTGCCATTATGGCCTTTTTTCTTTTCCTCTGTGTGTGTGTGTGTCTCAAGAGGCTAGCTGCTAAATTAGAAGCTGTGTTTTGTATTCAAAGTGGAGATGGAAGAATACCTACTAACTTTCAATTTAATTTCTTGTGTTGCTGAGCGGGTTGTGTTTGAGGTGTTTGTAGCATTGCAGAGTGATGGTTCTGCAGCAGACTGATAGAAGACTTCTTGTACCACTTAGGCACTACTTCTTTTGCTCAGAAGGGAAAGCTAAATATATTGATTTCTTCCTGTGTTTAGGATACAGTGAATGAAAATGGTACCTTAGGCATTCTTGGATCTGTGCTTGAACTGAGCAGACTGGAGAAACTGTAATAAATGCAAGAACAAAGTAGTCTGTTAAGGATTCAGTTTAAAAAGAGAATTGAAATATCTTTTTTTCCAGGTGACAGAAATGTCTGAACACAGCTGTCTGGTTTTGATTTAGTAGAAGAATTATCCTACAGACTGCAGGGATCTGGGTTTGCTGTTGTTTACTTTTGGCTTTCTTGACTGCTAAGGAACAAATAAGCAAAGGGAGGAATTGAACTTGTTTGAAAGGTTGAATCAATTAAAATTGATAGAATGAATCCTTGCCTTATAAAAAGTGTATTTATAGCTCTGTTTCAAATAGGAAAGATGAGAGATTCATCAAAGTGAAAATGAGGACTTGAACAAATATAATCCTGAGGGTGTTCCTTTCCTTAATGTGTAGTTAGAGCAGGGCCCAGCGCTGTTGGCTGTCATTTAGTTGTTCCTATTTTGAATAGCTCACAGTCTTAGTTTTCTAAAAGCATTTCTATGATGTGAGCAATTGAAATTACACCCAAGCCTACCTTATTTTCTATTTAAGGGTGTTTTAAGTTATAGATTTTCACTGTTTATGGAAACGAGAGAAGAAAAACTCCTGTGTTTTCCTTACTGAATTGAATTGGGCAGTAACCAGAAATACACCTGTAAGTGAATTCTGCTGATTTTCTTAAAGTTTGTGAATTCAGTAGAGAAGGCATGAATTTGAGGCTTGAAGTAGTGTTTCCACAAACAAAATGCTTACACTACAGGTAGAAATGGATCTCTTCTCTCGGTTAACCATATGATTTATGAAATGGAAGCAAACACTGGAGGAAACTACAGCAACATGACTTCTTTATTGGCCATTTCAAAATACTGTATGAATGTCCTTTTAATCCTCCCCAGAGATTTATAAGCACGTGCCAGAAATAAACAGCTGACCTAAGGAAGAGAATTCTCTCCTGTGCATCTGCTTGGGTTATAGGTTTATGGCAGTAACGAGCTGTGGAAATCAATCTTTTGTAATCTCTGCCCTTTATGCTTTACTCAGAGGGCTGCTGTCACATCTATAAATAATCCATTTGTGGATCTGTTTGAAGAAAAAAGTGGTTGGCATGCAAAGAAGCTCTGCTGCGCTCTCCAGTTACTTACCCAAAAATGAATGCACAAAACCTGGGGTGTTTTGGGTTCACCTTATTGATTTAGGTGTTCCTTCCTCCCAAATGCTGTTAATGGAGATTGCATTTTCAAGACAAGACTTACAGTACAGGAAAAGCTTAGAATTGATATTGCCTATGAAATTCTAACAGAATAACCTGTCCAATTCTATCTTGTAAGCAAGGACCCAGTGAATAGAGGTAACACAAATGAAATACAACAACTTGCAGCTACAGCTGTTTATGTCCATGTACTGTATTTCCTCAGAGCTGTCCAAGACAGGAGGAGGGAAAGGTAGAAACAGTTTGTTATAATGATTGTATAATTCTTAAGGTTTTATGTAGCTCATTTTTACAGCTTCAACCATGTCGACTAATTGAAAACTAGCAATCCTAGATTGGAAAAAAAAAACCCAAAAATTTGTTGCAGTGGTTCCCTTTTCAGAANCTTCTTTTTAATTAACAGCACTTATTTTGAAGTCTGTTGTTCATTTGCCCCTTTGTGCTCCCTCCTCCTTTAGCCATGTGGGACTGCTTCTCCCTTTTTGCCTCTTCTCTGGGAGAGCAGAAGTTTTCTCTATGTATCTTGGTGACAAGCCATGGATTGAGGATATTTTTTATGACTTAGCACGTCTTTATAATTTCTTATCTTTAGGGACAAGAGTGTTAGGACACTTCAGGGACCAGAGTGTTAGTTAGACCTCTGTGTCTTTGCAGTGAAAAGCTGAAGAGCCCTAAGCTTAGATATGGAGTGGGGAGAGGACTATTGCACTCCAGAAGTAGAGCTCTCCCATTGTGTGCGTGAAAGGCAGGGGGGACCGTTATCTCACGATCTTATTGCTGAATGAACTGACCTTGTGATGAGTCCATGTTTTCCCTAATGTTGTTTTCACTTTTCTGTT
This sequence comes from Grallaria varia, assembly GCA_013396735.1. Classification (NCBI taxonomy): domain Eukaryota; kingdom Metazoa; phylum Chordata; class Aves; order Passeriformes; family Formicariidae; genus Grallaria; species Grallaria varia. The sequence continues at coordinate 175,721 of VWZG01013387.1, read as the reverse complement.
CTTGTTATATCTCTGTGGAGACAGAATTTTTCCTTTTACTGGGGAGATAGGGACTTATAATGATGCAGAAATGCTACTCCTCCCCCATTTCCTTTGAGACTCTCAGCTTGCCCGTTTGACTATCCTCACAAGGGCTTGTGTTATCTTTTGCTGACTTAAGATCACTTACAAACATATATTGAAAGTTATGCTAATATAGGTTTTCTGATTTTACTATAGTTCCCTTCTGTGAGCTTACTTTTAAAACCAAAGAACAGAAAAGTAGTGTAGCAGTCTAATGCGTCTCTTTCATTGGGGGGGTAAGGGCTGGAAATGCCATGTAACCAAAGGCTGAGGTCTTGTGAGTCACAGAAGAGCTGTGAAGAGATTGAATTTGAGCCACAAGTGGTGCTGTGAGGTACCTCCTCCTGTTTTCAGTTTAGTTCTTATCTGCTGTTTTAGGTACCACTGTTACTCTTGGCACAGTTAAGATCAACACTCTCGGTTAAGAGGATGTCCTCAAGTTTCACTGACTTTTGAGTCTGGAGGAGATTTTAATTTTTCAAAGATTTTAGAAATTGAGTGATTGGTGTAGCAACAAGGTCAGAAAATTCTTTACTGGAAAAGATGGAAAAAAGAAACAAGGATGTCTTTAAGGCTAACACATTGAAAAATGTCATGTATAGAAGGATGATAAGTACAATGCTGAATACAGTGAGGATCCAAATTATTCAGGCTGGCTTAAACTACACTCTGTGCTCTGTGGAAGTGTATTGAAAGCATGCATTTGTCTCTATATCCTAAGTCCTAATGAGAGCTCCATTGAAGCAATTGGATTTACCTTTGTTAGGTTGGCAGCAGCCAATATGCATAACATATTGTGTTTAGCTAATGTTGTGCTGTGATTGCCATTTTGTGAGGGTGGTCCTTCTACCATGGCATTCTTCACAGCAGGCAGTTCTACCAACTCTGATTTCACCTTTCATTCCAGTTGGATTCCTCCCCCTCTTTAATCTTGTCACAGACAAACCAGAGTGCCTGACATACTGCACAGGCAGTTGCCTTCCAGAGAAAAGTATTGCAGATCCATTCAAGACTTGGACAAAGAATTCTTGTTTGAGCAGGGTTCTGAAAATTAAAAGTACAGCTTCCAGAATTTTAAAGAAATTTGTAGGAACCGTGGTTTAAAAATATTTGGTTTCTTTCCTTGCTTGTGGTGGAGTTGTTCCTTTTAACATTCTCAGGAAGCATGAGAATGGCCACTGGTCACATACCTTATTCGGTAACAGTGAGCTATGCAATGGCAGTGGTATAAACATTGGAGTCCTCCAGAAAAACTAGGAGTAGTACCTGATTGGAGCAGCTGAAATATTAATGAACAGCTGAGAGCAACTGGATAGTGCAGGAAGAATTGACAAAGAACACAGTCTCCGGAGCTTCCTTTGGCACAATGAATTGTAGGCCCGTGTTAATGCCATAAGCAGCTCCATATTGCAGAAACTGCCCATGAGTCTATTGGAGTGCAGGCTAATATCTGCTAAAACTGAAGTATTTGTAGGAGCTACAAAATCCCTTCATAAGACTCCTCCTTGCTAAGTATATATGGGTGGCTTTTCTAGGTTTCTTAGCTCTACAGGTGTTCAAATATCAGACGTCTCTGAAATGCTGGAATTAGTGGATTCTGCTAATTACAGTTCTGTGTAAAGTTGTCAGAAGGCTTAATATTGGCTTTAGAAAACTTGGAACTTCAACCCTAGTTTTCAGCTACGAGAAGGATGTTATTGATCTATTAGGATAAACTGCAGATAAGAAGTACCTCTTAGTATTTGATCTTGATTTATAGTTGAACCTCTCATACCCTGCAGAAGTTCATTTAGCTTTTGCCTTGACCTTTCTGAATATTTAGGATAGGCATTGGTTTTAATGGCACACAGACCTGAAATAACTGTTTAGAGACCTCATTCTTCAGAGGCTATGCAATACCTAACAATACAATAACATCTGGAAATAGAAGACAACTGAAAAGGGCTTTAGACAAACATGTTCTACTTTACTGTTGACATAATGAAGAGACACATATGGAATTTCATGTTCGTAAAGGAATATCGGCAAATAGAAATTCAACATGGGGAAATCCAAGCAGTTAATTTCCATACTACATTATGAGATTAGAAATATGCTGATCTGAATAGGAACTGTAAAAATGCATAATTCCTTTTAACAGAGTTCGTAAATCATGGGCTTTTCAAGGCTATTAAAAACAAATTCCATCCATATTGGCAGAGCTGTTTTTAAAATACTTTTGTTAAATAATGACTTGTGCTATCTTTTGAAAAATATGGTCTCTCTTATCAAATTATTCAAGTTACTTAAAAAACTTAATTTCATACCCAAATTTTCTAATTCTGTTTTTCTAAATTTATTGATACATAAAATATTATGCTTTAACATCTATCATGACTGAAAACCATTCAAATGAGGAAAAGGTTTGCAATGTTGCTCCTTCAGAAAACTGGAAAGAGCTGTGTCTATCCTGAAAGCCTACTGAAATTCTTCCTTTCTTTTCATCAGAATTGAAAAAATAAAAAAGCTTTTATGTGGATTGTAGAAAAGTAGACAAATTTTCTTAAAACTCTTGAATGTTTCTTTGGGAGTTCATGCTTGTAATAAAAAAGATTTCAGTGTAAAAGTAAAGCTTTGCTAACAAAACAAGTATATAGTGGTAATAGAAAATAAAGGGAATAATGATTAATTTGAATATCTATATATATGAACATAGCATTTACAGACTTTGGGGGTTATCACAGAAACATCAAAGCATTTTGCAAATGCTCATATAACGTAAGCTTGCAACTAAGTGTGTATTGATACCTCTATTTTACAGAAAAGTGAGAGAGTAACAGAGCAGAAACCAATTTCTGTGGTTCTGTCTCACTGTCAGAGTAATGTAAATAGCTAAAACTATTAATTTCTTGTCCTTGGTTTTAGGCATGAAACCACAGCTTCTCCAGTGTGATTGAAATCTAGGGTTAAAAGTGGCAAATGACAGACAAAATTAAGAAAATGTAAATATTGTTTGTATTTCAAGATAATGAAGTCTCATTTTAGTGAACATTTATGTTGAAAAACAATATTTTATGTTTGGAGTAGTCTTTCTTTGGGGGCTCTTGTGACACTGAATTTGTGTTCAAAACAATCCTTGATTTGCTGAAATTTGCTCTGAATAAAATAGTCCATATGACTATTTGTAAATAAAGTAGCCTAGATTATCCTGCATTTGAGATATGGATTTGTAAGACCTTACCTATTTCTCCTAATAAGAAGAGACAAACTGCAGCAAAACTATCTGCTGGCTAGAAAGAAAAGAATGCTTCAGCTGGCATGGGTTATAAAGTTGGTGACCCCGCCTCCACAGTTTTAAGTCCTCTCTTGGCCCACAGCTATGTTTATAAACACCCGTACCTGAGGGAGCTGATCTCAAGCTCAAAAAAAGGAGTCAGGGAACACTGTACTGGTGGCCTGGGCAGGAACCAGAGCATATGTAGAAGTCTCTGCTTTTCCTCTTTATTGCATGATCTAGACCAAAGCTTACCTGTATTTCCAGGAAAAAGAGAGGGAGGACAAATGAAAGAACTCTCTTTTCCCCTTAGCCCCTTATACATCTGTCTGTGGCTCATTGCATACTAATGGAAAGTTTAGGTCAGAAGAAGTTTCTTGATTAGTGGAGATCTTGTTGGATGCAGATGTTGGTGTGCCAACGACAATGCAGACCCACAGATTTCAGCCACCTGGTGGCTACAATCCTCAGACCAAGCCACTATGAGAAATGTTATTATCACTCTCAGTTATGTTATGTAGTTGTGTTGGTTATGTCGCTTAATGTATGCTACTGTCTTGGTTGATGGATACCACTTACGCTACATTTGTGGCTATTTACATTTCCCCCCACTCTAGCCATCAAGTCAAGCTTGCAGTTCTTTTTAGCAACTCTTTTTCAGCAACTAGATCTTAAAGCCTGTCCTGGTACCTACATACATATTGCACAGGCCCTGGTGTGCCTCAGGAGGAAATGTCACCCTGCTTCTTCATGTCAAAAGAGAATATTGTTTAAGTACCATGAAGCAACTGCACCTCACAAGGAAATGTGTTCACCTAGGCCAGAGCATATCCTGTTCCCCTCTGTCACATTAATGTTCCAGAGAAGATAATCAACAGAATAATCAAGCAGAACTGTGAAGTCTGGGAGTCAACACACAAACCCCTGCAATCCAAATGTTCTCCTCTACTTCATCCTGGGTAAGTGCTACTGGTGGGTGCTACAGCCTACTTGGCTCTTTTTTTGGCTGTCCCCTCCAGACTGGTGAGCTGTTTCCAGTTTGATTTAGTGGATATTTAGGCACTATCAAGGCTTAGGATGAGGGGGTTTTTTTGACCTGTTTGGCAGTCACTGCATAGACATTCTTTGATTTCTCAGAAGAGACTTCTGAAAGAGTTAAATATGCAAGAAAACAGGGATTTAGAGATTTTTTTAAGACTAAAATTAACTCTGGTCCAGCATGAGTGCTGTTTAATTGATTATGTTACTGTCTACACATTGCCTAATATGTCCTGTCTTTCTTAGTGTTTTTTTAAATAGCTTAGAATATAGTTGTTCCATTGTCTTGATAACTGAAAATATCTGTAGATTTAGGATTTAAAAATTACATTTAAATAAGAATATAAATTGTTTTGGGGGAAAGAGTTTTCTCTGATATTCTATGATTGTAGTTTATGACTTCTCTACCTCTCAAGCTGATTTTAATATTTTTCATTAAATTTAGTATATTCTTTCTTCCCAAGAGCCCTGCCTCTTCATTATAACCATTTCCATCAATGCCAAGATCAAAGAGCATTTTTAATGTTAAATAGGATAGAAGGATAGAAATTAGTACTTAAAGGGTGAGACTATTAGTATTTCTGAGTGCTTCTATGTATTCATCACTGCCTGATACAGATCAGTATTAATAATGGGAGCAGCCAGACATAATCCATCTGCTGGATATTCCTTTTCTCTCTGTGCAGTGACTGCCTTGTCTTCTTTCTCAGACACTGCCTGCCCCAGTCTCCAGACAGGAAATCCAGACATAGTCATTCATCAGTGCTGCTATAAACTGTCTGATTTTATTAGCTTTTGAATTTTATCACCAAAATGAAAAGGAAGGGGGGCAAGGAGAACCAAGCAGTATGATTCTCCCATACATATGAATTCAACTCAGTACCGTGGACTCAGAACAGACAAAAATTAAGAAATGAGAAATACTTGGTGAATTAACGACTCCCCTGCCACCTCCCCCTCCCAGCACCCCCCTCGGCATCCCTTCTTACTGTTATGAGCTTGATGTCTTCTATTTTCTCTCTTCTTCAACAAATACATGTGGTGTGCTGCAGTTGGGGTATCTGGTTGATTGATTTTTTTTTTCCTTTATTTTAGATTTCATGGTGCATATTGAATATCATGTGTTATTATGAGACCTGCCTAGGATTGCATCTTGTTTTGGAGAGCAGATGGAAACAGCAGTTGGAAATTGAGTTGTTTGGAGTTGCTATATTCAGTGAGACATTCCAGTGCCAGTTGTCCCAGTTGAATAAATCCCAGTTGGAATAACTGGTTGAGGCAAAGAATGTTAAACTACATCGATTTCAATGGACAGAAAGCAGGAGCAGACTAAAACCTTTGATGGTTTCTGGCAAAGTGGCACAAACTGTTTCAACTCAGGGAATCATGACAGGAAATCACTGAAGGAGATTCATGTTTTAGTTGCCTTTAGCCCCAGTACCATGTTTCTGGTGAGACAGAGAGTGTGAAATTTAGGTTGTGAAAAAGCGTCTGCCTTGGAGCTGCATGGAAACAATCGGATTTTCTCAAAGAGAACGAGTTCTTTACAAACTCCTATGGATATTCTGCTGTAGCAGTCTAGCTGGAAGCTGAGTGTGGATTCACAGAAGTGTGGTGTGTACATGAAATGAAGGATTCCCTGCTTACTGTCCTTTTTCAGGATCGTACAGAAGTGAAGGAGTAGTTGCCCAAGTTCTCCTTATGCCTTGTACTAGGCAGGAGAATAAATATATGCACTTTATGCTGCTGCATGATTTCCCTTCAAGATTTTTGACACCTATGAGTCATCTGTCTGGCTGTTTCTCTCAGTGAAGGCATCAGAGGAAATTTGCCCAGAGTTCCTGTGACACTTCTTTATTGACACGCTGAGTTTCTGGTAGTTTAAAGGTGTGCATAGTAAAACTTCCAGCTTGTTCTCTGTTCATTGGCCTAGTCTTTCCACATGTTGTGTGAAAAACGTTTCTTAATATATATTAGTGTATATCTGAAATATTACCAGCATTTTTATATTAGGTTTTAAATCACCTCTTTCACCCAAAAATGCCAACCAAGAATATTGATATCCAAATAAACGGAATGTTGAAATTCAGTTTATAAAGTATTCTTCAGTACCAAAGGTATTAGTACAAGTTTAATCAATTTCTTGGAATTTACCCTTCACTTAATATTTGACCATGGAGACTGACCATATTTGCCTCAGGTAGCCTAGATACCAGCTTCTGCTTTGCTTTCTGATGAGAGTCACATACCTTGGCCAGTAATTCATTGATAATTTTTATCACTCAACTGAATCTTTAGGAGTTTTTCTATGTTAATTTTCTACGCAATTCACAGAAATTTTAATTTGATTTATATGTATTCCTAAAAGAAGGCATTTTAAAGTGCTCCCTCGAGAAATTAAATGTTTGAGTTACATCTGACTACAATTAACTTTTTCATGTATACCATAGATTTTGGTGCCAAGACTTTGCTGTATTTTTGAGTGCTTATGCAAATGGACCCTGAGATTAGCTCAGCTGGTTAGAGCATGGTGCTAACTCCAAGGTCATGGGCTTGGTCCCCATATGGGCTGTTCAGTTAAGAGTTGGATGCAATGATTCTTGTGGGTCCCTTCTAACTCAGAATATTCTGTGATTCTGAAATATGTATAGGTTCAGAAGCTCTCATACAAGTCATGATTTGAGACTTGCAAAGTAGAATGTGTGTGTCAGCTAGCAGATGTCTAAAACTTTAATTTCTCTAGAGAAAAATTATTCTGACAGAAGCTGGATTTAAAGATTAACCCATTTTCAGAAGTATGCAACTTTTAAAAAGTGGGTATCATTCTGGGAGAATCTGGAGCTGTTTCAAACTCTATATCTACATTTAAAGTATTTTCAGTAAATTTATATGACATTGGTGTGATAGGGAAGAGGTGATTTTAGTATTTTTAGTGTAGATGTACATTGAAACAAATATCATTGTCTTTGTCTCTTTGCCTACTGAGGCGTACAGAAGAGAAATACAACTGAATAATTAGGCACTTCAATGAATGTAAAGACCATTGGATCTTTTTATATGTAACCTGTATGTTTTTCCCTATTTTTCACTTAGAAAACAAATCTGTAGATATTAAATGTAAACTCTTGGTAAACTTCTGCTAGTATTTGAAGGCAGTTTGACTGCCCATACATGCCTTCAAAATTCTGTATTGTCATTTATTTGTATGGCACTTAATATTTATCACTTAGCTAAAATGAATACTGCTTTATAACTGTGGATTAAATTGGAAAGCAAGGGCCATTCATCTGGGAACTGTTTACTCTGTAGATGTGTCCATCTATTTAGTCTGTCGAGATGCTCACTCAAAGTCTTGATCTTTAGAAGTGTCCTGGTTATGTCCAGGGCAGGGTTAATTTTGGCAGGAGCCAGGAGGCAGCACGGCCAGGACCTGGGGTTTTTTCTATACCAGCTCAGGTGATTGCCAGGGGTGAGGGGGAGGGAGTCTCCTCCAGACTGGCAGCGTGGCAGGGGGAGCAGTTGGATATTGGCTGTTGCTGGGGAATTTCCGTGTGAACAATTAATTTCTTGTGCCCTCTGTGATTAGTGTTGTTGCTGTTACTGTTAATTTTCTTGTCTCATTGCTGTTTTCAGTAAATTGTTCTTATCTCAGCCTGTGATCTTTACCTTTTGTACCTCCAACTCTCCTCTGCATCCTGCCACATGGGGAGGGGAAGGGGGAGTGAGTGAGAGGCACATGGTTTGGAGAGTCTCTGTGGGAGCATTAAACTGGGGAATACCATTCCTAAACCATGACAAGAAACAACTTAAGAGGAATAAATTAACTTTCAGAAGCATACTTATTTAGGTCTTCCTCTGCAGGGCATTTGAGCTCCAGCCCAGTACACATCTGCTCTATTATGTAAAGGTTAGAAATGTCAACTTATTGAAACAGAATCTGGAAAAGGAATCAAATTGATGGCTTTAAAAATAGACGGATTTATTTTTGAACTTCCTTAATTCCATGATGAAATGATAACATTCAAATGTGTAATGATGTTAAGGGTATTTTTCTAGAACAATATATAGCAGTCTGTAATAGCAGCATTGCTCTGTGGTTTGCTGTTTTCTATAAATTCACTTTGCATCGTAGTGTCAAGTGCCATTACTGTGGCTTACTGGGTTTGCACTTTGGTATGGTATGTGGGACAGAGCAGCAAGTATTCTACCAGTAGAGATCAAAGCAGCTTTTGCAGTACTTGATGTGTCTGGCATCTTGGTATGTCTGTAATTCTGCAGAAAAATGTTCACTGAAACATCTGGAAAGAGTCTAAAGTTTTGTATTGGCATAGCATTAGTCTACAAGCAGTACAACTGCACATTTATATAAGCTTTGCATAAAATGGAGCCCATGAGAGAGAATTCTTTCTGTATTTTGAATTCTTCATATTTTTGGAAAACCAAGAGCTGCTCCGTTGCAGTTTATTAGAACTGGAAATACAGAAATTATAGTTATTTGGAATATAAATCCTGATCAGGGGAATGAGAATTTCTTTCAGAAATCGTACCATTCAAAACTCAGTCTTTTTAGGTTCATAACATAGCCTGTGGTGTAGATCTTTTTTTATACATTGACTTTGTCCGCAAAATAGCCATGCAGAAATTGGGAAACTCATATTTGATCTTTTGGCCCTAAAGTGTTCAAAACCTACTCCCCTCAAAACATCATGCTGCAATCTCTTCTCAAGAGTTTGCAGCCTCCACATCTCTTGGAGTTAAGAAAGGGTTTGAAAAAGAAGGTAAGATTCTGGGGACAGGAAGACAAGCAGAGGAATAAAGTGAGTGCTTGTGCTAAAGAGCACCTGGCTTTTAATTTGCTTGTCAGTAAAGTCCTCTGTGGTTGAAGAGCACCAGGTCACAGGTCTTGCTCCCAGGACTGCTCATTAGAACTGAAGTACCATCACTGCTCCAACAGCTCAATTTGAGAGAAAGCAGTGCTTTCTAAGAAACTGAATGTATCTGGTGTGTGCAAAGTGTACTCTGAAAATGCCTAGCTGTTATTCTGAAGGCAGGCATTGGATAAGAGTAACTGTGTTATGGAAAAAGGCTTTAGAACAATAAAAGTACATTATAGGATGACTAAAGACTATTTCAAATAATTGCTGCCTAAATTGTGGTTTTAAGCTATAAGTAAAGACAGGTGAAAGAAGGTCAAGGTGCACCTTAGAATGCAGACCTTAGAAAACACTTTTTTAAACAATATGGTTTTTGTTTGTGTTGTCTTTGTTTTAAGCTAATTAAAAAAGCTATTAACATCCTTTATGGAAAAAAAGTATTTGAAGCAATAGGAACCTCTAATCAAATCAGACGGTCATTGTCATGTATGAGGGAGTGTGTAAGACTGATTATTACTTTGAATTACATAGAGGGTTTCCCAAGGTACTGTTTCAATTTAAAAAACCGTCTGGTTGTATTGGTTTGACCTTGGCCAGCTGCCAGCTGCCCACCTAGCTGCTATCTCATTCCCCCCCTTCTCATTCCTCCTTTTCAAAAGGAGAGAGGGAGAAAATTGGATGGAAAAGCTTGTGGGTTGAAATAAAGACAAGGAAATCACCTACCAATTACACGCACAGCAAAACAGACTTGACTTGGGGAAAAGCAATTTAATTTATTGCCATTTAAAATAAATTAGGATGGTGGCAAATAAAACAAGAAATTAAAACACCTTCCACCTCCTCTCTGATTTTTTTTCTCAGGATCAATTCCACTCCCTTGTTTCTGGTTCTTTGAGCTCTTTCTTCCCATGAGTGTCACAGGGTGGGTGGGGAATGGGAACTGTGGTCAATCCCAAGGAGCTCCTCTTGGCTGCTCCTTCCCTCTCACATTTTCCCCTGTTCTCGCATTTGTCCTGTCCAAAGGCTGCAGTCCTTCAGAAAATATCCACCTTCACTGCTTTGGGGCTCTCCATGGGCTGCAGTGTGGATACCTGTTACATTGTGGTGTCTTCATGGGCAACAGGAAAACACCTGCTCCACTGTTGTCTCTGCCCCAGCACCTGGACACCTGCTCCCAGTGCATTAGTCAATCAAGAAGAAAGCAAGGACACAGCTATTTATAAATAAATAGCTACGTGTATTTATAAAATGATAGATTCACAGTGTCCCCAGGGTTGTCTGGCAGATTTATTTTTTTTTACTGAAAGATCCCTTAATGACATGAAGTTGGTGGAGTGAGGTCTCCTACCATCAGTCTAACCTGCAGACATTCAGCAAAATACCTGAGTTTAGAAATGGGTGAGCATGAAAATGAAGCCAGTAAAATGCCTGTCTGGTAATTTCTATAGTATGTACTTAGTGTTTTGTGATAGATACTCAAGCACCCACCAGTTTCTCTTCTAAAGAGACTAAGTCAGGTGCAAAGGTACTGTCTAGAGCACCCTGTTTCCAATGTGAAGGCTAGATCCTCTTCAGAGTGCTTATCTCTCTGCCCATGCATGATGTGCATCTAGGACCATCAACTGGAGTAAACTTCTTCTGTGGTTAATATGCAATGTGGCTGTAAGGGCCTAGAACGAGTAGGTTACAGCAAATCCACCTCCAAACCTACCCTCTTTGCAGCACCCTGAAAGGTAATAGTCACACTTTAGATCCAGTGCACTGAAATAATGTTGCCAAACAAAGAGCGCACATGAAGCTCTCTTGCTGCTGAGGCAGTAGGACTAAAAGGAAAGCTATCCCAAGATGCAGATCTGAATCATGGTACTTGATTTCTAGCCTTTCCCAAACTCATTCTAGGAAATTATTCACATTAATTTCTTGGATTTTTGTGTTGCTTTTAGTCTTCTTGCCTACATAATCAGCATCTTTTTAGGTCTTTCTTCAGGAAATATTCCTGCTTGAATGGCTGATTTTTGCTTTAGGCCATATAACAGAGATATGGCTTCCCTTGTTTCAAGTGAGTTTGCTTAACAAGGAATGTAATTGATTTGCCCTACATACATGCCAGTCAGAGATTAGGCAGATAAGAAATTCTTACTAAAAGAAGAAATCAACAGAGAGTAACTGTGGATGTTTTAAAATAGGAAGAATAGAAGTGAAATACATATGAATGGTCTGCTTCACTTCCTTGAGACAAGATTACTTACTTGTGTGAAGCTGCAAGAAAATATGATTCTTAGCTTGAGGACAGAGGAAAAACAAATAGCAAAGACTGTTGTCTATAGTCCAGCTGCAGATTCCTCTAGATGGCTCTTCGTTACCATCTTCTTATCCATCAAAGTGATATGTACAGGGCCATTACAGCAGATTTGAATAATCCCTTCTACTCCCAAAATGCAATGAATTATGTTAAGGGAAATGTAAATATATTGTGTCTGTATTGTTTCAGGAGCAAAGTTTAATTAGACAGCTCTCTCATCCCCTGTTATATTGCACATATTAGCTTCAGTAATTTCATATCTTATAGAATCATAGAATCATAGAATTGATTGGGTTGGAAAAGACCTCAGAGATCATCAAGTCCAACCCTTGGTCCAACTCCAGTCAATTTACTAGATCATGGCACTCAGTGCCACGTCCAATCTCAGTTAAAAAACCTATGCTATTTATAAGCAAGAATTCTTCAATACAATTATTATATATCCCTAGCACAGTGTCCTGCATTCAACTAGGATAGAGAGAATTTCTTCTCAGTAGCTGTTACAGTGCTGTGTTTTGGATTCAGAATGAGAATGGTATTTACAACATACTGATGTTTTGGCTTTTTGCCAAGTCATGTTTATCTGAAGTCAAAAGTATTTTTTCTTGTCTCATGCTTTGCCAGCTAGGAGGTTCTTGAAGGAAACTGGGAGGGATTATAGCTGGAACAGGTGACCCAAACTAACCAAAGGGGTATTCCACACCACAGAACATCATGCTCAATATATAAACTGAGGGAGTTACCTGGAAACAGGGTCAGTCAGGGTTCGGGAAGTGGGGTCTGGCATTGATCAGCAGGTGGTGTACTATGCATATTGTACTATGCATCACTTGTTTTTTCCCTTATTACTATAGTAATTACTTACAATTATTACTGTATTTTTACGTTATATTTGATTATTAAACCGTTCTCATCTCAACCTACAAGTTTTGCTTTTATTCTCCTCCCTATTTCCACCAGGTTGTGGCAGGGGAAGAAAAGGGGGGTTGAGCAAGTGACTGCATGGTGCTTAATTTCCAGTTGGGCTTAAACCACAACACAGATTTAGTACAAACAACACCTTATAGAATTTCCTTATCGTGGAATAATAGAATGGTTTGGTTTGGAAGGGACCTTTAACAATCACGTAGTCCAAGCCAAGTTCTTGGGCAGGGACAGCTTCCACTAGACCAGGTTGCTCAAAGCCCCATCCAAACTGGCCTTGAACACATCCAGGGATGGGACATCCACAACTTCAGTGGGCATGTTCCAGTGTCTCACCACCTCCATTGTAAAAAATTTCTACTTTACATCCAGTCTAAACACACCCTCTCTTAGTTTAAAACCATTGGCCCTTGTCCTGTCCCTACAGGCCCTGGCATAATGTCTGTTTTTCTCATAAATCACCTTTATATATTTAAAGGCTACAATAAGGTCTCCCTGGAGCCTTCCATTCTCCAGACTGAACACTGCTAGTTTTTTCCTCATAGCAGATGTGTTCCAGTCCTCTGACCATTTCCATGCCCCTCCTCTGGAGCAACTCTAACATGTCTATGCTCAATTGTAGGCCAGTGACCAGCCAGGGTGTCCCTCTTGCTGATGCCTGTGCTGGCAAGCTTTTATTACTGTTATCTTGTGCTAGTAAACTTAAACTTGGAGCAGATATGTCTTCCTGTATTGAAATGCAGCCTCATATGCAATGCAGATAAATCTTTGCTGAGAGATATTCTTTCCTACTCGTGTGTTCTCTCAGAGTTACCTGCCTCAGCTCCTTCAGTAGGCAGTGGAGATGTACATTGGTACCTCCCCAAGGTAATTCATCCTACTGGGCTTAGACATCCAATTTAGAAAGCTGCAAAGCACTCTCAAGAGGGATTAATATCTCTCAAACCTTTTAAAAAACCATTAAATTAGAAAGTTCAACTTTTGATATCAATAAATGAATCTTATTAAAGCTATTTTTAAAATTTTTTTGAGATTCAACTGAACATTGAGAAAGCTTGCTGACTGTATGAACAAGTATGCTTTATGCCCTTCATAAGTTTTTCTTGTCATTTTGAGTGAATTGAGAGTACTCTTTTACAGTTTTACCTGTGTATTTCACATAGCACCAGTCTTTCTTTGCCTTGGTCCATTTCAGAGAGGATTTTTTGTTATTGCAACCCCTTTTTACCCTTAGTTAACAACTTAGAATATTGCTTAAAATGAAATGTGTAGACTGAAATTTGTATTAGCTATCATAAGTGTTTGTCATTTTTCTTTTCTGTAATTTTGAGACTTAATAAAATGTAGATGATGGTATTGCAAAAGAACCACGCCTAATGCATTTTATTATTACTGTGTGTTATAAAACACAGTAAAATGGTAATCCAAGAAATTGACAGCAAGGCAGACTCAATTCTTATTATATGCATTCCTGAGTAGTGTAAGCCTTGCTTATCTATCTTATGTTGGCTACAGTTACTCACTTGTGACTCCCTGTTTGTAATAATGAAATAATTGTAAACAAACTGATCCATGAAAGTTTCATGGTCAAGATCTTATTTTTAAATAGTCTTCTGGTGGCAAATAAGCAAAATTAAAGAGTAAGATTAATGCATGGTTCACAAAGGGAACCTATTGTAACTGACCTTAAGTCATGGTGAATTGGGCTATTTCCCCCAGTAATTATTGCAGGAATAATCACCTTCATAAATTTGACAATGTTTATTTTTAGAGACTGAAGTATAGGAATTAATTTTTTTTTCAGAACATGCCATATAGAAAAAAAAAAAGCCTAAAACTGGAGGAAATTTGGCTGTATTGTGAATCCGATCAGTAAGACAAAAGAACGTATACTAATACAAACATGTATTGTGTTCACTGCTGAAAAGCATTTAAAAATCTTTCTGCTACCTGACTATCACAATATGATACTATGCTTCCTTTTTTAAGATTGTCAAATTGTGAATTAGTTAGTTAGTCTTAAAGGGATACTTTAGGTAAATATTCTAAATCTTTTACTGAGTATAAACTTCAGTAAACATTTGGCAATAAAGCAGCTTATTTTCCATGGATTCACTGAATTCTGTAGTTCAGCAACTATGATTATGTAAAAGACAACAGTAGTTTAGTTCATGCTCTGTCTTCAAGTCACCATTTATACAGCAGATGAAACTTTCTCAACAAATAAAGATGTCGAGTGAGCTTTAGTTGAAGACAATCAAACTTCCTATTGATTTCAGGATTTTGTTTTGCCTTTTCCTTTACTCCTGTAATTTCAGTACCACAGCCTTTGGATGCTGAGAGCTTCATATTACTCCAAGGTTAATGTAAGTAAACAGTATTGTGTGTATATTTAGTAGAATCATTCATCAGACACCTAAAAACCATGTGGAAACAACCCTCACAGAACCTTGCTTTTTGCTTCACGTATCTGAAATGAAATCCAGAATTCTCAATAGGTTATAGGAAGGCACTGGAAACAAAAGAAGAGGCAAAGTGAAGGCCTTATTTTGGTTTTCACCCCTTTTATTCAGAACACATTAAGGGGGATAGGGGTTTAAATTGTCAGCAGCTGAATAAAATTAGTGGGGAAAGCAACTCAGAGAAGGAAAATTAAGGAAAGCAGAAGTGATTGGTTAAATCAGATAGAGGTTATTGCAAGAATAGATGGGAAATGGAATGAGGAAGTCCATAGTTCTTATTGTGTATTGCAAATAAAAAAATAAGATAACTAGGAAGTGAAGTGAAAGGACTAAGTCTTTTAGCAGCTGATGGAGATTGTTGTTTTATGATGACTTACACCAAAACTAAGTTGTAATTCATTTGGCAATGGAGAGATACAAAATGACTTTGTGTTTTGTTAGCAATCCTTGATTACAACCACTGAAAAAATTAATCTCGAAAGAAAATTACCTTGTATGTTTGTCATATATGACATCAGGTCAGCATGTTCTTTCTGAGAATCTGTACTGCTCTGCAGCCTTCCTCAACTGGAACCTGCAGTGGCCAGGGTAAACATTAGGGAATGATCCTACTTTTGAGAAATAACCTTGGCCTTCTGAAGACATACAATCTAGATTGACAAGTAGTAAAATTCCTAAAAAGATCAAGCAAACAGAAACTTGCTTTTTAGGTGATGGAAACGGAGCCAAAATGTTAGTACTCCTTAAAGAGAAAAATTAAGTAACAAATTGGACTAAAACTATGTTATGGTTCATGTGAATATCTACTCCCAGTTTAATGATGATTACCTCTTCACTGTAGTCTTAAAAGGTCAGGGTTGAAAAAGAGCAAGACGGTAAGGTCAGTGTTTCTTCCAGCAGATGAAATATGCATAGCTTGGGTGGCCTTTGCCCTGCAAATACAGAGAAGTTTAAAAAATGTCAGCATTAAGTATGACAAATACTATTGATTTTTCTTGTTAGATGAACCATCTGCCTTTTTGATGCTAGGATAAATTACATCTACTTCTTGTCAGTAGCAGTTGTGGTATTTGTGGGGTTTTTTTCCTCCTGCCTGTTCAAAATTTGTCCTCATTGAAGGTCTGCATTCCCGTAGCACTAGAGATTTCTCTAGCCTTGTGGCATGAACAAACCACCTGGCTTTGCTGGTGGTAAAGGTTACTGCCCTCAGCTACTTGTTCTACTGTCAGAGATGATTGCCCTTTTAAATCTGCCTGCACACTGCTCATATGAGCACTCTCAATTTTTTCCCAGAAAAAAATTGGACTAGGCTAGTTTAAATAGTTTAAAACAATAGTTCTGCTGGACTGTCTACTTTATTGATGAGTGAATTTTGATGAGTACAACCTTTTAGAATCAGAGTTGTTTAGGTTGCAGAAGACCTTTAAGGTTATCAAGTTCAACCATTAACCCAGCACTACCAACTTCACCACTAAACCATGTCCCTAAGCACTGTATGCACGCTTTTAAATACTTCCAGAGATGGTGACTCAACTAGTTCCCTGGGCAGCCTGTTCCAGTACTCCTTTTCAGCGAAGAAAATTTTTTTCTAGTATCCAATCTAAACCTTTCCTGGTGCAACTTGGGGCCATTTCCTCTTGTCCTATCACTTGTTTCTTAGGAGAAAAGATCAATTCCACCTCACCACAACCTCCTTTCAGGTAATTGTACGGAACAATAAGGTCTCCTCTCAGCCTTCTTTTCTCCAGGCTAAACAAGCCCAGCTCCCTCAGCTGTTCCTCGTCAGACTTGTGCTCCAGCCCCTTCACCAGCTCCATTGCCCTTCTCTGGACGCGTTCCAGCACATCAATGTCTTTCTTCTCGTGGAGGGCCCAAAACTGAACACAGGCTTTGAAGTGTGGCCTCAACATTGCTGAGTACAGGGGAATGATCATTGCTCTAGTCCTGCTGGCCACACAATTCCTGAAACAGGTCAGGATACCATTGGTGTTCTTGGCCACCTGGGCACACGCTGGCTTCAGTCAGCTGTCAACCAGCACCCGCTGGTCGTTTTCCACTGGGAAACTTTCCAGACACTCTTCCCCCGGCCTGTAGCACTGCCTGGGGTTGTTGTGATCCAAGTGCAGAACCTTGCACTTGGCCTTGTTGAACCTCAAAAAATTGGCCTTGGCCCATTGATCCAGCTTTTCCAGATCCCTCAGTAAAGCCTTCCTACCCCATCAGCACTCCTGCCCAGCTTGATATTATGTGCAAACTGACTGAAGGTTCCCTCGATTCCTTCATCCAGATCATCCATTAAGGCATTAAACAGGACTGGCCCCAATACTGAGCCCTGGGGAACATGATGAGTGCCTGGCTGCCAGCTGAATGTAACTCCATTCACCACCACTCTCTGGGCCCAGCCATTGAGCCGGTTTTTTAGCCAATGAAACATACCCATCCAAGCCGTGAGCAGCCAGTTTCTCCAGGAGAGTTCTGTGGGAAATGGTGCCAAAGGCTTTGCTGAAGTCCAGGTGGACAACATCCACAGCCTTTCACTTATCTGCTAAGCGTGTGAGGTTCGTCAAGCAGGACCTGCCTTCCATAAACCCTTGCTGGCTGGACATGATCTGGTTGTGATCACACACAAGATAATCTGCTCTGTGACCATCCCCTGCACTGAGGTCAGGCTGACAGGTCTGTAGTTCTCTGGATTCTCCTCCTCCCCTGTCTTTTAGATGGGCATCATATTTTCTAATCTCCAGTAAACTGTGATCTTTCCAGTTAGCCAGGATTGCTGCTAAATGATGGAAAGTGGCTTGGTAAGCACTTCTGCCAGCTCTCTCAGCATGCTGGAATGGATTCCCTCCAGCCAGACTTGTTTTATCTAAGTGGTGTAGCAGGTCACTGCTCATTTTCCCTTCAGTCTGCTCCCCGTTGCTATATTCCAGCTCCGGGAACTGGGTACCCTTGGAACAAGTATTGTAAAGACTGAGGCAAAGAAGGCATCCAGTACCTCAGTCTTTTTCTCATCCTTTGTCATTACATTTCCCCCTGAATCCAATAAAAGATGGAGATTCTCATCAGCCCTCCTTTTGTTGCTGATGTATGTATAGAAACAGTCTATGGCATGGCCAGATCAAGTTCTTGCTAGGCTTTGGCCCTTTCGATTTTCTCCCTGCCTAACCTCAAACATTCTTGTAGTTCTTCTGGGTTGCCTGACCCTTCCTCCAAAGGTCATAAAATCTGCTTTTCCTGCCCCCCCCCCCCCGAATTCCAGTCAAAACTGTTTGTTCAGTGAATGAATATTGCTTGCAGAGAGCAGCTTTCTGTTTATCTGTGAAGGAGACAGCCACAGGCATACTTTACTCTTCACCCAGAATTTAGCTTTTTTCTATTGAAAAGAGTACTTTAATCTAAGTTCTGGCATTTTATCTCTGCTATCATGTTTTGAAATCTTTCCCTTAGAAAAAGATGCACTGATGCATTTTATAGTCTGCGTGATGTATATTTCCATTTTATAATTACTGAGTCAATCAACTGCAACTTAGGTAAAATATAAGCTGTTTTATGAAGTGCATTTGCTTTATGCATTCAGAACGCTACAACATGATTTATAATACTGAATTACTGTACCTTGCTCAAAATGAGTTTGAGAGTAAACAGATTGTTTGCTACATCTTACTAGCACACTGGTCAATAGTGTCATAACAAAGTAGTCTGTATATGTATAATTGTGCCACATTGGATAATGAATACTGCAAAAATAAATAGAGAATTTAGTCAAATAAGCACTTCATGGAATTTTTTTTCTAAACCAGTTTGCAGACTGCTGTGAGGAACTAAATTGTTCTGCCATTCTTGGTTTAAAGAATTGCTCACACTACTCATACTTTTCCAGTGCCCTGTGAAATATTGACGTGGAAAAGTGAATTGAACTGTCACAGTTCTTGGAACACTTCTGCATTTAGGACATGGCAGGGTGTTTAAACGATCTCGCTAAGTCAAGGACTAGCTACCACTGGAGTTCCTTACAATTCTAATTTTCTATATATCTCAATATTATAACTAATTTTAACAAAATTGTGAGTCAATGATACAATTGCTGTAGACTTCTTGGCTCAGGCATTCTTAATGTTTTATTGTATAGTCAGAGATTATGTTAAACATTACAGAATTTTATCATTTATGAATGCAATTATTTCAAGGAAGAACTATTTCATTGAAATAATTCAAATGATCTGAAATTCTTCCTCTTCTGTAAAATTATGTCTGCTGTCTGAATACCAAATTAGCTTACCACACCGATCTTTTGAAATTGGAGCTTTTGCCTTTCTCTAGGTTTGTGTGAAGTCTTGGAGAAATGTAAAGGGAAAGAACTTTACAGAAGAAATTTCACAATGCACAAAAAGGATGATAACTGTTGTTTACTTTAAACCTACTGTTTAAATGCCTAAATAAACCTTTTTTCCACCCCCCCACCACCCAGCTAATGGCATTTGGCTTCAGAATTGGTTTACAAAGGCTTCTTTAATTGATTTTTGTAAGACAATGTCGTTAGAGGTACCACAGTATTACAGCAATGAAAAGTCATCATCACACCACCTTGCTATATTCTCTCATGCACCTGTGATTGTTATAAAGTGTTGTTTGTTTGTTTGTTTTTTAACAATACTTCCTTTTGTATTTTTGGTGATTTTTCTTATTTCAAGTTCTTGAAGAAATTTTGCAAGTAGATGTACCTGACATCAGAGTAGTTTTAAAAATCTGCTTGAATTCTTTAGAAACATTTCACAGGTTTTCATAGTCAGCAATGTCTGTACACGTATATAAGAAGCAGCCAAGGAGCCTTGATTTTGAGGTTCTAGTCCAGCAGCAGTGTAGGATCTTCTTGGATCATGAGCGTCCTCTGAAACCCTGAACTTAATAACAGCTGACAGAGCTGCCTGCTCTTGATTTTTTTCAATAATGAGGAAGCCCCTTGTGTTTTTAGCCATCCAGTGACAAAGGGTTCCAAAATGTAACTGTATTCCTTATGGAAAAAGATATATCCTTTAATGTATGCCTCTTAGTCCAAGAAATAATAACAGTTTTGCTTTTCACTAAAGCACACGTATATCTAACATCCACACATTAAATGCAAAGGGAGCTCTGGGTCAGAATTTAGATAGACGTTTACACAAGCCTTTCTAATACCTTTAGTAGAGTTTGTATTTTTACAGTCTACCCAGGAAGATTGGGTTATATATCATGTATGCTGGCTTTTACATAACACCTGAAGGTGTGAAACCTCAGTTTGGTGGGTTTCATGAAGCACTGCCTACATGATTTGGATATGCTCCAGTTGTTGGAATCAGAAAAGCTGCCAACCACTGCTCGAGTCATGCTTTTCAGACCATTACATCTGTGATTTAGCCTCAGCTTTGGATGCTCTGACTGGCAAAAAGGTGTGGGGTTTGTGGTTTGTTTTTTTTTGGCACAGGATCTCTTACCATGCTCCTCTATAAGATCACTCCTCCAAGGGTAGCTATGAGTGGAGGGTGTACAGATACAAAATAGAGGAATGCAGATTCTTAGATTCTTCAACTCTCACTGAACTTCTGTGGAAGTGACTCCACTTAGCTGTATGTACTTCTTATTTTGCTGCCACCTTTGAAATCCTGGTAGTGGCTGCAAGAACTGAGGCAGCCATCTGTTTTGAGGAATGCTGCCCTGGACTGCACATGGGGACGTACACGAGTGCTGCAAGGCTTGTCAATATGTGCAGTTTCCATTGTGATCCAGGATTACTAGTGAATAAATGGAGCATGCCTGTTGCGTTAGTCCTCTTCCCTTCATTGATCCCCAGTGATATATAGAAGTGATCCTATCAGTGTTCTGCTAATCACATGACCATGACAAACACAGGGTAAGTCAGGTGCACAGACATCCATCCTCCTTTGTGCTAGCCAGTAGAAGCAGGAGAGGTAAGCAAGGAAACAGAAAGTTGCTCTGTACACTACTATTCACTGAAAGACTGATAAAGAAGTGGGAGTGCAGTGAGAAATCTGTTTTAGCCAGTGGAGTGTTTTTAATCTCTTAGCAATACCTATTAGGATCACCTGAATTCACTAGATGAGGAGGAATTATCCCATTCCTGTTTGCTATGTTATGTGATTAAATCAGAAAAGCCTATCTCCATGAACACAAAGAAGCCCAAAGGAATTACAATGTTGTCAAACTTGGCTAACCCGTTTTAACGAATTGTCAGGAAAAGTTTGCTACCCGGGGAACAATGTAGGGTATCATTGCTCTGTAGGCAGTTTTAAGGATGTACTGGACCATTGTTGAAGGTGCTTTGGAGTTATAGTGCAACAGCCAAGAACTGTGGGCACTGAATGTCTTATGATCCTAGATGTTTCCAGATGCCAGTGAAGCTCTATAAAAACTATGAACCTAAGGTTTCAAGCAGCTGGAGTATCATATTCTCCACTTTCAGTCTGATAAGAGTTGAATAATATCACTGAATCCTGTAATGTGCCTGCCAAGAACCATCTCACACCAGGTCTTGTTAGGTGAGATAATTAATTAATATAGAAAAAGGGCTTTTAAAGTACTTTAGACTTCTTTGGGGTGACAGATGGTGTAAGAACAAATCAGTATTGTTAATTGCAATGGTTCAAATTTTTCTGTTCCTGTCCATAAATTACTTTGGTGCTGCTTTTGGGGAGTGTGTGGGTTTGTGTCTGTTTCGGGGGCTGGAGGGAGTAGAGAGAGAGATGGAGGGAGAAGAGAAAGGCAGGGAGGGAAGGAGAAAGAAGGAAAATTGCTTTCCTTAGGAGATCTGAGACTATTTACTGTACAGCAAATATGTTTGCAGCTGATGAAAGGTACATTTTCTAAATAAATGATATCGTTCTCTTTTCTGCAAGTTTTTCAACAGGGGAGAATGGCTTTAGTATTTGGTGACTGGTTTTAGAATAATGTTGAGAGGCTGTAATCTTGCAGAAAATACAGCTACTTTGAATGGACAGACATGTGGAATAAATGGCTTATAGATAATCCCCTGTGAATAGACGTGGCATGTCTAAGGCTGGTTATGGATCTGCTATGTTAATTGGTGAGAATGAAGTTGAGCTCTCCCGGAATAAATCAGAGCTGTCAAACAGTATCTAAAATGATAGTCATTTCCTGGTTGGCACAGATAATAATGCTAATGGTTGTCAGTGGAATCTTTGTACAAAAGATATTACATTTCCCTACTATTTTATCTCCTTGTAATGTCCTTATTTTCTTTCCACTGGTTACAATCTTAAAAGATGCATAGTATTAACCCTGTTCACAACAGAATCCACTAGTCAGCTACAGATAAAGCAGTGGACTGGTTTTTCTGGACTGGTTTCTTTGTCAGCAATTTAAGAACATGTATTTTGAAGTGGAGTTAATCTGAGCCTGTTTTAGACCAGAACACTCTTCTCAGCTCTTCTTGAAAGCTGTTTTCCCAGGCTATTTCTTCCTTCTTTTGGGAGATTAGTTTTGAAGACCTCTGGCCTGCAGGATGTAGTGGGTGTACCTTGTATCTTCTCAAAGTCCTGCAAATGGTGGGACATTTCATTTATCTCCAAGGCAGGGACACCAAATGTAAAATAAATCAGAAAGGACAGATCATTTCCAATTACAAATTATAAAATTGTATAGTATATTGATTGAAACATTAAACTCCATAGAAATACACAGAAAAGTGTAAGTGAGCTTATGTTTTGTTCAAGATTCTTGCAGATATAAAACTTTATTTTGTCTATGACTGTTATTTGTTATTAAAACTCCAGGTTCCGTTTTGCTTCATAATGTTTCACTAGCATGGCATTTTTTACCATGTATTCACAGTCTTCAAATTTATTTCTTGGTTTGATTATTTTGCCCTTCTGTACACATTGTGAATAAAAATTTGAGTCTATTGACTGCAACATTGGGGTAGGCAATTAGGAAAAACTCAGAAGGACTTAGAAAGAAATTTGTCAAGGATTCTAAGGAGACTTACCCTCCTAAAAGTTTAGAGACTTTCCTAAATTCTTTATTGTGTCTTGTCATGTGCCCAAACCCCTGGATTTATTTCACTCTTTGTCTGTCAATTATTGTAATTTGACCCAGGATATCTTATGATTACTAGCGCTGAGGCAGGCTTGGGCAACTAAAAACAGATGTGGAAAAAAAATCCAACTTTAGACTTGACAGAACATTCAGAAATTATTTATTGTTACTTATTTCCTTAATCACCTTACATTAGATAAAAAATAAGATGTTGATATTTCAAATGTATCTGAAATTGCAGCCATAAAAATTTGAAAATGTCTTCAGCAGCCTAAAAATATATTTAACAATTGGGAAAGAAGGAAAATAGAGTGAGCCTTTATCTTATTTGTGTAAGATATTCATACTAGTCTGGCTTAAATGGAAATAATGTGGTTTAGATAACCAGTTGCTCAGCATGAGTAGGAAATAACACAGTTATAGCTTAAAGGTTTCATTTGGGATGTTTCCATTTTTAGACTCCCTTAATGGCTTAATTTCCAGACAATAAAGACAGCAGTTTCTTAAACAAGAAACGTAGAGAAACAACACTTGACCAAAGCCAGTAATTTGCTACCCATATGTGTATGGAAATGTACCTCAAACCTGTTTAGGACAGGGGTGTTATGATTAAGATGCCACATGCCTCCCTTCAGAGACTGTCTAACCAAGGTGTTGAACTCCCATTGCAGTAAACGCAGACAAAATCCCAGTTGCTTGTGGCCCTTTGAACCACCTAAGTCATGTTTGGATGTTACATGAGAAAACTGCACTCCTGTGGAGTGGCTGCTGGGGGTGAGGTGGAATAACTTGGACCATCTCAATGGAATTGTACCGCTGCATCTGGGAAACTGAATTCAGCACCTCGTTAGTATGATGCAAAGAGAGACTATGAATGGCTCAGGGGTTGTTGCCCACTGCTGGGGATACTACATAGTAGTAATACTGGTAATGTATTAAGGTGTTTCAAATGGAGTGCTTTGTAGACCAGTGTGTTATGTCATCAAATGTGTATTAAAAGACTGTGAGTCGCTCTGATACTATTGTAATGGAGGGTGCATAAATGCCTAAGTGAAGCAGATTTGCAAAAATCAGCTTGTTCATGGACAAAAAGGAGCTGAATTACATGAATGAACAATTCACTGAAAATAGTTCCCTTGGCTCTTACACCAAAATTGATTTACACAAACAAAGGAGCATGTTGTAGAAAGAGGTTCTGTTCTGTCACTTACTCAGGAAAGCATCAAAAATGTTTAGAAATTAAATACTTTTCATACAGAATATCTGACTTCACTCTAGTAACTAAAATGTGATTTAATCAAAGTTCCATTTAATAAAAGTATTGCTTTGACACAGGAAGAGGAAATAAGTATTTTGAGAACCTGTTCAGGCTGTTTGCTTCTAACTCTTCTGGGTATGCACCCTGAGTCATTGCTCCTCAATAATTAAGAGTTTGTTACTGAGCAAGAAAGCCTGTATTACTCCCTGAATACTGAGTTAAGCCAGGGCGGAGCTGAATGAGAATGGAACTGGTTTCTCTGTGCTAGTATTTGTACCTTCTGTCTGGGATGGATGTCTTGTAAGGTGATCTCTTCACAAGTACACTGACACAAGTACACAGGCTCAGGATGTTCCAATATTTTCCTATAGATACCTACAGCTGATTATTCGACCCCCCCAGACCCTAATTAGGTTTTCACCCTTTATTGCCTCTTTTTATGGCAAAACAGCTAAAAGGTTTAATGTTTAATTTTCTTTCTTTTAAGACTAATAATTTCAGACGTGAAAAAACAAAAATATTTCAAAGCATAAAAGAGAAATTAGAGATATAAATATCAAAATTCATAATACTGAGAAAATGTATTGTCTACTTATAAACTAAAGTTTTAACTTTCTAATATGACGTGAAATGAAAGCTCATTTAGCATTAACTTATTTCTAAAGAGATTATGGAAGTTTTATTCAGGGAAAAACTGATCTTATTTATAACTATCATATACATATTTATAACTGTCATATACCTATTAGCTCATTAAAATTTTTTTCCCTCAAAAAGATTTTTAATTAAGTTATAAAGTCAAAATGTTGTGGGTTTTTTCTTTGAATTTTATGGTGATAATCGTATAAAAATGCATTTAGAATGAACACAATTTGGAAATACACTCTTAATTTTACTGTAGTATGAATTACTACTACTGATGCCTTAAGATCCTCAAAATTTTTTTATATATTTTGTAGATTTTAATATAGCTGTATAGTTTCTCACACTCAATATAGCAGGTGACTGTTTCTAAACCCCCCTTTCTCATGGTTTGTGCCACATTCTTGAAATTCAGTTTAACATTCTTTTCAAGAAAAAGATTTTAGCAATCACATCTTGTTTGGGACACATACTTAGAAGGACATAATAAGATATCGTTGTAGTGAAAGTAGAAGGCCCAGAAACCTTGGAGAGGCTTCAAAGAAGGTGCGTGATGTAAAGATGATGATGTGAAGAAGTAAGAGGTCTTGAGACCTCTGACTCAGTTCCAGGGAGGTGTGCCAAGGGGAGGTTCTGGGGGCAGACAGGTTTTGGTTTGGATGTATCCATTAGATATGATAATTAATTAGTGTTACAACTTTGTGAGAGTCTTATGCTGTGGTGTGCATCTACGTATTTTGCTGTACCCGAAAGTGCTTTCATTAAAGGACCTGCTCTCTATTTTATCTATACTAATATTACCTGGAAAGTTATTTTCTTCCATTTTAGGCAACACCTTCAGTAAGGTTCTGCTACAGCAGATTGCTGGTGATAGGCCTTTCTTCACTCTGGGATACAAAACGCTTTTTTTTTTTTTTTGATATTTGCCTTGAAAAACACTTTCCTTAAATGCCTTCATGCAGTTTTCAATCAAAAGCTACTCTGTGCTGTGCAAATTGCAAGAGGCTGAGTGGATATCGCACTCCATTAGGAATGTACTGTCATACACCTGATACTCTTGAAGTGAAGCCATGAAAATGAAATGTCGTTAGCCCTAAATCCATTCAGTGAGATAAAAACTGTCATTTAAAGAAAAAGTTTCTGTAATAGTATTAAGCATAAATTATGCTCATCTATGTGTAGATATTTCATTTATGCATTGTGTATTGTATTTCCAGATGCAATGTGTAAAGCTGGTCTTAAATATTAGAATATACATTGAAAACTTCAGAGTATAACACGGTAAGAAAGCTGTAATGATTTCAGAAGGAAATCTTACTCTTACGATTCATTCAGAGTGAGAAATTCAGGGCAAGGAATCTGATTATTTGAAAGATGTAAACAGGGGTATTTATGACATCGGAGGGAGCAGGATCCATCTCTACAAGAGCTTTATAAACCTCTAACACATCCTGAGTCTTGTCTTAGTTCCCTGCCGTGTTCAGTGTCATGGTGCACTATACCAGCCCCCAGTCAGCCACTGGAGCCTGGGAAATGCACTGCACTGACCCATCAGCCCCCAGGGGTGGGAATTCCCACCAGCATTAGTCAACACTGAGGGAGTGCATGCGGGGAAATATAAGCTCCGTAACGTTTGCTATATAAAGGTGGCCATTTTAGATAAATTGAATGTACTTCTAAAACTTGTTCCAAGTTTTTTAACTTGTTTCAAGTCACCGTTGGAATATCACTGTAGTTTGAGCAGCAGAATTTATAAGGACCACAGGTGGATGTTATTGACTCGAACCATTTGTGTGCCTAATACATACTTTTATTACTTTGAAATCTAAGTAGGAAGATGAGAAGTTAATGTAAATCCTTGAAACTCCATGCATGTTCTTGATTAATACATTCCCATATTTGTTATTCAAATATGGTACTACTGTATTGTTCATTTTCTTAAAATGGGTAATTAATTTGCAACTGCCATTTGCATAACTATGCAAATATACTAATGTGCTCCTAGAAGACAAGGGTACAAAATTATTTTCAGATGCTAGTCTTTTAGGTATCACTGATTAGAAGCTTTGTACATTATTAACATCATATAATGAGTTCTTCAGTTTTAAAAATGCTTTTACATCCACGTGAATTAGATGCTTAAACATTTCTATGTTAACACTAGGACATGAACCAGATGATACACTCTGGTCCCTTCCAATCTTACCCATCCTGTGATTCTGGGATTCTGTGACTTAATTTGAAACAACACTATTACTTTTGTTCCTGTTTCTAGAAATACTTATGTATACCTTGCAAATTCCATGTCTTACTATGTACTCAAAATATGGAAAGATATGTATTATTTATATTTTTATTTTTCAAGACAAAAATAAAGTTATATATATTATGTCTTCAGCTGCAATTATAAACCTAAGACTAGAGATCATAACTAAAAGTCTCAAATTCTCTAGTTCAGAAAAAAGATTTAATCACTGTACTTTATAAAGACATGAGCTGAATTAAGGACTAAGAATAGCTTCAAATGTGCAGACATTTTTGGTACCAGATAATAGCTAAAAGTATTAATTAAATGGAAGTGAGAACTGCAGCAATTTCCACAAGAGGTGATTTATAGTAGAAACATGAATGCATAGGGAAGAAAGTATCTTCTTTTGCAGGTGACCATTTCTAGCAATGTTCAGTTTGAAAAATTGCATAGATTGTGTTAAGCCTATGTTGTTGAGTTTTTATTTGAATCAAGGCATTTAATTTGTTTTCAGATAACTTATTTAGCAAAAGAAATGAAAATGCTTTAAGTAACTGCTCCACTTAAAATTATCTGTAACAGAATTGCGAAACTTGCAGAGAAGTGAGCTGAAAACTGAGTGATGACTTGACATCATTATTTTTTTCTCAGATTAAAATTTTAAAATTTTCTGGAAACTCAGAATCAGCTTTTCAACTCTAAAATGTAGATTGTGATGTAAATACCTCCACCTATTTTTTTAATTGATTCATTTTGCAGTAAGATTTGGAAGGAAGTATATTCCTGTATTTTAAGATCCAGAAGAGAGGTCAAAGAAATCTGCATTCTGCGTGTAGTGCTGTCTCCGGATTATATGAAATAGATTTGTTTCTTTATTTTTAAATACCTTTTCCAAAATATTGAAGATTCAAATAAGAGGAAGTGAAATCTAGAACGTCTGAAGAACGTGACAGAAATCAATTTTTCATTTTAGAATTTCAGAGTTCCTGTAGGTATCTAAAATGGTTGCTGTGAAGAAACTCACTTGGTAAGAAAGAAATTAAAGAAAGCTGTGATGAAAAAAACAATAATATCAAAAAAGTCAGTTAATCAGCTTCCTGAAATAACTTGGTTTGACAAGTGATAATTTAGAAGATTTATTTTGATTTAAAAAACATAAGTCCTTAGAGAAACAGAAATGTAACTGTCTCATTTGCCATAAAAGAGAATACAATCTGAAATGAGCTCATTAATTATACTGTAATATCTGAGATTATTTGATTAATAGCAGAGAAGCACTGATGAATTATTTAGTTACCATGAAACAGACTCCTGTATAACAAGTCCAAGAAAAGTCTGCAGCCTCATTTAAACTCATTAAAATCCTGTTTTGTAGACACATTTGAATGACTCTGTGGAGACTGAGAGCAGAAACAAAAGGAAATAAAGACATTTTCACCTCCACAGACTACAGTTCAGGTCCACTATGTCCTTTGGAGCCCAACAAGAAAAGTTACTGATGGTTTATTCTTGGCTTTAGTACTTCCCAGTTTGTGTTAATGCAAGGATGGCATACAAAGGGTAAGACTCTTCTCCAGACGAAGGCGTGAAATAGTAGAAGCCTACATGGCATATACACATGGCTGGATACCTGAGCTCTCACTGTAGTCTTGGACATCTAGTCAAGGGAGTCTAGAAAGAGATTTAGGTCATGCTGACACTAAGTACTGCATTACTTTCCCCCATAATTACCAATAGATATAGATATATAGAGCAGGTTGGTGTCCCTTAGGGTGTCTTGCTTGGATTCCGCTTGCCACTCCAGAAGGCTTTAGATAGATTCCATGTCATACCTGTCAGTTCCCTGAGGCCTTACTCAGTGTCTTGGGTACCTTAAGTCCCTCGTCACATTCAAATGTGATTTGTGAAAAAAGGAGCACAATCTTAAGAAGCCAAGAATTTGCTGCCTCCCCAAGTGAAATAGGACCACAGCAGGTGCAAGTCCAGTTAAATGAGATGCTTCTGCCAATAATACAAACTGATCAATTTAAATAATTTAAATTATGAAGATGAAGTTAATAATGCAATTAAGATACACAGGCTTTATCTATTGAGGAGCAGCAGAGGCAGAGCAGCTCTGTCAGGGGCTACAAATCAAGTGCCATGGGTGAGCCCACCTCTGGCCACTGTAGTGCAGCACATGAGCAGGGTGAGCAGAGGTGCAGTGGTGACTGTAGAGATGTGTCTGCTTTGCAACTAGAAGAATCAGAACAACTCGCAGTGTATGAGCTGTTACAGCAACATATTTCCTGGCTGCAGGACTATGTGTGGGCAGCAGAACAAAGCTCTGTATCTCAGATGACAGTGGCTTGGGTAGACTCTTAGATTTGAGAGTCGTTATTTAAAACTGTTCCACCCAATGTTTCCATGTGATGGCTGAAAACTCTCAACTAGCAGTAGTACTGAGATCGTTACTAATACTACTAAATACAGTATAAGCAAAGCTGGGAACATCTGGCAAATGTCTTGAGCAAGCACTCAAGTGAATTTTCTTAAACTTCTCCTAAAAGAGAATCTGGAAAAAAGATTTTTTTTTTTTTTTATATCAGATCCAAGAATGGAGATCAAATTCTTTTTTAATTTATGCCCTATTCAATTTACCAGTATTAATTAATCTTTAGTGTAATATGAAAGCCAGTCCCATTTCCTTGGAAAGACATTCTAAATTCTAGATGAGTTAATGGTCTGGGCAAAAATGGGTGGCTCTGTAAAACAGTGTAATTTTGTGAAATTCAAGAGCTTTTAGTTCAGGAAACAATTGTGTTTTACTTCAATACCTTACATAGCTGTTTGATATACACACAACATGTGTATATGAAGATGTATATGTATTTCCATTACGAACATTGTGTCACACATTCCGGGAATGCAGTTAACAAAAATATAAACCTGCTGTGCCAACATTTTTCCTGCCCTCACAGACTTAGCATGGCATGTATTTTTATAGTTTAACAAGCTTTCCCATTAAATTCTGAAAAATGTATTTATTGTTGACACACTTGAAACATATTCAATTAGTCTTGATTTGGTATATTTGATTTAAAGGTTTTTGATTATTTGTTCCATGTTCTAACTTGACAACTTAGAAATGGAATGAAATTAACCTGTCAGGAAGGATTAATGAACAGATTTTGTTCACTTGTTTAGATCATTTACAAGAATTTCACTGCAGCTGATCTTGCCATTGAACCAATATGCATTTCTGAAAATGGATTAAAGGTCCATGTTATGATATCTTATACTTTCATATACTAATTAACATTCATTTACCAGAGGGGTAAAAGGAAAATATGTAAAGCAGTGAACTGCTCTGTCTTTTAATTAAATCCAAATTGTTTCTTGTAATCAAGAATGAATATATTTATAGATTAGTAGTATATACATCAAATACAAATAACCATAATTGATGGAATAAATATGTAATTGAATGTCAGTTGAACCTACTTTTATTGCAATAAATATCTTGTAAATGCACCGCCTAGATACAGTACAGAACTATTTACTGACAAGGTCTGTTTTGCTGAGAGACTTAGTGGACTATTCTTAATATGAAAAAGCACATCAATATGCAGAAGATATTTCTCTAGTCTGGTAATAAGCTGTGAATAATTCCTTAATTCTCAATTTCCAACATTTTTCAAATTCAGTTTACTCTAGCTTTAGTAATGTGATGGAAGCAAGGAAAGGAGCAGGTTTTGAGTGTCCCTTAAAAAGGTCTTCATTCTGCCCCATCTCAGGTTCTGGTTGAGGAGGGATCAGGGTAAGACATGGACTGTGCTACTTCTTTTGTTGTAAAACACGTTTGCTTTGAGTGCCAAGCAGGAAGAACTTGAAGTTGTAATTTCACCTGCAAAAATTTTCTTCGTTCATTGCATATGTAAATGTGGACAGTAATAATAGTAGGAAGTAACTGTAACTAATTTAATCCTCTGTAAAAAGTTATTAAAATATTGGTGTTAACTATTAAAAAACAAATTTTCTGACTGTTTAAATGAGACATACACCACCTGACATCTATATGAAAATAAGTTCTTGTTCTAAAATCTAGGGATTACATGAAATTTTTTTGCCGTCTGATTTTGATTGAGGTAACCTACTGACTTGACTGAGATGCCCTAGTGACTTCATTGTGTTTAATGCGAAATGATTATCTTATTTCTGTGTTGGGATCCATTGACTAGAGGGACATCTGCTTTCGGTGGACAGACATAGTCAATCAGGTTGTTACACATGCGTGACTATTAATGCTCAGATTACTGCCTAGGTGCATGCTGCTGAGAACGCAGCTGCGCTGGGCAGGGCACGTCTCCAGAATGGAGGATCATCGCCTCCCTAACATCGTGCTCTATGGGGAACTCACCACTGGCTGCCTCAAGAGAGGAGCCCCGAAGAGGAGACACAAGGACTCCCTGAAACAATACCTCAGCCTTGGCCATATTGACTACCATCAATGGTCCACTCTGGCCTCCAGTCGGGAGGCATGGAGACACACCATCCATAACGCTGCTGCTTCCTTTGAGAACGCACGCAGAATCAGTCTCGAGGAGAAAAGACAATGCAGAAAGAACCGTGCCTCGCCAACACTGCCTATGGAGACTTTCTGCTGTGCCTTTTGCAACCGGACTTGCCCATCTCGCATTGGCCTTTTTAGCCACCAGTGGGCTTGCAGCAAGCGTGGGTAGAGCCCTTCCCAAATCTGTGTTCACGAAGCCTAGCCATGATGATGATGACTGCCTAAGTGCTATTAGGGGCTACATCAATTTGGCTGTTGTGTGTAGTCAGGCACAACTACAGTATGGAAAGGTGAGGAAGAGATGGTAGAACCCTGGTGAATGAGTTGTTTGGGGGGCAGAACAGTGGACTGTGACTGGTGTTAGAAAGCGAGAACAAATGGAACAGTGAGATCTGGCTGAGAAGCCAACAGGGAGATATTTTGTCAAATAAAGGCTATTTACTCCTGTTTCCCATTACAGCCTAAGTATTGCGATTACTTTGTTTTAAACAGAAGTTATTACTTTCACATTTATTATTCTGACACAGCCATTTCTTGAATTGTAAAAATGCTTGCGGATTTATTTGCCATCTTTTCTATGTCATGCAGAATTTTACCTAAGGCAGAAACCAAATTGTATTCACACTGAAATTGCATCCAAGTAAAAGACTTGTTCTGGTTATAGAGCACAAGGATTGATCTCTATGTTTTAAAAGGAAAGAGGATACTTTTCAATTCTTTAGAAAGCATCATGTGTACAATGGCTTTGTGTAGATAATACCGCTTGATTTCACTGTTTTAGGGTAGTAGATCCTCTCCCTTACCCTGCGTTTCTCTACGGAATTCCTTTTACAAACCACACCATCTTAAACAAGGTGGTACAAACCCAGTGATTTCATAATTCGGGCAATGGTTGTAAGTTCTTCACAAGCTGCATGTCAAAGGTTATGTTAATTTTTTTTAATCTACATAAAAATGAATTTCATTTCATGAGAAGCATTTTCATTTTGTATTGGAGTGATTTTTTAAAAAAGACAGTTAATTAAGTAACTTCAGTGTATTCACAAGTTGCCAGGATTAAAGACTAATAAAACAATGGCTCTTCAATATGTCATTCCCACCACAATGCATTTTAGTATTAACAAGACAACTTTGGTTCTCTTATGATGGCAATTTTTATATACAATGATTTCTCCAGGATATTATGCTTGCAAATATACGTTAAGTACCAAGTCTTAAGATAGAAGATATCCTGATCATTTAATTGAAATGCAATATAATATGTAAATAATATTAGTAAAGAAAACTGTAACATCTAGTGCAGTTTTGCAAGCTTTCCATAAGAAGATGACTTGGTCTTTAGCCAATATAGTTTCTGTGACTTTTCTTTAATAAAGTATAAGTAAACTTTGAAGTAAGGAAGTACCAAGTAAGGAACATGGTAAAATTTTGCCAGCAATTTGCACATGGGACTTCAACTGCTTAAATTATAGGCACTTCAGTACAATGTTTTATCTTGAATAATCAGAGGTTGCTGAAAGTTGCTGGAAAAGGGTTACAATAACCTCCATAGAGCCTATCTACTTTTTAATATAATGATTATAGTTTCTTTTAAATTAACAGAAATCTCTTCTAATCCTGGTGTGTTACCCATTTATCCTAGTTTCCATTGGTCTTTCTAGCTGTGTTGTTATATGGCCAAGTGGCTTCATCTTTTCTTATGTCTATTTACGTGTCTGCTGAATAAATAACAGATGCAGAACATGGGCCTGTTCACTGGTTACCCTGGATCAAGCTTAGGCAGACAGGGAAACCCATGGGAGAGCTTCAGTTTACCATTTCCCTCTGCAGGCCACACTGGGATTGTGATCTACAATTTAACTGCACTTCTGTGTACCCTCATGTACCTTCATTAATCACTGTGGATCTTGCCTGTGTGCATTTCTGAACCAGCAGCACCCTTCCATTCCCTTTAGTC
The DNA here is from genome assembly GCA_013396735.1 of Grallaria varia. Taxonomy (NCBI): domain Eukaryota; kingdom Metazoa; phylum Chordata; class Aves; order Passeriformes; family Formicariidae; genus Grallaria; species Grallaria varia. Next base: position 142,099 of record VWZG01013387.1, on the reverse strand, counting down.
CTGTATTACCTTTGCTATCATCATTGCTATTATTCCCATTGTGGTAGTTGAGAAGTGCCCTGAAGGGAGACTTAAACTTAGTATATGGACACACAACATCATGTTAGTGCTGAAGTAAGGCCTGGACAATCCTTTCTTCCATTTACCGCCTTACCTTCTAATTGCCCTATAATGTTTCCCACTCAATACAAAATTTATACACCTTAAAGTGTTTTTAACTGCACTAGCCATGTCTGAAATGCTGAAATAGCTTGTATCCAATAGCTAGGCTCAAGTAAAAAAAGGTGTAGATGATTGTTTTTGTGCTTATTTTACTACAATAAGGTGATTTGGAGGTACATCAGATTTCTATTTATACCAAATTAATGGTTTCAGTGTGATTTTACTCTGGGACTAATTAGATGTGTAAAGTTAAGTATGTCTGAAAGTCTGTTTTCAGAATCAAGGCCTTGCTCAGAAGTTTTTAAATTTAAATATTTTCTATATTTTCCTATCTTAACATTAGGATTATGAAAATGTAGGTCATGCCTATATACATCAGCAATAGCAAGGGCTATTTTCCATAGTTTTGCCTTTGCTGTTTATAATTTGTAAAGCCACAATCAAAAGAACATTGCACTAGCACAAGGTTTTTTTGCAAAAGGAAATAATCCAAGTGTTTACTGTTCCTTAATTTTTCTGCTTGGGGATATGCAAAAAGACAATGCAAGTAGATAGATAGATAGATAGATAGATAGATAGATAGATAGATAGATAGATAGATAGATAGATAGATCTCCTTCATTAAAATTGTGAAGGTTCATGGGACCAGGAAACCAATTTGTGAAGGCACAGAGGTAAATATTTTGCACAAAGAAAATTAATAAAATGTTCCCCAGTGGCTCTGAAACAGGCTTGCTAAAGTATTTTCCTTGCTGTGCATGGGATAATGAGGTCACCAGAGCAAACAGAGAGTTGCACATTTGGACCACAATGGCACAATAGTTCTGTTTCCAGCATCATCTAACAGCTCTTTGCACCTTTCCCTAGGACTAGGATGGCCTGCAGAAAAACTGGCCCAGGTCTTTCCAGTGAGGGTGCTGCCATAGTTGTAGCCATAGGAATTTGGAGAATCCTTCCGTGGGTATGTGCCACTGGAGGTTTACACCTCTGTGGCCAAATGTATTACTTGCATGCAGGCTGAAGTGAGAAAAATCTCTGTCAGGCTTCTTACTCTACCCACTCCAGGTGTATATATGTTTTCTTCCATTATTGCCTTACGTATATGTGCAAAATGAATCACGCATTCAAAACGATTCACAACAGCACAGCTCAGCAAAATAGGACTACCTCTACAAAATGCAGTTGGTAATAAATGTTAAAGAAAAATTGTGAAATAACATACAAACATGTAAAAAATGTGAGAAATTTCAGGGTAATAGAGCTTCAGTCCTACTTGCTGGCTGTCAAAAGCTTTCACAACGTGTGTGTTGAGCATTGAGGTTGCTCAAGTACATTTCTTGTCAGCATATTCTCTAATAAATGAAGAAATTTAAAAGGCTGATTTTAAATTGTAAATCTCACCTTCTAACACAGTTATGACAAAATTGATTTTTTTTGTTTTGGTTTGGTTTTTTTGTGTTTTTGTTCCACCCCCTGCCCCCCCTCACCCTGAAGGCAAAGACAAAATTGCAGTAAAGGCCTTAAGCTTTTTACATTTGCTTGCTATTGAGTTCACAGAAAGAGAAAACCTTATTTTTCCATTTTAAAAAAAAGGGTACAAGTGTAGTGTTGTTATTACTTTAAAATTATTATAATGTAAGTAGACTAATGCTATCCGGGGAGTGGAAAAAGGAAAGAGATGGGTGGGTGGAAACTGATAAATCTTAGGAAAAGAAGTCTGCTTCTGCTTCAAGGAAAAACTATATAAAAAGGAAAATAAAAGAAAATGCTAAGTTGAAAAAAGAGAGAAAGTAAAAGGTATGTGTGTAAAAATGGAGACAAAGAAAGATCTGTTAAACAGAAAATTTGGGAGAGAGGAATATGAAAGCTTTGATTGTTTCTAACTTGCTGTGGAACCAGCCTGCTGGAGATCAGATCTTAGGGCTTTGCAGCCCCCCTTTGGGCCTACTGAGCCTGTTTGGACAAGCTCAGAACATTTTGCGAGTTCAAGCTTTCCCTGGAATCATGTTCACTGGAATCACATCTCAGAATTTCAAAGCAGTAACAAGTGACTTCTTTATTCAGTATCCATTTCTATGGACATGCTAAAAATTGTGCAGGGAGGTTTCAGTTTTTCATAGAAGTGAAAAATAATCATTTGACTAGTAAGTGTTGAAATGCTTACCTGATCATTTCTCTTTTAGCTTGCCTAGCTGCCGGCCAAATCCGTGTCAAAAAAAACCTCCTTGAAAACTATAACAAAATTAAATCTGTTCCTGTTTTACCAAAAGGGCACAAAAATGTGAAGATTATCTGGAGTATGCACTCTTATACAGAATGCTTTACTATCTTCTTGTATTTTCACTTCTTTCAAACAAAAACTGAAACACAACCTGAATTGTGATTCCTGTGGGTGTGAGGTGAGAGGACATTCAATACTACAGATCTGTTAAGAGGCAGCTGTTACATTGCCATGGAACATGATGGCACGGTACATATTTCTAATCAAAATATTTGGTTAACAGGAAGGTCAAAGAAGCAATTAGTGGTGGAATACAGTTCCACTGCATGCCACGTACTATTTGACTAAAATACAAGCTGACAGCAGGGCGATTGCTGCTGTTGGAATCACAGAGGTGACCTAGGGCACTCTATCAAGCTTAGTTTGACCCTGACAGCTTTTGACCAGCTATTTGTTGTCATATCTTTCTGACTGAACAAGATGACAAATATACACAAGACCTCATGCTCAAATGCTGCATTCTGTGAAGTGAGACAGATTTTGACCTTTAATTGGTAGAGGTCTCTGGGTCTTGTGACTCCACATCTGCTATATTTATTGTCTTGTAGTGGACAGAAATTCTGTTAACTACTATAGGAGTATGTGCTGCCAGAACAGGAAAAATGTAGCTGCAGTTAAATGACATTGGAAGATTTTATTCCACAGGACAGTCTTTTTCCTTTTTCTTTTTTTTCCAAAAAAGATTGCTCTGACTTTACAGAAGAAGAGAGGTTTTGCTCCGAGTAATAAGACTCTAATGCTTCATGTTATTCTGCACTGATGCAGAGGCCTAATCTGACAAAACAAAAAACTGGGTTTGGGCTGAGTTTGAAAAGAGTTGAATAAATAAATAAGAATTTTTTCCAGGGCTAGAACATTTGAAGAAATATATATTTATACATTTTTATAAAATTAAAGGATAGTCAGTTTCAGAAGTTAGCCTTTCAAAAGAGAAAGAACAAATTATTTATAGTATTTTTTTGACAATAGCCAAAATGAGAACACTTCTATTTTTTTTCTATAAAGGATTAGAATTTTTCAGTTGAACTTTAGGATCTGTAGATTGCCCAGGCAAAATCGTTTACCACAAATGTTTTCATTTGGCATCAAATGAAAGTTGTCTAAGCCTTGAAATATCAATTCTTTAATTGATTTCCCTCTGTTTTATGTGCATTTACCTCTTTCCATACATGTTAGGTTGCATGTGAGTATGCTCAGTTTCTGGATAGTTATTCCGTCTTTCTGAATATTAACAGTTTGCAAACTACGTGCTGAGAAAAACTGCACTGGAAAAGTGTAGAAAAGCTCTTCACTGGGGAGCTGACAGGTAAAAAGAGAGTCAAAAATCAGTGAGCAACAAAATAACAGAGGGTAGTTTATAAATTAGCACACAAGAGTATCAATAACTATGTGGCTTATCATTTCTGCTCTTGGAATGTTTTTGGAACCCTTTAGTGGGTGAGCTGGCTAGATGAATGCCCTGTGATCTCAGTTCCTTTTGTCTTAGCCCTTCCGAACACAACAGCTCCAGGAAGGGTGAAGAGGGTCACTGCTCAAAGGGACCAGGCATTCTCAAGGTACCACTCAGCTGCTGCTGAGTACCAGAGTTTCTGGTCTCCTGCTCATACCTGATCCTTTTTCCTGGAATAGTCCTCATCAATAAGTGCTATTTGCTGCTTTCCTCTGCTTGCTCTTCTCAAATTTTGCTGTTCAGCACCCACTCTTATTGGTCCTGCATTCCCTGCTGCCTCCTTCCCTTTCCAATGACTATTTGTTGGGCATCTGCCTGTAGCTAGAATCTCATCTCACACTCAGTCACATCCTTTTTCTTCTGACAATCTCCTTCACTGGATTGCTACTTTTTCCTTGTTTCAGCAAGCACACCCTAGAATGGTGCTTCTGTCCTTCCTATCCTATTTGGGGAGGATGACAGGACTACCAGTATATTAACGCGTGTATTACAATATATGTGGAAGTATATAGACTTATTATATGTAAAAATATGGCTGCATTATTTAGGCTCTGGTGAATAATTTAAGAAGATCTCATAAAACACTGCTTCCGACATTAATAGAAATCAAGAGAGATTTGAACATCTTCACATTACTTCTTATATCAAGCTATTTTAAAGTAAAATGTGTAATGATTAATGGCAATGACTTGCAAAGGGAGAATGTCTAGCGGGTACCATGCCATCAGCACTAAGTATTTTCCTCTTAGGAGAATGTAGTTCCTCTATGGAGTCTTTAATCATATAGTTGATTTTAGTAGGCATAGACATGAGGACTATTGTTTGGCAAGGATGTTCAGGTCCAGGCTGTTATCTAAAAGAGATGTTAATGATAGAAGAAAGATAAAAAATGCTTTGACAATAAAACTCTGTAAGTACCGGCCTGAGAGTAATCTAGGTAATACAGAGAAATGTGCAGAGATCTGCAGAAAAAGTACTAGAAATATAGAAGAAAACTATAGTGTGAGACAGAATAAATGTGAGGAAAAGTAGCCTATAAAACAAATATTTAGCAGAATGTAGAAAAAGAAAATAAGGCAGAAAATAAGGCATTTGTTTGCAGCAGGATAAAGGAGTGTAACTGGATTTGTGTCACCAGAAATACCACAATTCAATCCCTTATTTCAAGTGAAAGCTGTGGTAACAATCTTGATGAAGTGTATGCTGATGAATACTCTGTAAATAGTAATCATTTGCAATTATTGCTAGTAGTTGGATGTTGTGTTTTTGTGTTTTACGATTGCATTTAGTTCAGAAGGATGTGAAAGGAATCTTCTACTTCAGCAGTTTGGCTTCTTGTCCCAATTAAAGCTGCATGAAAATAATTAAGCTCCCCAAACTTTACACAGCTTAAAAATGTTAGTTGGGATGATTTTATTAATTTATTTTTAAAATTAGAGTTCAAACAATCATACCATTCTCTCTGTCTAATACACTGCCTGCCTCTGGGTGAACATGGGGGATTTTTGTTCTGAAATATTCAGGGCTTTGTTCTATTGTCTAAAGATAGGTTTCTAATTAAGATACCCTGACTTAGACACATGGCACTGGTGGATGCCTTTAAGACCTGCGGAATACCTGTCAGGCAACTTAGTGGTTGCTCAGAAATGCTGAATCNAAAAAAAAAAAAAATTATTTTACTTTGTGTTAAAATGCACACTCTATATAAGATCTACAGGAGACATACATTCCCTGTGCAGGTGTGAAGGTGTATATGGATGTATGCAAGTCATACAGTGAAGCAACCTCAAAAGGTGGGTTCAAGTTGGGCTCTTGCTAGAGCACTTCATCGGAGACCACTCTCAAAGCACCAAAAAGAAATGGAGTATTGAGAACAGACTTTATGGCTGACTGATGACTTATTTCGCGGCCAATCTGGTTCCTAAAGCAAAAATATTTCTGTTCAGCCCATGTAGCACCTGCCCATGTCTTACAAGTCACTGGGTGTACAGTGCTTGTACCAGTAGGTCACTGGGAACAACATGATCTCTGCAAGAGTAAAAAAGCTTGGACAGATCACATGTGTTGGTAAGGCAACAGATAGGAGTCCAAGTCTTCTATTTGTTCAAGAATTTATTGGCCCAAATACTGTCATTTACACATTGCAAAAAATGCCACATTCAAAAAGCTATGTTTTTACACCTTTCTCTGAGATGTTCATGTTTGCATAAGGTGCAAAGCAATAATTAATTGCACTTTTAGAACATACCTTTTAGTTCTGCTCAAATTCGTGGCAAAGCATATCACTATTCACAGTTTTATGCTTTCTTCTGGGTTCTTGTTGGATTTCCTGCTATTTTTATGTTAAGTAAAGAATTTTAGAAGTTGCTGCAATCCTAGTGCACAGAACAAGGATCCTGGGATAAATTTGCCATCTGCTGTTTAATATTTCAGTTGTGAATCTGTGTTTTGCTGATTTTGTGTTATACATCTAATTATAGCAAGTTCACTGAGATCCCAGGAGTAATAATAATATTTTTTTTTAAGATATGAACCTGAACAAGCTTATTCTCCATCCTCTGGTAACCTTGATAGCAAAATAGTATCCTTTTCCACCCCCTTTATCTCCTACTTTTACCTTTCTGTTGTATGCAATTTCCTGGTCTTGTTATACCATGGGCCAGGCCCTACATACTTTGCTCTAAAGACTGATTCCCTTTCCAATAAAACCATGGAGAACAAATAATTCTGCCTTGATGGTTCTCAAGAGTGGATGTTTTTATGACTTAATCTTCCAAAGTGTATTTTAAAAAATTATTTTTTCTGAGGCACCCCTGTTAACTCTCATTTCCCTTTATATTCTTAATATTACTGTTCTGTTTCATTTAGCCCATGAAAAGAAGTTGCAATAAGAGATGCTGCACTTTGACTTACAACTAGCTCCTGCTGCTTATTCCATTTTATCTCACATTGTACTTACATTCAGCAGAAATCAGTTTAGCAGCCCAAATGGTTTTGATTTAAGATCAGCACACATATGTGTTTCCAAACCAGCCTAATGCCTTTTCTCTGTGCTGTGAGAAGTAAGATGTGGCTGCTTGGCATTCTCCAACAACTTGCACTTTACAATAGAGCAAGAAGTGTGCAGGAATGTTGTGGTGCTGCTTTGCAGTCAACATATGTAAAAATCAGATTCTGGCTAGTCAGGTTTAGACACTGAAAAAGACACCTCTTTTGGCTGTGACTGATAGTCAAAGATTACGTAGTTTTGTGTTTATCCCTGTTTTCTTTCACTTGTGCTCCCACACCAGCTTCTGCTCTTTCCCACTTCCTCAGGTGTTTCCAAAGCAAGAAAGCACTGTAGATTGCTCCAAGAAGAGTGACATTAATTTCTACGATACGGCTTCAAAAGTAATGGCTAAAAGACTTGGAATTTCATCAGTAAATGCTTTCAGCTTTCGGTGCAGGATTTTGGGAGCCTGTGACTGGCTGTGCTTGCCCTGCCCGCAGGGTGGGCAGTGGGGCTGTGGGTGCAAGCCCCAGCCTTCCCCAGCCCGGCTCCCCAGGAAGGAAGACTTCAGGGCATCGGGACACAAACTGCTGTTCACATGCTAAGTGCAATCACACAGGTATGTACAATTTATTCAGGATTCAGAGCCTCTTAGGCAGAACTGATGTGGCAAATGAAGAGAAAGACAGGAAGGGCAGATGCATTGCTCGGTATTTAATCCTGCTCTCAATCTCTGGCTAATGGAAATCACGCCGTTAACAAGACCAGTTTCGTGCATACATCTGTCCGACATTCAGCCTGGATTGTCTGTGGTGTCTTGCTGAATTCTTTGAGGCACAGAGCCTTTACTACCTGCAAGATCAGATCCTTGACTTTAACCAGATGGTGGCATTGTAGCATTACAGCAGTTTTCTAAAGTTGCCTTAATTTCACTCGGGGCAATCCAGAAAACTATGAAAAGCAGAGAATCCATTTCAAAGTGGAATTCACTCTAAAATTTATGCACATACATCTAGAACTGAAAGAGGATGCACAAGCCAAGGGTTTTTTTAATCACCACCAATAATAAATAAAAGGCTGTGTATGAAGAATAATCAGTCTGTAGAAAAATTCAAAGCTGGCACAATAATTTGTTCATGGAGATCTTCAGTATTTAGAAATGTTTATGGGATGTTTGTTGGGAAAGAATGGTCAGATTAGAGAAAGGATGTAAATCTATTATGAATATATATATATATATTTTTAAATTGGGAAAACCATGATATGTATGATCGTGGTACAGAAGCCTAAAGTGGAAACATAATAATTCTAAATATGACTCTACCATATTATTTCACTGTCATTTCCTGTAAGTTATTAACTTTCCCTGCTTCATTCTCTTCTGAAGGGGATAGTGCTGTGCTGGTTAGTTAATATCTGCCAAACAAGTTGAAGAATGCTGTGTGCTAACAACATTTTAGCATTTTTTTCACAAAAAAGGGTTATAGGGGAAGCACTTAATCCTTTCTTCAAACCAGGTGCTTTCTGGTTCCTCAGTACTTGCACGTGGTTAGTGTTTCACATGTGAAGGCCAGCATTCAGTCCCTCTTCTGCCCGCCTCAGACCTGTGACTCTTAATTTATTCTTAGAATAATATTCTCACCACCCGCCTTTCCTTTTTACTGTGCTTTCACCCTGATGAGACCTGAAAACCTACTGCAAGTCTCAAAACTCAGTTTGCAAAAGAAAGCTGTTTTTTTGGGTCTGAGAGTGCTCATGGGTCTAAACCCAGGGAGGCGATATGGTGACCTCTGGGCTAGGCACTGCTCTCACCACTTGGGTGGGGTGGTGTCTTTCCTAAGACAATTTTCTCTGAGTGTTTTCTAAACGGTAATGAAACCTTAGCCATACTGTCTGAAGAAGTCATGGTTGCCAGCTCATAGAGATTTTGTGAATGGTGGGATGTTGCACAGAGACTTGACAAGAGAAGAAACTTTATCTCTCCTGCTCAGCTCCAGTCCTACCTGTCTTCTGATCTGCTGCCTTGCCAAGGCATCACTTGTTTGCTTCTAGGCAGTCGAGCAGCTGATCGAGGATGCTCAGAATCAGGTAGTACATTGCAAGGAAAGAAGGAAAAAGTAGGAGAGAAGTGCTAGAAAGACCCCAGCAGTTTTGAGTGCTCAGCCCACTGTTATTCTCTTTATGAAATGCCCAACTGCTAACCGGAAAAAGGGAAAATCTGTTGCCAGCCTATGAAAGCTGCGAAAAGACCACCATGAAGAAGTGGGATTGAACTGAGAAATGGGAATAACTGAGATGGAGGCTAAAGGCAGAAGACTGATTTTGAGCTTGTGATGTCCTATAATGAAGTAAAAGGCCTGCTGCAGCATCAAGGACTCAGATCTGCTGCCTTAGTAAGTCTATGAGAGAGGGCACTGACAGTTCTTACTTGCTCACATGGCTACAGGCAAGGTGGACTGAAGCAAAAGGAAACATGAAGAAATGCAAAATTTTTATGAGGGAATATGGACTGCTAGCTGAAGTTACTGATTCTGGAAGGGACCATGTTCTCACCATTCCCCCTTTCACTTGTGCTCATTTGTACAGGAATTCAATACAGTTGCGAGGTGCACCTTTACTGTTGCTAGCTTGAATTTGCATACAAACAGATAATTTATCTCAAATGAAATTAGTCTGAGTGAAAACAGTATCAGTGTGAAATACCACCAGTCTTCATAGTGGGATTACAGCCACTAGTACATGGAGCTTCTGAGACCTGCGGGGTGAATCCCACTGCTTTTTTTCAGATGCCATATGTTGATTTGCTCTACAGGTTATTTCCCCATGCCCTGTGGCACTGGCTTGTGCAGCCAATCCGAATTTGCATAGTGGATGTGGGATTTCACTAAAAACCAATCAGGCAGAAATAGCCTCTTAGGATCTGGCATGTTAGCATGAGTTTTAGCCCATACCCTCAGTGGGGAGCGAGCTTGTGTTGAACGCATTACCTCATCAAGCCAAGGCATTTATTGCATGGAAGCAACTTGACACGAGGACTACTATAGCTCAAGATAAGTTTAAAGTGAAGACAGAAATGGTGATTTTGGCCAGGATCATATTGTAAGGAATTGTGACATACCTGGCTAAAAACCCCGGTAGATTTGGCCCTAGCTTCTTGCTTGAACTGGATTGCAAAAGCATTCTCTCATAAATCATCCTAAAATAAATGAGGAGTGGAAAAAAAGGAAAGTAGTTTTTCCATCATTTTAGCAAAAGAAGGGGTTAGCATATGGCTTTTGTTTTACCACTGATTTCAGAAGAAGTGCACTGAGCCAACATTGTATCTGGAGCTGAAAGCTCACCGCTTGTTCAGCTTTTTGTCTCTTGTACTGTGGGTGCAGGACAACGTTACGTGACATGAAGGCATGGATGGGGACCCAGGTGTTGCTTCTGACTAAAAGCCTCTCTGCTGGAACTTCCTGACTAATTTCCCTGATTACAAAGACAGCAGGTGTCAAACATATCAGAAAAAGAACAAAAGACTTCATCTGTCCATACTTAATTAAAAGCAAAAAAGCACTCAAGCCTGGCTGGCTGAATCAGAGGGCCATGAGAATGATAATGTTTTAATTTATTTTAACTGTGCAGGAAGAAATTTAAGATGATTGCTGGGAACAATGTAATTAAAATACAGAATTATTTTCCAAATTTTTGCTTGCTTCTGTTTTAATTTTTGTAGAAAAGAATTATATTTGGATTTACTCACAGTTGCTTTATTTTTACATGTCATTTTTGTGAACGCAGCACATGATATAAATTTAAAATATACAAGGTAGCCTGATAAATATGCAGTCTTATTTTAGCTTAAGTATCATTGAAGGAACAGGCTTTCAACCCCATCATCTTCAGTGGTTACATTATTGGATTTTTTTAGCAGTTTAAATTTTGTATTACATGAATCCTATCTATTCATCAAGTGAAAATGTGGCTCACATATCTTATGCTTCACCTCCCTACTATATGTTCTGCATGAATTCAGTCACCCTTTCACTTCCGTAAAGGTTTTCAGCATAAAGGATTAGGAAAAGAGATGTAATCTCTGGTTATAAAAGGCACTTTTCAATGAAAGGTGCATTCCAAGGAAAATTACTGTCGTATGTTAGTAACTTAACCATGTAATATTGTTGTGGAATATCAGTGATTTTCATATCTAGCTTGTAAAATTTACACAAATTATCTTACAACAAAACCAGAACTATGCCAGCCCTAGAAATATTCTGGGAAAATACAGTTACAGTATATTAATATTGTTTTCTTATTTCACTGACATTAAAAGTATTAAGATCACTGCATACTGCAGTATATGCCATTTCCCAGTAAATTATTCAGAACCCTTATATTATAGAGGGTTTTTTATAATATTAATTAAAATGTAAAGGATCTGCTAAACACCAGGGGCTTAGCAGGATAGCAAGTGGAGATATTGCTGCAATAAGGTTAGCAAAATACCATGAACTGACTACTCAAAGGTGCAGCAACAACCTGAGGTTTTAAGATGTTTTGAAATGACAATTACTGTATAAATAAAATGCTTTAGATATATAATCTCACTAGGTTTCTAAAAACCCCAAAAATACTCTGATTCTGCTTTCTGTACTTAAATAGTTCTTCTGTCTATAAAGCCTTCTGCCAATGCTCAGTTTCTTTTCTTTACTGTGCTAAAAAGTTTAGCACTAGTATAAGTCACAGTCTGAAATCCTGATTCAAACTTCAGTGACCAGGCTGGAAGGGATCTTGACTGGCTTTAAATCCAGTTCCAATGTTCTGATAGAAATTAATGAAAATATTTCAAATGTATCCTTAAAAATGTGCTTATATCAGATTCTAGTAATTTATATTGGACTCAAACATTTGCTGAACTTATTTTCCAGAATTAAACTGTAACTCACAGTTATCCCAAGTGATATTTTATGGCATCCTCAATGAAATTTTTGCAGTTTCTGGTACCAGCGGTTAACATCCAAAGCCTTAATCTTTCAAAGAGTAGGCATAGATGTCATTTGCCTGATCTTCTAAGTTTAGTAAGCAGTTATAGTTATGATGCATTGAGAATCATTTTAGTTGTACTTCACCATCACTTATGAGAATAACTAGGATGAAAAAAATAGACTTGTCAATGAGGTAGTTAAATGTGACATAGAGAATACTCCTAAAGAACCTAATTTACTTGTAATAGAGAATATTACGCTTAAAATATTATTTTATATATTTTTTAATGGTGAGAACAACACTAACAACACTTTTGTCTTCTTTCCAGCAAATTAATAAAGCCAGGCTCATTCTTGATATTGAACGCTAAAAAGGTCTAACCCACTGGTTTTCTAGAATGTGTATCTGAAATAGAAAAAATTATTATAGACCACAGAACATTGGTTTTGTGTGGACGAATAGCCCTAATATGAAAATTCTGGATTTTCTACTTTTTTTGTTTCTTTTAATAATGTCACCATTTAGGGTCCTTTTTCCAAGGCATAAAACACATAAATGTGATGTACACTTCTTATTTTGAGTTTGTCATGATGACAAATGCTAAATGGGCAAGCAAGTAATAGCAATGGATTGCCCTAATGATTGAATGCTACCGGTATCCATAATATAATATTCAAATAAAATTTAATAACCTACATGTCAAAATGACAGCAGAGGTTGCCTAGAGAGAGAAAGTGAATGCTGCTCCTCAAAGCATGGATGAGAAAAGAAAAGCAAAGTATTTTTTATTCAGAATAGGAAATCTGTGTGAAACTGCAATGGAGAAAATGGTTGAGTTTTCACACATTTGGAATCAATTTCATTCCTCTTATACTTTGGCTGAAGTTAAAAAGTAACCACAGTTATTAAAAAGAAAACACAAACCCCAACAGATTCGCAAAATATAGCTCTAGAAGAACAGTGTGAGACCGGTAAGGCGATAAACAACATGTATTAAGCTATACCAAGATAAAGCTTGTGACTAAATTTTCCCACTAGGGTGCCTGTGGCTGGGCAGCTGAAAACATATTTAAGTTAATCTCTCAGGCTGCAGTTCAGGGAAGCTCTTCAGTACATGCTGAATCAATTCCTATTCAGAAAGACTGCATGCACAAGACAAAATTTAAGCATGCATTTGTACCCCATTGATCTCAATGGGATTTACGCACAGACCTAATATTAAACATCTGTTTAAATATGCTCTCAAATAGGGACATTAACCCAAATGGAGGCTCAAGTTCAAAAGTATTAGTTTTGCATGTTTCCTTACCTTGTTTGAATTCAAGAGACAAATAAGGAATTTTCCTTGTGCTGTGTTTTATGATCACATTAGATCACAGTCTGTTCCACTAAGGAACAGTTTAACTGTTTTCCATTCAACAGTTAAAACTCTTGGTTGTGGGAAGCTGAGCAGGACCCTGGAATGTAGTTCTGGATGCATGGCTGCCAGCTACATGATCGATGCATTCCAGTGCATGCCTGCTCTCAGATCTACTTTGCAGTAAGGAAAAATATCTATATGATAAAGCTTTGAGAGTGGGTTTCACCTCGGTCACCTTTAGTTGTTGAAAGCTCTGTGAAAAGCCTTAATGGGTCATCCTACACTCCTCCTGTAACAAATGGAGAGATGTGGCTATCCTGGGAGGATGATTCACCTGACTTGTCTTAGACTTGTCTTAGAAAAGCATTTAGATGTCCCTAGGAGGTGGGAGCCATTTAGCTACTTTTTTTTCTGGAAACTGCAGAGGAATGTAAGGTGATGCGTTTATACACCCACTCCTTGGATGTCTAAGTAGGGTCACATGACTCCCACTTCACATGCATATACATAATATTCATACACATCATGCATTTGACATGGTCATTAACTTTGTGATGTTAAAGTAAGAAAATTATTTTTTATTAAATATGTATGTGAAACATCTGCCTGGCTTTAGCTTACTTGGTGTTTTTTGAATATTACATGTTGCTAGAATTCCAGATGCTGGGAATTTCTATAAACTAACTGCAATCATTAAGGGTATGTAGAGAAACATTTTCTTCTGGTCAGTTATAATTTGACTTCTATTGAAACACCAAGATGTTTTTGTTGGATTTTCATTTTTTCCTGAAATTTTTTGTTTTGTTGTTAAATAAGGCGTGGTGTTGTTTTTTACAAAGAGTGACTCAGAAAGCTAGGCCCAGATCTAAGCTGGATTCTCCCATTTTGCTGTCAGTGTTAGTGCTCAAGTTCTGAAAAATGGAAAGTATTCCCTCTTAAATATTGTTGGGACAATAGGATGGTGAAAGTGTGCTGCTAAGATGAGCAGGTAGGCAGGCACTACTTCTAGCTGTTTATCTTCCTTTACCTGCCAGTCTTAGAATAATCTTTCCTCTCTCACTTTGTCCTGATGTTTTTCAAAATCAGAGCACAGAGTACCGCATGTACATTCTCTGATCCATTATAATCACACGACAATTTGTTGTAGGAGTCTTGCAGTCTAAAAGTGATAAATATATTTACTTTTGCTAAATAAATCAATTAATCACAGAAGTCAGAGATCAGGGAATCTATTTTCCTCACTCTTGCCAGCATGGAATATATTCACTCATAAACAATCCCACAATAAATTTTAGGCAGAAGCTCAGGAGGTAGATAAACATTGACACATTTGGCAGGCAGCAGGTTTTTTTAATGTTGACATTCTTTCAATTAAACCCTGTCATTGTTTTAGGGAAATTAATACAAGAAAATAATGAGAAATATAAAGCTTCCTCAAGTTAAGTTAGTTGAAGAACATCATACAGTGTGTATTTAAAAACAAGCCATTTTGATGTTGCCTTTTTAGTATATACATTCACTATGTGTATTTTTTTCACTGAGTTTAGATATATTCCTTAAAAACAGAGTACTATCTTTGTATCCCTGCCTATGTAAGTATTAAATCAAACCAGATTCCCTTTGATTTTCAGAACAATTATATTGCTTTACTCAAACAAAGCATAATGATGTGCAACCTTTTTTGGTGATGGATTGCCACCCGGCCCTTTCTGGCATTCTTCACTTCTAGGAGTTAAGCCCTATTTTCCACTGTAAACAGCTTACATATTCTAGAGAAGTATATAAGAAGTGTGAAGCCACCATACAGGAGTATGTAAAAACAAGATTCCTGATAAACAATCTGTACTTATTATTGTGAAAAGATGGTAAAATACAATTAAATGGGAGAAAAGATAAAAACCACGAATTTGTGAGCAGTGCATAAAAAGATAAAAATAGCTAAAATTTGCAAAAGGAGACACTCTTCCTTGTGCATGCAAGCACAATCCTGAAAATTCATGGTAAATTGTATCTGAGTGGTTCCATGAACAGCAATAATAGATGTCTGAAACCAACACTTTAATGGCGCTACTGAATTTGTCTGAAATAAGACAGTGTTTGGTTGCCCCGTTACACACCAGACCAGTTACTATGGGGTCATAACCACATTGTGGGGCTGGTTCTTGGCCATAGAGACAGAGCAGATAAAGAGGCACCCATGGAAAATCTCCATTGTAGGCTTGGCCTGCTCTCTTCAAAACTGTCAACATGTGATCTTCTGAGTTGTAACTATGGTTTTCCTCTCCTCTTTTCATCTCTTTCTTCTTTGTTCTTTTAATCTCCCCTCCCTTATTCTTTTCTTCCTCTTGTGGGTAACTTAATTAAGTGGCATGGAGTTTGTGTTTACTGGGTGTAACCAAAGTTCCTTACTGTAGCAATGCTGTTAGTCCTAGTTCTTTGTTGTAATGCTTTTGTGAATTGCGTGTTTGTTTCTGTAAAACCTTTTTTTGCCAAAATGCCTATTTTATCACCAAATTCAAAGAAATCTCTTAGAGAAAAATGTACAGTTATTCTCTGGGAGTGAACTCGAGGTATCAAAGAACCAAAGGCTCTACCAGGTTTGTGTAGGCAAAATCTCTTGAAGCCTGAAATTAAAGTGTAACACCCAGTTAATGGCCTTTGGATCCGGGGTGTAACACCACCAGAACATTGGGCTCGTGGCTTCTGCAATTCTCCTCTCACACTGTCTTCCGCAGGAGAATCTTGGCCTTACTGAAATAAAACAGGAGTTTGACTTTTCTGTTAATTCCTAACCTTTGTGTGTCAAACACTCTACTGAAAGTTCCCATTGACAGACTAATCAGTGCACTGCAGACCCAGTATGTTTTTATGACTCCATTACAGGCAATTTTGAAGCTACATTTGTCATGTGGGACTAAGTCCAGCTTTTTCACATACAAAGAGATTGGCATGATCTGATAATTTTTGCAATATATCTTCTATTGATATTGCCTCAACTACAATATTAACTTTTCCAGACAGTAACTTTTGAGTTCCTTGACAGCAAGTAGGTGCGACAGCAGCAGGCAAGACATAGTGGAAAGAGAAACTGATGTTTTCCCACATATCTATGCATAAGAATTGTTTTAAGACTTGATTCTGACATGCCAAGCCCTGGATTTTCTTGCAGCCAATCAATTTTGTAATGCTAGAGCTTTGTTCTGTTGAAGGAAATATTCCAGGGAAGCAGTCAGTCTATGATTTCTCACAGTTGTATGCATGCGACTTTCCCTGACCCTGTTGTATTGGCATCCTACCACACAGAGCTGGGAGCTGTAGAGGGTTGAATGTTTCCCATACAGGTCTGAGGAATTCTGGGCCAACTCTGTGATAGTTGCAGCACACCTCTATCAACAAAGGCTGATATCTAATAAACCAAGAGAGCTGAGCCAGAGTTATGTGTAAAACCAGGCATTTTTGTATCTTATGGAAATCATGAAAGAGTAGCAAAATATTTGAAACATGACTAACAAGACTGCAGCTGTGGAGGGGATGGACTTTCTGGTATGGAATGAAGTCTTTTCTGACTGGTAACTGAACCTGTTCCATATGGAAGAATTAACACTTTGAGTGCTTAGAACAGCGGTGAAACTTTGTGACATAACATCAAATGTTCCTAGTCTCATTTTCTGATTGTCCGTATGTGACCAGAAAAAGCCCATGACAACTACATGATTAGATGCTACCACATGTAAATATCCTAGGTAAGTATTAATGGATAAATAATAAATGAGCAAACATTATTTCTGTCTGGATCTTCCTCTGATTAGCTGAAGCATTTTAAAATGATGTCCAATATAAACATCAAGTTGAGCTATGTTTTTTCCTAGCATGGCCAAGGAAATGTTCTTTATGGCAGATCTTGGCTGAAACAACTCCTGGAACCATGGTGTAGATCTTACAAACTTTAGCTTCTCTTTTGTGTGCTTCTACAACTTCTCTTGTCAAAGAATTCTTTTAAAGAATTTTAACTTAGAAAAACATTTTATGCTTTCTTTAAAACATCTCAGATAACTCATAACTCCCACAATTCTTGTGGATGCCTGATTCAAATCGGGAAAAGGTTAGGCCTTGTCATAAAGATGATGAAAATTCAGCTTGCACAATCCTCTGCACTCCAATAATTATTTGCTGAAGTTAATCTCTTTTTCCCTGTTGCCTTCAGGAAAAAGGACCACAGACACAAATCCCAGACTCAGTGACAACTGTCTTCCCCTCTGGACAGATAATATTTATAGATATAAAAATTAAAAGCAATGGGGAAGGGGTCTTTATTCTGGAATTTTTCAGTCAGGATTGGCAAGACCTATCCCCTCTGATTTCACCTCTAAAATCAACTAGAAATAATAAGCTGCCCAATATAATGAAAACGTCTGATGGAACTTACCAGCTGAGTATGAAAATGTTTCAACAGTTCAGTAGTAATCAGTAGTAATGGGGTTTTTATTTAGTTTCAAGGATAGGTACTTAAAAAATACAGAAAAATGTTATCAGGTTTGGTCATTTGATATGTACTGTTGGGTTCAGTTATTACAAGTAGTTCCAGTTTCCATCTTGAGAAGAAGGTATTGACAATGTATTTGTAATACCAACTCTGCCTAAACAAGTTGATAATGGGACTGCCATGCTTTTTTTTTTTTAATGCAAAGAATCTGGAAAATTTTATCTTAAATTGACAAAACAATAATGTTGTGTAGAGGCATTCTAACTAGCTGGCTTAAGCTGCCAATAACTGTGGATGCTAATTTTGCAGTGCTGCCAGAATTTTATGTTAATGTTATTGAACAAAAGGCTAAAGTATTTTTTAATTTAAAACTACTGAACTATAAAATTGAACTATTAGACTTTTCATGAGTTTAAGTGGACAAAGAGAATATTATGTCAAAGGCTCAATTCAGTCACCTTCAAGCCATTATACCTTTTGAAATGTGAAGCAGTAAGTTGCAGTGGTCTATTATTTTAGGCTGAATTCCTCCCTTGGTTCCTACTACTACCCTTAAATAAACTTTATTCTTCCCTGTACTCATTGCCAAATATTAACATAGAGGACTTCAAATGAAGACATCCCCTTCTTCTGTGGGATACTCTCAGCATGCTCAGAGAACTTATTTCAGAGTAGTCTAATCACATGAAAATTAAGAATTTGACCACCAGTTTTAGTTCTCCACACTTTAGCAAGCACAGGATTCCAGCACAGGGTAGAACAGGCTGTGGACGCCCTATCCTCTTTTTTGCCTTCTGGGCAGAACTGGAGCTGCACTACCTGGGCATTTGCATGCAGGTATTGTTTCTGTTCTCTGCTTATTGTCTACAAAATAGGCAACAAAGCAGTAAGTGTGTCAATGACGTTATTCCACTTGTGAGCCCAGTTATGAAGTCTGGTAACTTAACTGACCTTGTGCTACAACCGGAATAAAAGAGCAAGGGAACTTGGATATGACCTGGGGATTGGCACTGTGCACTTTGCAATGTGAACTGCCAGTCTCTTCCAGAGTTTGAGAATGGGAGTTGCATCTCCAGAGAACAGGGCAAGAGATTGAGGTGCCCTTAGCAACTGAGGGCCAGGGCACAGAAGATGTCTCTAACTTCTGCAACAGTGTCTGAACCACAATAGTAAATATAGAGCGCTATTTGTGGAGCTAGACAAGTGTGTGTATGCAGTTGTAAGGAGCTATGGAACACTTGTGTGACCAAGCTGTGCTCCCTTGCACCCATCTCCAGGCACTACTCTTCCCCTTCTGGCAGAACTGAGCCATCAGGTAAATTGCAGTGGTTTAATCCCAGATGGCAGCTAAGCTCCATACAGCTGTTTGCTCAGTATCCCTGTCCATTGCTCTCCTGCTCTTCCCTCTTTGGTGGGATGGGGGAGAGAACCAGAAGATTAATAGTGAGAAAACCTGTGGGTTAAGATAAAGACTGCTTAATTGGTAAAGTAAAACTTGCATACACAAGCAGAGCAAAACAAGGAATTAATTTACTACTTCCTATGTGCAGGCAGGCATTCAGTCACCTCCAGGAAAGCAGGGCCCTATCACATGTGACAGTTACTTGGAAAGACAAATGCCATAACTCTGCATGTCCCTCCTTCCTTCTCCCAGCCCTATGTACTGAGCATGACACCATGTGGTATGGAATATCCCTTGGGTTACTTGGGGTCAGCTGTCCTTGCTGTGTCCCCTCCCAACACCTTGTGCACCCCTCACAGATTTCCTGCTGGTGGGTTGGAGTGAGAAGCAGAAAAGAACTTGATGTGTAAGTGCTGCTTGTAAGTAATAAAACCCTCCCTGTGTTATCAACACTATTTTCAGCAGAAATCCAAAACACCACAGCACCATACTAGCTACTATGCAAAAAATTAACTCTATCCCAGTCAAAACCAACATGTACAGAAAGTGTTTTTTCTGACCTTTACGTTTGTCTGAGTTTAGAGACTGTACCTGCAACAAGAAAGATATATACACATATAAATTTTTAAGAGCCTATCTCATTTGCTGCTGCACAGTAAGCTTAAAAAGAGACCTAGAGAGATTACAATGCAGTCACATGCGAAGATGGGACAGTGGACTGGATCAATGATTTAATCAAAATGTTTGAGGTTTTTATTACATTCCAGAGGAGGAAAAATGCTTTTGAGCACCATGTGTTCAACACTTGCGACCAAATAGCAGATGAAATATTTGATTCATTTGCAGCAGACTTTTGGTTACTTTCCAGAAAATGCTCGACTGTATTTTTGATGAGATCACTGTTAAAGTTGGTGTTGAGGACATATTGTGGTACAAGCTGAATGTCAGTCCTGAAGCAGTTTTCTCCTCTTGTGGAAGAATAGGCTAAAAGTTCTATTATCTTCTAGCAATGTAAGCAGTTAATATTTGAATTATGTGGAGCTTAGTATAGGGCATAAAACCCACAGGAGACCAACTGGCACAATTCACAGAGCACTGGATAACCTAGGAAATGTTTGTGTTCTCTAGAGAGAGGCCAGGCTTCTGTATATTTTGGCCCTTGAATCCAGTTCTTCATGTTGTGTTTTTCATTTTTGGGAGAAAAATACCTAACCCTGGCTCCGTACCTATTGCTGGCATGAGCAAGAGTTAGGTGTAGATGCTGAGTGCTTCATCTGACTTGGACAGGAGATAGTGCGTCTTGGCTCCCTCTGTGAATCCTACTTTGCACTGCATGATCCTCATTTAAAAAAAAGTGGCATCTCTCTCCTTCAACTGTATGAGCCAGTGCATGATTTGCATGTGATTAATTTGGGGAAAGGAAATAGGATAAAGTAAAAGTAGGGCAGCAGAAAGTACACAGTCGACATAAACTGTAATGATTACACAACAAATCCAGTTAAGAAGAGATCATGTGATATGTGTAGTCGAAAAGACACCACCTTTGTCTGAGAATTTAATACAGAAAGCTATGCATGAGTAAAGCAGAAATCAGCTATGGACATATATCTTTTTTTTTTTTGGTGACATTTCTGAGTGAAAGAAAAGATTTGTTGTTTCTTTAGCATATATTTGTTTTGTGAAGTAATGATTTTGCAAAAGCATTTCCTCCCACACAGTTCCTCAGGCAGAGCTCCAGGAAGGTGATGTACATCTCCCATTCCTTTCTGGCTTTGATTCTATGCCAGCAGGGAAACCTGCAGCAAGAATAGACAAAATGCAGTTCTGTTTAACTGCAGATGAACACGCAAAATGCTACAGAACTATTCATAGGTAAAGTGTACTGTACTGGTACCTAAAGAATCTCCTCTTCTCTTCTAATTCTCTATAATCCTTTATTCAGGGATTTGTGTGTCCTCCCCTTCCCCTTCCCCAAGTTCTTGGGCATGAAAGGTAGGGGTCAGATATTTGTTCCCATTTAGCACGGAACGGGT
This sequence comes from Grallaria varia, assembly GCA_013396735.1. Classification (NCBI taxonomy): domain Eukaryota; kingdom Metazoa; phylum Chordata; class Aves; order Passeriformes; family Formicariidae; genus Grallaria; species Grallaria varia. The sequence goes on along the minus strand of VWZG01013387.1, from coordinate 120,971 downwards.
AACAGCTTATCTTGTCTGCCCTACCAGTGTAATTGTATATAGTAAATAAATATAGCTAAGATTTAAAAAAGAAAATCATATTTACAGCAGAAAACTGTCTTTAATGGAACCGTACACATAGTCATAAATTCAGTAACACGTGGAAGAAGGTGAACAGAGGCATTAAAAAGCATAATGTTACTTCTCTACCAGATAGCGGCAGATGGCAGGGACGAGCAGGTCAATATAATTTCCTGTTGGGGGAGAAAAAAATCAATGATTCAGTCTTCATAATTTCTTATTTCAATTATGTTCTCTGGCTCCCAGAGAGAGTTGCTTACACTTGTTACCCATTCCTTCTTGCAAGAATGAATCTCAGTAATCATGATGAGTGAGTCAGCTCCAAGAATAAAGAGAAATTACTATGTCTACCGGAACTGCCTAAGCCATTCTCAAACCAAGCTCACCTTGCATCTCCATATAAAATTGCCTAAGTTTTCTTGTCAACTGGGTTCTATAGAAAAGCTTTGGCCTTTCAGAAATATTGGGCCGCATTCCTCCTCTTTCATTACCCATGTACGCAGTATCCTAAACATGTGAAAGTCAGAGACACAAACCAAACTACCAGGAAAAAATATTTTCCTCCCACTCTTTATATCCTTTTTTTCGCATGTTTAAATGACAGTTTTACCACTTCCTGTCCACAATTTTTCTAGAGTTGCACTATTTATAAAAATTTTTGTGTATCTTTTCCCCTCTTCATTGAATTTTGCAGCTGTTTTTTTCACCTACCTTTTCAGAACTATAGCTCACAGTGGAGGGTAAGGAAAGTAAGACAGAATTTCCAGTTCCTCTGCAGAGAATGTGTCCCTCCATGGCCAGAGGAAAGCTGCACAGTGCAGCTGGTAGAAAGAGCATGTTGCATGCTGAGGAGTCATAAATAATGGAGTTGCTGAGTTGGCTGGAAGGGACAGGTATAAAACCAAGCAGTGTTAGGAGAAAACTAAGATGGTTGCAGCAATTTTAAGTGTTTGAATAGTAATTTGAAGTTCATAATGTGGAACAGTCCTGTAAACAAAGTATGAAACAATGATAAGCTTTCCTACTAGAGAAAGGGAGCCACCAAATTTGGATAGACTTTGCTCTACAAAAATGAAGAATAGAACTGATCTTGCCCATCTATGTTCAGGTGTCTCCTTGCAGGTGAGATGTCAAGGCCTCATTACAGATAACAGCAAGCCAGTCAATACAATCTAGGGAAACTTGAGAACAGTTTGGATAACTAGCTGACCTGTTGCTTCCTATTTTAGAGCGAATTGACAGTATAGACTCAATCTCAGTTGACTAGAGTACATCTCATTCTGGATGCAAGCTAAGCTTCCACCTGAGCTCTCTGCTGTCAACAGAGAACAAACAGTCTTGCAGAACTCCTTCATTCCTAATCAGGCTGGTTTCCCCTATTTTAGGCTATCTACCTGACTGAAACTAGTCTTGATTCTGTTGCTCATCCACTAGCATTCAGTGCCATTTGAGATACCAAAAGGCATCTTGTCTGGCTGCCAGCCATCACACCAGAAAGGCACAGGTTATCTATAACTACTATGTCATATCTGTTACATCTGGGCCTTTCAAATGGCACTAAATAAATATGTATAGGTGACAGAACTGAGCCTGAAGGTCTAATTTTAAATTATTAATTGAAGTGGCTCTCGTCCTAACTCCTCACAATTTGTTTCATGGCAAGGATGTTTGAATTAGTACTGAAAACTAGTTTTCTGCTTCCTGTTAAAAATGTCACTGATTAACTGATTATTTTATCTCTGTGTATATCAACTGAGAAAAAACAACACCTTTTGTCATAACTAGAGAGATCACCACTCTGGCCAATAGTTTATAACAGGTCCTATGGTATAGACACAAGTTTGGCCTAAGTGAAAGGAGCTATGGATCTCAACTTTATTATAGGTTCATGTAAATGCAGTCAACAGAGTGAAAGCAAAGTTACTATTTACAAAAGGGTCTCAAGAAAAGACTCAAAATAAGACTTCTTCAACAGTTGTAATATATGCTCTTAGAAAAAGGACTTGTTTTGATTTGTTATATATTCATTGGTCTTATTATAAAAACAGTAGATGTAGAGGTGTTAAGAGAAGACACTGTAGTGTACTCATATTGCATTATATATAGACAACATGCTGGATTATACAGCAAGAAATGACCCCCTGAGAATCCGTGTGCATCACTCTTCTAGAATTTCACTTGGTTTTCACAATGATATAAATGAAAAGATTTCATCTCGGTGTGTTAGAAAAAGATATTGCAAAATGATGAAAATAAAGGAAAAATGAGCATTCTGTTTTAAATAGAAAGTAACTGCACAGCAACTTTAAAAATGACTGTCTCACTCATGAAATTGAAAACCTTGGATCAGTACTGTGCACAGCACAGGGAATTGTAGATTATTTTTCTTAATATGGGTCAGCTGGGGAGAAAAGAAGCCGAGTTTTAATGGACAAGACTGATACCACAGCCTTAGCAGTTTAGGTGTTGCAAGTGACACTGATCATGTTCATAATGACACTCTTCAGACGTGGTATTCAGATCAAAAATTCTTATCAAAGAAATTAAAAACCTACACTTGCTTCAGACAGAAAATACGAATTTCCTTAATAAGTTAGTTAGCTCCAGGGCAATGAAGGCTTAAGGATATTGCTCTGCCTGCTGTTCCATATTAGTATTTTTTCATATTATTGTACCTGAAATGTAACTAATTTGGCAGAGATATAACACGTTGTTTCCCCACCAGACATCTGAGAGAATAAAAATAAAGGTGTTTGGGGGCTTCTCCATCACAGTTTCAAAGGAAGCTACAGCCACTACAGATCTAAGAAAGAAACGGATGGCAGAGATAAGCAAATTAACTTCCCATACTATTAGATACTCACTGCATTACACATTAGTGGATAACAAACTAACTAACAGGGAGGGTTGAGACCACAAAATTATAGACTTTCTCCATTTTTGTTTTGTTCTAAGAACAGTTTATCAGATATCAAAAAACACAATGCAGTCTATTTTGATTAGAAATGACTGTGCATTTTCTTATATTTCACAGTGGACTTGTAATTAAAATAATTAACTTCTCTCAATGACAGTGAAAATGAGCTATATGTATGTTTACTATCAGCAGAATATAATAAACATTTTTTCTTCAAAGTACACATAACAAGACCTGGTCAAAAGAGACTGGTATTTTTAATTAAACCATAAGTTTACTTATGTGGTAATTGAAAGGGTTATGAGACAACAAGCCAAGGAGTTACACAAAATGTTGATGCATCCATGTGTGAATTGTAGGGCATGTTCTGTTTTCTGTGCTAAAAGAATACTCCTCCAGAAAGTATTCAGAAAAAGTATCTTAAAAGACAGAGGGACATGCTTCATTACTACATATTCTACCTTTCTGTCTCTTTGACCCGGTCCCTTCAGTCACAAAGTCACAACATTTTCAGAACTTTGTCGTTATCAAACACAAGTGGAACATCAAAGATGAAAGGAAGGATAGAAATTAGATGACTACAGAGTACACGTCATTTGGTCATGTCAGTAGTTGGTAATTAACTTATCCCATGTCTCATCATTGTACAGTATGAGCCATACATACAGCATACAGCCCTGTGATGAGCTATTCATTGTATATGCTGTTAAAATAAACTGTGGCATCTTAAACCACAAAATCAACTACCCTGAGAAGAGAATATTTGCAATGGTATGTTCCTTCCACCATTACAATTACTTACCTGAATTGATAACCACCCAAAATATTATAAACCACATCCTACACAGCCTGCTTGTTCTCAGTGCTTGTCTCAGTTCTGCCCCACATAACAACATATAAGTGCACGGAATATTGATATCTTTTACTCCTTTACTGAGGTTTTAAAATGTGTATACTTTTTGGTAAGCCTTGGTGTGTTTGATCTCTGTCTCCTGAACAAGGGAGGTCTGAGATTGTATGTACTTACTTTCTTTTGTCGGAAGAGACCATGAAAACAGAGAGATTTAAAGTTTATTAAATAATAAAATGGAAATTTCTTCATTAAAATATAGTGATGGAATTTCTGGTGTCAATTGAGTTGAATAATCTGTTCTGTACTATAATTGAAATGGTGTGGAGTTCTTAGAAATAAAGATGATGCTGTAATTCTTATGAAGACCCTACTGGAAAAATAATCAGGCTTTTAAAACTGCTACAGACAGGATAGTTGTCTTTACATGAATGATAACCTCCTAGAATATCACTGAGTTTAAACTCCGTGTGGCTGTGCCTGAGGAAGGAGCAGGGAGTCACATACTGGTCTCCTGCCTCTGAAGGCATCCAGAGTTAAGGCAAGCATGTTTCTGTCTTGCCATCCAGCAGCTCGTCGCAGGTGAGTAAAACTCAATGAAACATTTCTGATGATGTTTTTTTGGGCAACAGTAACTCTGTAGAATTAAAAATTTTTGGTAAATTGTGCCAATTGTGTCAGATCTCAGAGTGGCGTCAGTAACTGGTCACCAGGACATGGTAGCCCAAGGGTCTCCACCTCTCCAGCAACTGCCGTGCCAAGGGACCACCCAGGCAGCCACAAGCATGTTTTGGATTTCCCAAACTGTAATTTGTAAAGTTTCTGTTATGTATCCAAATTCCTATATATTTTGTTCTTTGAAAACTTATTTTTTCAAATTTTTCTCAGGGTATGCCTGCACTGATTGAAGTTGAGGAATTGCTGGGTTTAAAAGGAGAATTTGCACACAGCTGCCATTGAGTTGTGCATGTGCAGTGACGGGGAGGGTTTGAAAGCCTGTCGCATCAGGAACTGCAGCTCTATGGCAGGGTTTCAGTGTTGGAGCCGAACCAAAAACGTCTGATGCTTCTAAGTCTGTCTTGACTTTTCCACTGTATTGCTAAAAACCCCCAAACTCAACCACAAAGCAGGTCACCATTTCACCTTTTCAATAATGATTCTTTCAGAGAAAAACATTAATCATAGTTTTTCCATTAGGGCGGAGACTCTTTTTCCCTCCATAATAATATGACATTTTCTATCTCAAAAATATAGGCACAATAGTCTAAAGGTGTTGACAATCAGGTAGTAAATAATGAGCAAAATAACCACCTCCCACCCTCCCTACCCCTCTAAAATCCTGTCTGGGCACTTTTAGTAGCATGAGGAGGAGTTAAAAGAAGGGAGATGTGGTTAGAACCGTCAAGGACGTGCAGGTCCCCAGCTCTCACGATGTTCCTGTGAGAATAGGACAGTGGTGAGCTCATTCAATACCGTTACAGGGCAGTTTTGCTAAGAAGGCTGAGGAGAGTTTCTGAAGCAATATCAAACACCTTAGGGGCTCGGAGTGAGCTACCAGCAGACAAAAAGCCTTAATGAAAGTGAAGTTTGTTTTCTTTCATGAGTGGACTGTGTGGATGTGAGGTCCAAGCTTCGCGACTGATTTTATTCTCATGGCTAACTGAGGGGAGTGTTGGGGGAGCTAAAGGATTATCTGAGGTAAATGAACTCATGAGTTGATTACTCAGATTGTATCCCCTCACAACAGGGTTTTCTTTTGATACTGGGTATCACCCAGCTCCCACTGAAGTTAAGGCAAAGGTGCCCTTTGAATTCATCTGCAGTTGGATCAGACTCTGGCTGTAGTTCACTGGCACCTATTTAAGCTGTCAAAAGTTTCGGTCCCTGTCATAAAAATGACAAGAGATAAAGCATGATTTAAAAACTGACAAGAAAATTTAAATATGTTTCAACATTTGCTGCATCTGAAAGCTGAAATGCTTCCAGCAATTTGATGTGTTTTCATATGCTGTACAAGCTTACATTTTTGTTTGTTTTTCACAATAGAACAATAATCAACAGACTGTGGCCTTAGACCTGGGCTCTGACAATTCTCTCTGCTTTCACTTTACTGTCATACGGAGCTCTGGCTTTGCATATTTGGTATTGCATTCTTAGCATAATTATTCAGATATTGGTCTGAGAACTGCTGGTAAAAACGCATGCTGGCATTCATGGTACCATGGTTTTGCCTAGTTTCTCCTTTTCTTGTCTCCTTACTATTAAAATGGTGGTAACCTGTGGCCACCGACCCATTGTTCTATGAAATACATGGAAATACACATGTGTATGCACGTGTGTGTAGTTATAAATGCATAGTGCAGGCAGCCAACAATGCACCCAGGGTTTCACAATGAAACTATGAGTTGAAAAAAGTGGTGGTTGCAGTGAAGACATAGAAAAAACACAGTGTGACACAATTATTTCCTCTTTTTCACTCCAGTGGAGGGAAAAATGGTCTAGCTGTTTTGTGTATAGACAGGTATGACATATTTCAAAGAGGTACAGCTATCATCTGTTGATTTACAGAAAAATTAGGAAGCAAATTTACTTCCCATAAGCTTGTAAACCCTGTCTCCAGAGGTAGACATTATGGAGTTTCACTCTGACTTTTTTCACTACAAAGAAATTATGGAAACTTTGTCTCCAAACAATCTTTAGTTTGAGAGAAGAAAAGCAGTTTAGAGGGAATTGAAAATCAATTTTGTGAAACAACAAGAAAAAAAAATCCCACCATCAACAACAACAACAAAAATTAAAGAAGGTCTGAATATGGGGGTTGGCTGGAACTGGAACTGGTAGCCTGGATATTATTTTATGAAAATTCTATTTTATTTTTATTTCTGTCTGGAGCAAACACAGAAAGGATTAGAAATGTCAGAGAAATGGAACATCTGCCAGCTGGGAATTTATTAAGAACAACATTTTATTGTGCTCACACAGCCTTCCTTTGGTCTTCTAAATTATGTTTAGCGACAGATTGATTTAGGATACTTTCTTTAGAAACGAATGGTAGGAAGCTTATTTCAGTTTGCCAAAAAAAAAAAAAAAGTTGTATGTGTGGGAAGAAGGGGGGAATCTTGTAAAGTATGGAGACCAATGTATTGTACACAAGGACCATCATCCAGTGAATGAAAAAGCAAAAGTTTAAAGCCTTTCAGGCCTTTCTTAGGCAGGTTATGGAGCTGTCAGTATTCTCAGTACAATTTATTCACACTGTTCCAGCACTTATGAAAGCTACTGAGCTGCCTGATCCATAAGTGATTGAACAGAACAATAGTCTGGATCTAGGAGTACAAATAAAAAGCCACCATTTCAGGCTCCATGCATCACAAGCAGTGCTTTCTAGGAACACTGCCAGTCTAAATAGAACACAATCTTGCTGTAATTTTGTACAGCACTTGAAAAGAAGACGAAGTCTGTGCCATGCCCTTCATAAAGGCTTCTATACCACACTTTTCTATAAGCAAATGATAATTTGACTTGATGATATGCATGCCAGATTTAATTGTGCTTTCGTATTCTGCTTTCCATCAACTATTACGTTTTCCTTTGTTAGATGATTATGATACAGAATTTCACTTCATTATGCCAGGATTTCCTGATGGCTCATTTACTCAATTGAGTTGAAAAAAATAACACGTAGCTGAGATGTTTGATCCATTATGCATGTAAGGAGGATATGTTCTGAACAAGAGACATTTCATTCATCAAGTCTGGCCATACTTCACAGTATAAGGCTGAAATTGCAAATGCTCTTCAAGGCTGAAACTAAGACACCATTGCCAATCCTCTTATCTCTGTCGGGTCCTTCGAGCACTCTCACTTGAGATGAGGCTGGAAGAAGCCATAGAGGGCAGCTATTCAGTCTTCATTCACCTACACTGGGAGAACAAATGTCTCTAATGCACACAATTTACTCTTTCTGTGATGCCTTTCTGTGCAGGAGAGCCCTAGCAGAAAGTTTTTAGCAAAATGTCAAAGGATAGTAACTTAGTTGATGACATGCAACAGTTTGTAAGCTAATGAATGTGATATATCTTGAAAGATACAGCTGTGGTATTTATTATTTTTATTTCAATTGGTAATACAAAGACTTCACTTATATACTTAGAAACATTTCTATTAGATTTAATGAAGGATTTCCTAAGTAGAGGCTCTGTGAAGTTCTCAAGATTTTGTTCACTTCCATTTAATGGTCAAGACTTAAAAAGTTGTCAGTATCATGTAAACATGCATTTTCACTGTTAGATAATAGTGTATCTATATAATATACATTTTAGAAAAAGATTTTTATTCTAATTTTTTGGAAATTCCAAATATTCAGGGTCTAACCTGACCTATATATTCTTACCCCAAATATAGGTCTTCAAAATAAGTAGTTTAATCTATGATACCATTTATGAACATATATTCCTAAAACAAACACATTTCTTAACTGTTCTTTCCTAACTCTTCTTTACAATTGCAGGGGTTAAAAAATGATGGTACCAACTCAAAAATTATAAGATGAAAACATAAAAACATAAAAACCATAAAAAAAATTTCTGAAACCACAAGTGTGGATGATTCATTTTATTTCAACAGAAAAAAGATAACAAGAGATAACTATAATAACATGACTTCATGAGGAGAAAACAATTCTCATGAACCTAAGATATAACCATGAAAGTTTGCACTGTTGGATTCTCCAAAAAGGCTGCTTTTTATTATGATGCTGAAATAAAACTCTTTAACTATAGCAAGAATGTAGTTTTCTCTGTAAACCAGATTAAGCTGAAATTGGCTTTCATTAAAGTAGGTAATGAATGTCAAGACTTACTGACATGAGAGTTAATATTTTGCTGACATAAAGCCAAAGGCTACATTTACTTTGAAGGGCACCAAATCTTCAGTTTTCCACAACATTAAGTCATAAATATCATGTATTAATTTCCTTAATTTATCTTATTACCACAAATGCTAAATAGAAAATATACTGCATAGTGAAGTCAGGTATTAAAGTACTTAACAAACATTGAGCAACAGTGATGTAAATAGATGCTCTTTGAAACAAGTAAATAAAAATCTAATTCTACCATAAAAATTTCCACACAATGGAGCCAAATTTTCTCCATTGGCGCATCCTGAGCTTGATAGGTGTTATCTGTGAGTAAAAAAGCACTTTTTTGTATTAACTCTTGTGCAGTGCTGATTACTGGGATATTTCTCAGGTCTCCAGGAACTCAGCATGGATCCTGTGCTGATCAGCAACACCTTGCGTATGCCAAGAGGAAGGTAATGCAAACTATGGTAGGCTCCCATTTCAGTTAGGGGAGATGCAGACAGTGTATCAAGTAGAATAAAGACTGTAATTCTTAGTTTAAAATGGGTATTTTAAATTGTTCTAAAGTATGCTTATTATTCTTATTGTTTTTAAAGGGAGCCTAGAATAGCTGGATTGTTTCAGAAGCTACTGTTTCTGCAAGTAGATACACGAGGAAGAGAAATCCCCCTCTTGGTCTTCCCATTCCAATCTCTTTTGTTATGGTTTGATTCTGGGGATCTGAGCAGCTGAAGTAACTTGTCAATTAGCTAGCTGAGCTAATATCAACCTGACATGGCTGGGCTAGGACACCAGCTAGTTTTCTGCATTGTTTAGTGTTCACCTGTTAAAATAAATGTTCTCATGAATTTATTTAATGTTTAAATTGACTGAAAAGATTCCATAGAAAAGAAAATCTATTGGATGCCTTCTGAACCTTTTCCCCCAAACTAATAATGGCTTTAGTCAAACTACCGATGCTTGAGTAAGCTGATTGATGACATCATTTTGCTCTCTGGGGTTTGGTACATCTATCTGAACACCTGTCTAAAGCAGTTCTGTGAGGAACTCAATATTTTCCTGGAAAAAAGGGTATGTTTTACCCCGTAATCAAGTGCTTTGAGTTGATATCTGTGCAATCCTTCATCTGTGTTTCCATCTTTGTCATGGAAGTTTCTCATCTACAGCATAAAGATTTTGAAACCTGGGGAAGCATGTGAGAATACTATATAATTCCCGTCCTGAAAAACTTGTTTTGGAGAGGTCTAGAAAAAGGAGAAAGATGTTTGAAATGAGAGGAAACCTGAGGACAATAATGAGGCTTAGAGTAATAACAAATTGCTGAGAAGTGTCGCACTGAAGGGAAGGAATTAAAAACTATAGTGAAAGGAAGACCGATGGCATGGGATATTTCTTGGCATGGGACAAGAAAAATTTATTTGGAAATCTTTTCTTGCTGAGAGTGCCAAAAAAAGGCTTTGAGAGATGAGATTTCTAGGTCCTCCTCATTAAGAAGAAAGACTAAAATTTTGAACACACCATGGCCTGTTTTGACTTATTTGCTTGAAAGAATGCAGATGATTCAAGTAAACTTGGTTGAAAAGGCTAGACCAAGAAAACCATTAAAGTGCTGAGGCATAATCATAGAAATTTGTGTAATGCCTGTTTCAGATAATACTCAGACTGACTTAGGGCAAACTGTACTACAGGCTGTACACTCAGAATGAAGGTTTATTGCTAAAAGGTAATTAAAACATGCTATCCTGCCAAAATTCAGGGGAGCTAAATAAGCAAGCTGACTGAGAATATGGTTGAAGGTAACTGTCTCTCATCAAATCCTCATCGAACACTCATCTTAGGAGGCCATGTCTCTTAATACCATCAGACTAGGACTTCTAATAATGAAACATTCCAAGAGAAGATGAAAAGAAAAGTTGCAGACAATCACATAAGCTAATATGGAATAAAAAGAAATGTACTAAAATAGGCATGGTTTAATAGCATCAGTGATGTGAGGGCTATGAGGAGCTAATTAGAGAATGATTATTCAGTGTTTCTTATAACATAAAAATATCTGGATTGTTCAATGCAATTATAAGCTAGCAAGCCTAAAATATACAAAAAGAAGCATTTTTCCCCCTTAGCATGTAATTTAACTGTGGAACTTGTGGCCACAGCATGTTGTGATAGTCAGAATATAAACTGATTGAAAAGGGGATTAGCCAAATTTATGGACTAAATCTTGGTCACAAAGGTCTAGTTGAAACATTCAGCTCAGGAACTCATAAACCTCTAATTTACAGAAACTGAGTAAGCATATGAGGCAAAGGGGCATTCACTAGCTAGTTTCTGCTTACCTTTTTCTGTGCATCAGCCACTGGCTACTATCAGAAAAAAGAGATTGGAGTAAAGAGAAAATTTGGTCTTAAATAAGATAAAACTCATTATATCTTCAACTTAAAAATGGTAGACTCCTTTTCTCAAAACAATAAATTTGTAAAAACAGAAACAGATTAATCTTAGAGATGAAACAAATATTCTTTTACTCAGCAACAGTTTTTCATTAAGAAGATGAAGTCAGTAAGAGGTACTGACTTGACAGTATATAATTATCCTCCTCATCTGTGTTTAGAAACATCAAAGCTGAAATAAGTCATCAGTTAAAATATTTTCTATGGATTTATGCTCTGATGAGAAAAGAGAAATGAATTGCTGGTGTCTGTTGCAAAAATACTGGTCAAGTAAGATGAGTAGTAAAAAGTGACCATCTGTCACATGTTATTTTAGTGTTAACCTCAACCTCATAAAATGGGGCCTTCCCAACTCTCCTGTGGCAGTGTAAAGCTATTTCAATTCTATTCACACCCTCTGGGCATTAGTGTGATTTGGAAACCTAATAAAGTAAGTCATCAAAGAACAACCCATGTGTCCAGAATTTGTATTACTACACTATGGGGATCCCAAACAGTGCTATCCTTTAAGCCATATGTCTTCTAAAGCTTCATTTAATGACACAGAAATCAATGTGATTTTGGTGAAAAGCACCAGATTAAGACTAAGTAAGAAATGTTACACAGGATGCTGACTCTGCACTAAAGTACTTCTCCCACAGGAGCAGAAAGGTACTGGGAAGCTCTGAGGGCAAATTGTTTCATCTTCTTGAATCAGAGGAATCAGCCTCTGCCGATTATTTCTAAATTCAAGAATGCAAAAATGAAACAAAGATTTTCCTCCACTGACCCCCTTTTAAAGTTATTTCTGGAAAGAGAAAAATTAAACCCCCTTGACTTCTACACTTCCATGTGACAGTCAAAAGAGTCTTTGCCTGTTATCTTCGTAAGATACACTTGGAAAGTCTGCTAATAAGAAATTTGACTTGTGAAGAAGAGGCCTGAGTTGCAGACAGTAGTCATGTAATGTTAACACATAGGCTAAGATTTCCTTGATAGCCATGGGAACTAATCGTCTTAGCAAACTACAATAATTATTTTCATCCTGAACTAGCAGTTTAATAAAGATTAGATGAACTACATGGCAAAGGTGTTAATTTTCCTTCATCAGATATAATGGGAACTGGGTAAGATGCATCTGTGTATGCTCTGAATGTGTAAGAATGGATGACATGAATCTTATGTGTATTGTTCCCCAACTTCCAATGGCCACCTCCTGCATCAGATGAAACCTTCTTGTGGCACTGTGTAAGGATTCAACATGACAGTCGCTTCTTGATATGAATAAAACCAATAATAGGTATAAACATACATCTAGGAACAAAAGTGAGATGATTTTTGGTGACCAGCACTCTCCCTTTCTCTGACCAGTGAGGTGTTAAAAACTAACATTTGGGAGACCCTCTCTTTCTGGAGTGTGTCCTCTGCCACAATTGCTATAAATAGGAAGGTTATTAATTTCTTTTAAGGTTATACCAAAAAGCCTACACACCTTTTCACTATATGACAAGAGTCACTGGGCAACAAGAGGTCCAGATTCATGGGTAGTTCACCTGTGACAGTGATGACAGACATATCAGTACTCAGAAACCATCCAAGGCTCAAATGATCCTTCAAAGTAATTGACTTAGAATTGAGGACAAGCATAGATCAAATTAATAGGTAAATATTAAATAGGCAAGCCTACAACATGCCTTTTAATTCAGTATAATTCTGAAATAGTCCTCAGAATATTGTTCCACTTTCATTATAAATTCAGCTGTAAATCTTTAATGAAAACATGTGCATTCTTGAGATTGACATTATACCTGAGCTCTTTGTATACACTCATTTATACAAAAGACCTAATTCCCAAGGAGAGTGTTGGAGCTATTTCATTCCATTTGTATGGTACACAAACATTTCTGAAGCAATATATTCTCAATTTTCTTCATAAATATTAAAGGCAAATGAGCATTGCTAGAGCTGAGTCAGCATTTTTAAGCTTTTGTTTGTACTGCTAGGTACTGGCAAGTTTGACAGTGATTGGAGTAGGAGGCTGCGTCCAGATTTATGTTTCTCTCAGCAGCATTTTCTTAAATTCTTTTGTCTGTCATATATAAATAGAATTATGCAGCCTCTAAGGACTCACAAAAGACAGAAAAAATCTCTCCCAGTTCCTCATCTTTCAACTACAAGAAAGCCATGTGAGGGAATCTTAAGGTAATGATGAGTTTAAATGTTGACTCTAACTGGGGTTCAGAATTTGTATCCTTCTTTGACCTTATGTTCATTGAACCGAGTGATTTTATAATATGTGGTCCTAGGATGAGGTCAGGACCTTCTCCCTGAAGATCTTCAGAAATGCCAAGGTTTCTGTATTCTCTACAGAGGGAATTGAAACAAACATTTCAGAAGATCGGGTTCACTGGATACCTAAAATTTAAAGGCAGATTAAGCGTCTCTGTTAAATGAACTGGATCCTGTCCTCGAAGTTGATCTCACTTAGAGACTTTGACAATACTGCTAAAGAAACCTTCTTGTTATTGCAATGCTAAGTCACTTCTGAAAAAAGGAATATTATTTTCTTCACCATAGGTAATTTTAAAATCCCTAAAATGTCTTTTAGTATGTAAAATGATTAAACTGAAATACAAAATCATCCAAAACAATTTCTGAGAATAAAAACAGTTGCTTTCAAAATTACCTGAAACTACACTGCAGTACAAATTTGAGAATATTTTTACTGTGTGAAAAGTGTTTTCATCCGTTTCCCAAAAGGTATGAAGTTATTAATTCTGATCGGAGGATTATCTGATGATTATTACTGATATTCAGAGTAGGATGAATAACTGAAGTAGATAACACGGAACCCTTCTTCCAAGAGGGAGAAAAGTTGTGGCATTAGCTTTGTTACTTTTAGGTGGAAGCAAGACAATTTTTTATAATTAAATCAAAGGAAATTAGAAAACCTGTATGCCTGTGGTATTTCTGCTTTTTGGTTTCATGCCAGAAAACTTGCAGTGATACAGGATAAACAGTGAAGCTCTGACCAAAGTCTTCTAAGCACCATGATTCCTGAGACCATAAACTCTAAACATTTTATAATCAAAGCAGTGGACATACAATTTATCCTGGGTGTCTTATCCCTCTTTCTGTGGTGACAGATTACCAGGAGCTGATAGAAAGCCTACTGAAGTCAATGTGGATCTTTTAAATGGCATACATGGACTTGGAATGGGTTCTTACTTCAAACCATTTGTAGATCAGAGGAAAGTGTTTACACTGTATCATCACAAACATATCACAAGTCTGAAAATTACATTTGCCCAGAACTAGATCTTTTGCATCACAAGACAGAAAATGTGATTTTATTTTGGAGGAAAGGCACAGACTAGAAGAGGAAAAGAAAAAATGTTTTCCCAGGAGATGGAATTTTTGCTTAAGGGAGGCTTTTTGTATTGTCAAAATCAGTCTGGTGGAAGCAGACTAGTGCAAATGGATCAGGAAATAGAATAAAATACAGTATGGTGTGTTAAAATTATGTTTATGTAATTTATACTATTGTTTATTCCAGCAGCATCAGCTTTGAGCAGCTGTGAGTTTTGCCAGTCAGAAATGATCAAAAGTTTGTAGACAATAGCAATCCATTTTGGTACAGATAATAACAGCAATCTATGCTGATAGAAATAATAGAGTTGTTACTAGATTAATTTATATAGAAACATTTAGTCTACAGATGAATCCTGCATAACATGTCAGAGTGGCCCTGACAAGTGAGACTGCCACTAGGCTTTCAGCTTGAACTCTTCTGTAGGAAAGAATGTTTTTTCATGACTGTTCAAGCAAGACACTCAACCAACTGTGAACCACTGGGCGCTCCACAGACTCACATTTTACACAAAGGAAGTGCAGATTATAACATAGTCTTTAAATGGTCTCCAGGGTTTAATCATAATAGCAGTACAGGAAGCAACAGCCTCTGCTCTGTGTTTTCAAATCTCCTTGAATCTCTTTCTGCAGTTTGCAGTGTATGACCAAGTAATTTGTACAGTTGCGATGCCAACCAAAGTGAGGAGGGAAGTCTATTTATTACAGGGGGAATTCCTTCTACCACCTTTAGAAGCTGCAAGCAGTGCTGATAAATGCCCTTTAACATGACTAAGTTCCTTACCATTTCAACTTGATGTGCAATGTTTCCTAGAGAAAAAATGCCGAGAATTGAAATTGTAGAGAAGTAGCTTGTGCATAAGATAAGTAGCTTGTTTTAGTTTTTGTTCAGAGGAAACTGAGAAAAGTCCCTATCTAAATTCAAGGATTCAAAAGAGTTAGTTAAAAGTTCTAATTTTTGCAGCTTTTGCTTTTTTTCCTTTTTTTTTCTTTTTTTCTTTTTTAGCTGCGTTTAATTAAGCTCTGTTGCTTTAAAAATATATTTTCAAATTTCATTATAATCTAAAGCAGGCAATTATAACTCTGTAATTGTATGAAATTGTGAGTGGGAGAACAAAAGCTTAATGTTGTTTTGGGGGAAGCAAGCCAATTGTAAATTTATCCCCGCAGCTGATTCCTCAAGGGCATTGGCACGTGCCACTGTGTATTGCAAAAAGAACATGACCCACCTAATGCATGCATGATCTCCATAATGGAAAAGAAAAAAGACTAAGGTCTAGTGAGGTCTAATAGAGGGCAGGGACCAGAATTTTGAGCAGATGGTATTCAGGGGCCCACCGGCCGCTTGAAAGCCAGGGAGTGGAGAGAATAGGCAGATAGTAATTAGCAGAAGGTGATAAAAAAAAGGGCAGCCAGGATCCCCCAAACATCTGTTTAAAAGAATAAAGAGCCTGGTCTGACCCTGAGCGTTAATGATTTTAAAGGATACAATTTAATTGCCTGGAAAAAAAAAATTCACACACATCGCACTGAGCTACGCTGAATTCTATTTTGAGAGCGTTGCAGGAGCTTGTATAATTATTAATTTGGTGTATTTGTTTTAGAAAGATTATATACAGCATTAAGTCAATAAATGAAGTAGTTATAATCAAAATGCCGACTGTCTTTTCTTGGAATCAGCAAGCTCTTAACAAAATTTGAATTTCAGATGGCTTACAAATTAATATTACTTGCTTTGCATTCTAAAATGTCTATTTTGTCTGTTTGTCATGTATTTATATGCCTACATCTGTCTTTTTTCCTGTGGTTGGTTTTTTTTTTTACATATAAAGAATCTAGAACCTTAGTTTGTTTATCTGAATCGAAGTGTTTTGACTCTGCAAATAGCTGCTAATTACCAGAGACCTGATTGTAATGTCATCACTTAGTAGTGACCAGTTACTTAGGAATTACCACTGATCATAACCAAGAAAGTGCTGATTCACAAGGAGGTTTCTCTTGGTTTCCCTCCATTCCATTCCTGCAATAGTTGGATACCAAAGTCCACGAAGAAAGTACCAGAAAGCATTGTTTACATGCTAGTTCATTCTTTGTTTTAGACACTCTTTGCGGAATGTAGCTTATAATAACGTAAAATGGACTTTTTGTTTTCCTTGCTGTTTCCCAGAAATAATTGCTTAATTCAGAGGTATTGAAAAAGCCTCCAAAACCAAAGCAACACAGACTTCCCCTTTGCAAATGAATAGTAAGCATCAGTGCATTGCAATAAGGAGATCAAGCTAATGATTTTCTGGAAATGTGTGCTTACCTATCAGTGTGAATGCATATGTGAGGATTGATTGTATGAAATAGTTTAAATTTGTATTCTGGAAAAGAGGGTAAAAAGCACTTTGAGAAAAATCACAGGTGATACTAAATTGGAAGGTGCTGTAAACATTAGTAAAGAGAGAGAAAAAAGTCTAAAAGGATCTGAAAGAGATGAGAAACACAAGAAGAAAATAACAGGGTATGCCCTAAGGAGATTGAAGTATAGTGTGATTAGTAGATGTAGTGCAGGTGAAGTAATTAAATCTGCATCCTTAAGACAGCTATTGCATAAAGCACAGAAGGCTGCTATTTCTCTGCTCAGTATGAAGGAAGTCACCTTAATAATGCACAATGGTAAAAATAAGTACATTTTAAACCAAACATTTCAGAAATCTAGAAAATTTCAATAGCATGCATGGAAATTAAAGATTAGCAAGATAGCAATTTAAGGATTCTTCAATAAAACACCGTGTTGAAAATACCGTTTTTCCCTGTTTTAGAGCTGAATGTGTATTAAAGGTTGCGTACAAAATTTTCTTCAAGACTGTGGCATATCATATTTATTTATTTAATCTAAGCCTAGATTTAAACTCAGCTTTAATTATAATCACATCATGAACCCATCAGCATTGTGATCAGTTTGCTGTGGATCGTTCAAATGCATTTTATTTGTTAATTGATAAATCTAGACAAAAACAAACAAACAAAAACAAACAATGAAATCCCACTGGGTTTTAGATAATTCTTAACTGGGAGCCTAAATATATTAAGGAAATGTCTTCCAATCTTACCATCTTGCTTGAAAAATCTTGAACTAGATACTGTTTCTTTTGGATTGTATCTCTGAATATGAATGAAAAAATAGAAATTCTTGGATACACACTGATCTCAGCAAAAGTTTAAAAAGACCCCAAGCTTTAGAGGACTCTCCTAAATTCAGAGTAACATCAGATATGAATGGAAATGGGATTGTGATAATATTATTTTGCTCTGTGATCCATTACTTTTGTAATGAGCCTTCACTACAATCAAAGGAAAATAAATGAGAGATTTAGCAATACGAAATGTTAATGAACTGAGACATCAATTTTGCATTGTCTTTTGTATGGATACGTTCCACAAAGCATCCTTTTCTTCCTCCATCTCCTTCCATCTCAGGAAGGAATCCTGCTTGGTAAGCTGCAACACTAGACCAGAGGTGCTATGTAATGGTGTGAGCCATACATTGGTAATTAAGTGTGAGTCAGTCTGACAGACTTTGCAAAAGAACTCACATCAATATAATTTACACCTTCTTGTACCATGCCCTTTGTCTGAGTTAACCACGGGCTGAAGTGACAAATGTAACAGCATGGGTTTGCACAGCAGTCAATACAGGAGTGCAACCGCACAAAAATGCAAATTGTCTAAAAATGACAGAGTTTCACTTGTCATTTATTCTTTTGGGAAAGTCATCTTAAAGGACTAGAAAAATACTTTCTTTTTGAGAATTGAAAGTGCAATTCCCTTGTAATAACTTGTTTGGAAATACAAGGCATAAAGAGAAATATTAGGAATGGTGAAACTTGTTAAACTCGGGATTTCAGCCACAATGTGTACATTGTACAAGGGCTGGAGGAGAACACACACCAGTTCCTCTGTGTAAATCCTCTCTGAATTTTCTTCATATTTTATGATGCCTTATTTCCTCTCCATTTTAATTTTTCCTACAGTTTCTCAGAATTATTACATCTTTGGGTTGCAGTCCTTAAATATTCAAGGCTTATAACATGAACATAAAAAGAACATAAAAATAAAAAATGGTTTGTAACTCTAATGATATTGCATTTATTTGTTCTTATTGCAGTACTACTGTCTAAACATTTTTCATCACTTGAAAGAATTTACATAAAGCTCCTGATTTCTCTTGGATATGACTTTTGGTGATGTGTTTGCAGTCTTTGTGTGTGAGCCACGGAGGTGCATTTCTCACATCCCAGAGATACAGGCAATGGAACTGTAGGCATAATCTTTATAAACTTGGCAGTGCTTACATAATGATCAACATTTTGGTGTAAAGCACCCGGAGTATATTTTGATAGTT
Source organism: Grallaria varia (assembly GCA_013396735.1). Classification (NCBI taxonomy): domain Eukaryota; kingdom Metazoa; phylum Chordata; class Aves; order Passeriformes; family Formicariidae; genus Grallaria; species Grallaria varia. The sequence continues at coordinate 102,092 of VWZG01013387.1, read as the reverse complement.
ATAAGAATACTTCAAATGATGAATTTCAAGGCTTTGATTAAAACCCAAAATGTAAGATTTTCATTTTCCTATACGGCTTTGGTAGTGAACAGTTACTTTCAAGCCTTTTTCCAGTTGCAAGGCACAGATAAAGGGCATTGATTTAGATCTGTTTGAGTATCCCAGAATTCTGATTTGTGTAGAAATACACATGAAAATGTGGACGTTGCACAGTATCAAAGGCATACGTCCCTTCGCGGGCGCTACTCTAGCTATGGCTGAAAACAATCCTGTTAGTGGGCTCGTGTGTGCCTTTGTCAGCTTGGTGTGTCGGTCAGAAGACCCGATCTGAGGCAGAGGAGGAGGGGATGGAGGAAGGGGGATTGCACCAGCCTTCAGGAACATGTTGGCAGCGTGCAGGACATGCCCACACTGCCAAAGTGTGCCTGGAGACGGCAGGGGTGTGAAAAGCTGCGCCGAGGCCGGGCTAGAAGTTTGCTCCAGCACCCCAGAGGAGGAGGCACAGCCGAGAGAGGCACCTTGAGGGCAGCGGGATGTTCTCAGGGAGAGCCCGGGCTTTGCCAGCCACTGCAAGGGGAAGCAAGAAAGATGCTTTGTGGGTTCAGGGTGGACCACCCAGGAAAAACACTGAGGGCTGCGGGATGGGCTGGCTGGCAGCCAGGCAGGAGCCAGGGGGCGGTGAGGGCCTTGTGTGCCCCCGGGCTCTGCCCTGCACCGCTCCCGCTGCCTGCTCACTCGCCTGCCTGTCTGCCGGCAGCCTGCCCCTGGCTCCTGCCCAGCGGGCAGCAGGCACCATCCCTCTCCAAGGTAAGTAAATTTGCAATTTGCATAATCCTCTTGGCTGCCTTGGTGAATTAGACACACCTAATACAAGTAGGTGAAGGCTGTCTCTGCCTTAGTCAATCAATTTACTGTCATTAGCTAATGCCCAGTTAATGACTCCCCTACCTTCACCCTTTTGCCTTTTCTGCTGCATGTGACAGGGAGCCCTGTGGTCAGAGCAGCCCTGGAAGGGTGGACAGCGCAGAACTGACTCATCAAAGGCATGAAAGCTAAACGCAGGATGACAATGCTGAGGCACTCCTGGTTAGGTGAAACACCATCCGCTTGGAAAGTAGGTCACGCATAATTTGCCTTCCCTAAATTCATTAAAAATCAGTGGGTCAAAGTCAAATGTGACAGGTAAGAGGTAGGATGAGTATAAATCATGATGAAAGGAGCATCATCTGAGAGATCAGCTACTGTAGCTCATGTGTAGAAGGGGCTTTTGAAAGCTGTTTATGCTGCATGGTCTTAGTGCAGATGGGACCTAGCATGAGTTATGGAAACAGACAAGGAAGAAGCTAACAGTAAATATTATTAAAGCGCAGATGCTGTTTGCACTGCAACTCTAGGACTGGAACTGGTATAGTACAGTTCTGCTGTTGTTTTGTACCACATATATGTTGAAATATATATTTATACACAACAACAGAACCTTATATTTGGCTATATAGCAGAAATATATCTGTATGTTTTCATGTCACAGATGTGAATAGTTCTCAAAGAATGAGAATGCAGAATGTATTAGGCCAGGAGAGACAATCCCTGGTTTGGGCACCAGTTATCCTTTCCTGGTGAGGCACCAAGATGCTCCAGCATTCCAAAATCCTGCATAGGAGCGACTCATTATCTTTGCATTTCAAATTACTTTAAATGCAGTTCCTGTTTACTTGTTATACTCAGTGCTTGGGCTTCTGTGTATTCCCCACACCTGCTGATGACAGCACTAATCCATCTTAAAAGAGGAAAACAGTCACAGAAAAATGCCTGTACTCAGACTTGTTTGGGATGTCATTAGTCATCAGAGGAAAATGCAAAATCTCCCAGAGTGAAGGTAGAATTTTGATTAGTCCTTAAATAATCAGAGAAAAATCTAACAAACTTTAAGTGCTATAAACAGTATTAGGATGCAGACACTGGAGCTTAACTTCAGGGGTTTCAGTAACCTAGGATCTGAAGAGCCCATTTACGTTTCCTGCATGCTTATTTTACTCCACTTTACCTTTTTTTTTTATTTTGTTAAATGTGTTGAAATCCATGTCATGCTGAATTGTAACCTACTGTACGCTACTTTGTTTATCTGTATTCAGGAAACCTATCTACACAGATGATCTTGTAAATGTATTTGGCTGAGTCCAGTCATGTTGAGTTTAAGTGGAAAAAAAGAGAAAGAAAGTAAACCCACCATACCTGCCTGCCCTTGGCAATCTGTAGAGAATGACTAAAGTCATGATCCCATCATTGTTCAGTCTAGACTGGGCATTAGTGACCATAAGCTTAGGACAGGTATGAGTATATGTTTGTACAGCGAGGTATTTCTGTTGAATTAGCCAGGGAGCATGATGTGATATTTATGCTGGCTGAAAATACAGCTGCCCAATATACCAGATTGAGTTACCTCCTAACTTCAGCTCACTCAGTTGCTGCCTTGCTCAGGTGATTGAGAGGTTGTACCTCTGCATCGGGACTAATGACTGCAGCAGACACCTCAAGCTCATGGGCAGCCAGTGGTGAGGAGGCCCCTTGGGAACATCGTTCTGGGGCCCCACAACCCCATGCCATCATGCAGCCCTACAGCAAACCCTCCATCCCTAGTCAGTCCTATCTTTGAAAGTGCTCTTTGGAAGGTCACTACGAGGACGATGCATTTGCCTCTGCCCTGCCTTGCTGTTTATAGCAGACCCAGGTTGCCAGCTCTCCATGTCTTTGATCCCAGCTCCAAACCTCAGTACTATGCCACATGAGTCCATTCTTGGCAAGGCCTGTGAAAGTCCCTGTTTCCCAGCAGAATCAAGTGATGAAACTGTGTGTGAGCAGGGTCTGCTGGGAGAAGCATTGCTTCCTTTTCACCGAAGGCGTGCAGTGACAAAGGATACAAGCTGGGAGAAAGAGAAAGAGAAAGAGAAGAGCCAGATGTCCTGCTAGGCTTTTGTTCCTCTGCTTGTGAAGCAACACATGCTCTTGCAAACACAATTATTTGCCAGGAATCTGGCAGATAGGTCTCTGAAAGATTTTGACAGAATATATTCAAGTGTTATTTTTATGATATTTTTACAATGGTGTTGGAATACATTTTCAAACTGCTGAAGGGAAGCAGAGGGAACACAGAGTCAAATTAAGCCTGATCATGACTCCCACACCAGGATCCTACTTGCTGAACTGAAGCAATATGTGTGTGATCAAAGAGGTGAATGGAAGATGGAAGCAGAAAGCCAACATAGCTAGCATTGCCTGCTAAGGTTTATTCATCTGTCTCTGATCTGGCAGATAATTTCAGTGCTAAGTGCTTGACTGCTGCTTTTGATTTTACTGATAAATATACCCCTAAGGTGCCACAGTGTTCCTCAAGGCTCATCTTTAACCACCCAGGTCCAAGTGCATTCATTGCCCCAACTCTGCCTGCCCTTGGCCAGTCACCAGCAGCTCTACTCATTTATTAGGCCCCCAAATTCCCCCCTCTAGGAATGGAAATTGAAATGTTTTAAAAAGTGAAGAAATAGTGTATTTGGTTCAGACAAAAAATATTTATATATATGGAGAAGATATCATCCAGCCTAAGAAAGTTCATCTGTATCTTTTTAGCAATGAAGACTCAGGCAAGAAAGACAGGGATATAATGAGTAAGAAGTGGCATAAAACCAACATACTTTTCAGGATTCCTACTAGAATTAAGGAGTAGGAAATTTTTCATGCACCTCTGAAGCTGTTTAATGACTGTTTAAAAGAACAGCAGAATGCTGGGAAGCTATGCAGAGGCTATGAATTATTATAAATGTGAAAAACATTCTATAGCAAGAATTACGTTAAAGTGCTCTAGTGCATTTCTGAGAGATGCTTCAGAGAAATCATAAAATACAGTCCTTAGCCTAGAATTTTAGAGGTTTTTGAAATCATGTTCTTGACAGTAGCTGCTTTATATCTACTGGCTTATGAACAGAATGAATCTTTGCAGGATTGGGGCTGAAGGCCATAGTTCTGCAAATGTTTATGCATGAGTAGAGAGTAAGGACTGAGTCCTAAAAATCACAGTATGCTGCGGGTGAGGAAAAAAATGTAGAGGAAAAACAGAGGAAAGTGATATTTTTCAACCATAAATAATATGATATCCTTCAAGACAACTCTTTCATAGAAGTTATGTGTTGCAAAGAAACTTCTCTTTTCATAAGTGAATGGCATTTTTGGGTTATTAAAATATGGAAGGGAAAAATCTGCAGCTATTCAACAATTCAACAATGTTATTGAAAGAATACTTTAATTAAAAACCTGGAGTATCCCCCACTCACCTGCCCTGCTCCCGTCCTGAAAAGCACTCTCCTTGCTGTCGTGAACACAAGCAAATAAACACTCTGTTAGCACAAGGGAGCTCTTGTTTGGATTGTGTACCCTGGAGATGCATAATGAGCACAAAGGAACTGTTCTGGGGGGGGTTGTTTCAGATTCTGAAAAAGGAGAGAAATTAAAGAGCCTTGCATATGCGGTCTGGACCCCAAGAAGAGGGTGGGATAAATTAAAAATAAAGCAATTTTGTGAATTTGAACTCGATGCATAAAAGTTAAGTCATAAAGCTGTCATTTCCTTCACCCAATATTTTTTATATCTGAAATTTCCATCTGTGGGGCGAATTTTTATGGGTAGAAGGCTAATGACATTCAGTAAAGCTTCTATTACTTCCAAAGAGGTATGTTCAGAGCAGTGTGTATAGATCCAAAACAGTGTCTATGATTCCTCAGAATCAGAGATATAAGAATATTTAATTTTTAATTCCATTAAATTAACCAGTGGCAAGAATGTATTTCAGACCAAGGAGAGCTGAAACAGGAATTGCCAAATTGTTTTGCCAAAAACCTACAATAATAATTACAGCTGATGCAAAAATCTTTAATTTTAGGTAAAGTACAATTTTTTCTCTAGGAATTATTTAATCCTTTTTAACCTTTACTTGTTTTAGATTTTTGACGCTTCTAGAGAGAGAAAAAAAAATCTGAAACAAGAATTCAGAACTTCATTTAGAAAATTCTAGAATATAGAAGCAAAATATAACGAAAATAAATTTGCCAGGGCTTTCAACCTTTTGTGAAATTCTAGCTCTTTAGGTATCAACAGCAAAACATTGATTGAGCTCGGGTTTTAACCCTATCACTGCACCCGCACATCAGAGCCAAGAATAGTAATTTATATGGGATAATTAGACTGTGAGAAGAGACAACAATTCAATTAAAAGAATTGATTTTTAGAACCTGTCAAGGGGATGGCAAATTATTTGTAAATAAATCAACTTGCTAAATAATGGCAGAAAACCTGCTATTTGTTACCTGACTGGTGATTTCTGCAGTAGATTTATTGACTTCAAGAGTTCAGGCATCAGAATCTTTACACATCAAGGATACAGCAGGTATACAGGATGCAGAGGATTGACTCAAAAAAATGTCAGGGTGAGGAAAAAAGCAGCCGTGGGTTTCCACATCCAATGTGTGACAACATGGGCAGGCAACTATGTCCCGTCATGAGACAGTGCACCAGGCTGCTGGCTTATTTATTCCACATCCTGTGGTTCAGTTCAGCCCCTACTGAGGACTGCCTGCCAACTGCAAGCAAAGCAGGAGCCACTCTTCAGCCAGCCCTGGTTAACTCTGGGAGAGTGCGCTTGTGCCGTTGCTTTGCTCTGCTACTCTACTTTTCTGAAGAAATTACCTTTGGAATTACGAGACAATTTTTGATGAAAGATCTTGCTGATAATACAGTTCTAGTGGATTTGTTTGCTTAGTTAATATTCTTCCCTTGAAAGCAGAACAAACAGCCAGATCTCAAATACCAGTCTGCCTTTCTCTGCTTCTCTTGTTCAAAGCTCTTTGTTCTGATCCACTGCCCTGCTCTTTGTCTTGGAAACTGTACTTTACCTCAAACAAACAGGTATGTCTTCACTACCAATCCCCCCCCTAATTCCTTTGGTTGCAATCAGTCTGTGGCATTTAAGTGACCGTCTCAAGAGATCTGGATATTAATTGGAACGAAGCAAGCACATGATACTTTCCAAGGAGATAGCTGTAGGCAATATTTAGAGTTGCCCTCCCCTGTCTTCTCTTAAAGCAGTCCTATTCCTGTACTAGGGACATCTCCTACCCCAAACAGTGTAGTCCTGCCTATGGCTGGTTAAATCAGTAGCTTCTTACAGCCTCCGGTTCCCAATAAACCCAGAGGGCATTTACTTTATTCTGAAAGAAAGTTGTTAGGAATTCTTTGTCTCCTAGAGGTGTGAATGGCTTTTAGATGGTGCCTTTCTGTAGCTTAGCCCCTGCAGTGTGTGTTGGATACTTCAGCTTGGTGGAGCTGGCTGGACACTGTGATCTCCCTGTGTAGTGACAAAGGCTGCTTTCTGCAGGTGGGGGAACTCCCCAGGCAGTGGCCCTGCCCTGAGCCCTGTGGTGCCCTAAGTATCTGTGCCATGGCAAATCGACTGTTACCAGAGGAGTAACATGAACATACTGATAGGAACTACAGTCTCAGCAATGACACTACCTGCACATCTGATTCATGGCAGTCAATTATACCTTGCTGTTGTATTTGTCAAGCAAGCATGTCCCACATCACCATCTTAAATAGCATGGCTGAAGCACCTATCTGGTAACTTGCACCACCTGATGCAGCCATTGTCCTGTTAATTACTGAGTAAAGGTCATGACCCACATACATAGTATGTACTAGTGTAGAAATACCTGTTATGGATGGAGCAGTAAGTATGGTGCTGTGCTGAAGCGCTCATGTTTTAGTCTGATTCAGCACAACCACACAGACGACTCTAAAAGAAAGTATAAACCAAGCAGAAAGAGCAATGGTGGAGTGCATTGTGAGAAACTAATTTAGCACTGGAGACAACATATCATCTCCTGCCCTGCTGCTGTATTTTCTTTTCTGGCCATCCTTTCTCTGTGTTTAACATTTGCTCTGCTAAGGCAGTATTTTAATGTATTTCATTAATAGTGACTCAATTTTCTTTTAAAGGAAGTGTAGTGAGTAAGAGCCCCCGTGGTCAGATTCTCAGCATGAATAAACATTCATATACTTCTGTTCATTCCACTTTGGGATTGGCAAGTGCCTTCTCAAATACCCAGCCTGAATATTCCATGACTAAATGTTCAAGGTGATGACCCTGTAGCTCTCAATATGTCAAATGACACAGTTCTGACTCTGTTGAAGGTTAGAGTACAAAACACACTAATTGGTATGCTACAGCATTGTCTTTCTCTATATTCTTCTTATCTATTTATTAAAAAGTACAGGCTTTCACTATTCTCTGTCACTGAGTTTGTGATTTACAAAACAGATTTCCTTGCTGTGAAACTGCCCATTTTTATTGCTCACTTTTATGTGGAAGAACCAGGGAAGCTGGTGATGTCTCCAGGGTTTTCGTAACCCTCGACACTCTGGAAAATGTCTGCTTCACCCAGCTTATGATCACACAATAAGCAGTCTCTAAACATTTTGCCATGCCTAACGTTTTGCTGCCATAGGCAACCGCTTAATCTGCCTACACAGGAGCTAGCCCTGAGGGGATGCAATATGTGTTGGAAAGGGTAGATTTATAGTAAAACATTAGTTTTCAGGGTTGGTAGAAAAAATAGCTGTTCATTTGAGATTTCCTGCTTTATTCTCAGCTGTTCCAATAACAGAAGTGTTAAAGATTTCTACAATCAAGGTTCCACATGGACTGCTTCTATAAGCAGATTTGTTTCCACCTCAAAATCAATACCGTATTTCTGCTTTAGATTCTACCCTTTTATCATATAAGCATCTTCTGTATAAACCAGACTTGAAAGGTACTCTTGTGAACCATGAGGAGACCAAAGTAAAAACCCATGACAGCCAGTTGGAAATGAATTCAGCTCTCATGGTTTGACTCTCCCTTTTGTTTATATTTGCATTAAGTAGCACAGCAGAAGGAGGCACTGTGCCCAGGCTAGAGAGGGAACCCCTCTCCTTTGGGAGGCAAAGTAGACACCGAGTCTCCATTTAAACCTCATTATGACATCAATTCATGTGAAAAAAGAAAAATCACAGGTTTGCGGTTCATGCCTGTAATAAGCCCTTTAGAAATGAACTGCCCTGGCAACGTAATTTAATCCTTGCTACTTCCAGGTTTTTTTATAATTATATGTTCCTCTGCTGTAAGAGAACCAGGATTTGTTGTGAATCAGATCACCCTGTAGCTGTTTTACTTGAATGAAGAACTCAAGTCACACTGCTTCTTAGAGTCTGTTAGGACTCCTCTAATTTAAGACTATTACCTGAAACAGACGTATTTTTTTTGGCTTTTTCCATGTTGACAGAGTGTGAAAGCTTGCAAAATGATCTCCAAGTGCCTCTATAGAATAAGACTCACAAGGTTCATTGTGATAAGTGAGAGCAAAGCAACCATAAAACTTTTCAGGTTGTCTGTGCCCCACGTGAGATGCTTGGGTCTCAGTGGAACCGAGCACCCCATTCCTCCCACCAAGTGAAAGAAGAGTGGCTTGCTAAAGCTCTTTTATAAAAGAGAGATTTGCCAGGAAAGCCTTGTTCTCCCAGAGGTATATTAAGCCAGTCATGTATGGCCAGAACTACTGCATTCCCATGTCTTAAGAAGGGCAACGATTGTTGGAAAAATTAGTTTTCAGCTCCACAATGTTTTATATGTCCTATTCTTATCCTAATCAATTATTGTTATGATAGTTAATGGGCATGCAGAATGGATTGGAAAGGTGTTCACTGGCTGAGAACAGCCTCAGTTTTGGGATTTGAAAAGAGCAAACTAGCCCTGGGCAGTGAATACACTTCTCTACCCTTCTCCACAGGCTGTGGGCTTGATTTTTAGCTCAAGCTGAGATACAGACATTACAAATGAATGAGAACAAGTGTGGTTTTAGGCCACCTTTGTGTTTTATTGTATTTGCACTCTGGCTGGTGGTAGGGTTGGCCTGAGTTACAGCAACTCCAAGGCGAATCTAATTTACACTTGGATTGCCAAAAGTTGTTCTGGCAGTTGAAAATTGTGGCATCTGCCAAGGGTGCAAATGCAGGCCTCTGTGGTTTTTTTTCTGATCATGTTGCATGGTATAAGAGCATATGCCACATCAACTGCTACTACTGGCAGCTAAAGCAGTCACATTTTCCCTTCATTAGCAAGCCTCCAGTCTCCTAGGCCTCACTTGATGCATCTTTTACCATGGATGTAGTAGTCATGAGTACGCTGGCTTTGTCTCACTCAGAAAAGTTTCACATAAGCAGGACATTTCTAATGTTCAGACTTTTCAAGCATGTCCCCTCTTATGATCAAATTATCATAAAGGAACCATCAAGAAATTATTTCCTGTCTTGATTTATGAGTAATGTTACCAGATCTCCTATATGTCAGTAGATAAAGCTGTTTGTATATATTAGCAATACTTTGATGTAAAAAAAGAAATTAAAGTCCTTTCTTCAAAGAGTATTGTTTCTGTTTTTTTGTCTAATTCTCATTTGTCATGTATTTGTGGCTATCTGAGGGCTTGCTTTGCTCATTCTGGAAAGTTAATGCATCTGAGCTCACGAATGCTGCTTGCAGGTGTGGTTCAAGATAAGGATATGTGTTAATATAGTCACCTACATTTTCTGAGTTTGGAGATTCTTGTATAATATGGTAGAGATCTATGAAACCACAAAGGTCATGAAGAATCTGCATTGGGACCAATCACCGTCCCTTCCAATACAAGAAGTAGGGGTTCTTGCATCTAAACTTACTAGTTTACGAGAAGGAAACAAACTGAATGAGCAAAGGAGTGTCTTTTTTTTTCAGTGTCTAGCTAGGCTGTGGAAATCCTTTCCACATGTCTTGGATGTACTAAAAGCTTACAGAAGTTCAAGAAGAGTCTGGTAAAGTTCATTGACAAACAAAGGGAATTATTAAACATATATTATTCGCATTATTAAACACATAAACATCAAGCTCAGAAAGTCATTGAGGCCTTGGTAGCTAGAGGCTTGGCGATTACTTAGGTCAAGAATCGTTTGTGTTTTCTTGTACTCTTCCTTAGGCATCTGATTTTGGCCACTTTTACAGGCAAGATGTTGGACTACATGTGCTTTTGGGCTGATCCATTGTAGCTGCTCTACATTATGTTATTCACTGCATTACAGATGCCTACATTATGTTTGTAAAATACCCTGCATTTCTGCGCAAGTCACATATGATCTTCAAAGGGCCAGCTTCTTCCCAGGGACTAGCCTAAGGTGACAAGCTGAGATTTTTAACTCTTAATTATAAAAAATGAAATGAAGTGAATCCTTCCGTGCATGACATAAACATTTCCCAGAGAAAAGAGTGTTTCCAGTTAAGGGAGGCTAAGAAAGAGATTGCTGTCTTGCTGTGTTCATGAAATTCATTTGCACTAATAAAACTTCGCAAGTAGGAGCCTTCTCAAGGAATGAGCCCTAAATCAGTCTGAATAATCTGGATCAAAACATATATTTTAAGTTAGCTAACTATTTATAAGCAGATTTATACACTATCCAATCTAGCTCTAGACTGCTCTGAACTTTTGGATTTTGGGGGATATGAGGATATAGGTATGAATGTTTTTAATTTGTCTATGTCAATATAATATCCGTCAGTCAAAGATGTTCATCTAGCAATGTGAAATTGCCTGAAGGAACTGCTTGGGCAGCCTCCTTTCATACATACTTTTAACAGTCTTCATACTTATAAACTGTTTTATATTAAATTAGTAATTATATAAATGTACAGTAGATTAGAAATTAAGTGAGGCTACTAATACAAATCAGAAAAATCCCTTTCACTATTTTATTTCTCTTTGGAAATAATTAATAAAAAGTTCACATGACAATGTAAAAGTGAAATATGCTGTCTTTGAATAGCTTGTCATAATTGTATGGTATTTAATGTCAGCTAGGAGCAGAGGAGCACTCTACATCTTGGAGCATCTTAGAAAATGTCTTTTGGTACACCTGCTGACCATACTTTACTGATAACTCCAAGTGATAGAGAAAATATTGCTATTACTGTTTTCATTAAAGGTCTCATAGTAGTGATTGAATTATGACTTATTAATGAGTTTTAGATGTAGGTGGAAAGGCTTCAGGCTTTGGAGGCAGCATGAAGTGTTATTTGCTAATTAGGACGTGTCTTTCTGTAGTCATGCAACCTTAAAGCTAATGCAGGACTGTAGTGGGATAGGATGTACTTCGGTACAGATTTCTTAGCAATTATCTGCTTTGCAACTGTTCCAGATGGTGGACAGCTCTTTCTCTAGCTCTTTGAGTTTAAGAAAGTGTTGGATTAGCAGAGAGTATTACACATAAAAAGTGTGTTAGAAGCCTCTTAAGAGCAGAAGCCAGGAAAGACTCAAAATTTAGGAAATGCTGGAAAAAAGGTTGGCTTGCATATTTTTCCTGCTCTTTCTCTGTGTGCACATTATACCATCCTTAATTATGGGAACACATTATGTTTCATAAAATCCCAGTCTCAGTCACTAATCACTTACTGAGCAGCTTCAGTACATTGTTTTCATTCTTCAGTGTCTGACCTCTCATTTATTTCACACTACTCAAAAGTCCCCTGTGGAGTTCCGTTTTGCTTATCAATGTGACATTGCTGTTCTCTAGACATCAATAAGTCTGTTTCACCCTCTTTGTGCAGAGAGAAGTGATGCTATTCTCTGTTTCACAGGTGGAAAGCTGAACATGGTGGCTCTATCTGAGATGGTCAGTCCTAAATGCAGCATGTGCTCTCAAGTTCTGTACCCATGACTTTAGGTTTCCCTTGAAGTGTACATGTGAAAGATGTCTATTTTTTCCTTTGAAACAGGACATAACCATTCTAGAAGAATATGGGTGAGGTTGTTATTACTCAGTGCCAGTTGTGTGTTACTGCTGGTTATAACTATACTAATAAACTCAGCTGAATCAGAACACAAAATAAAGCATGGGCTTGACTTGGCTCCATATACCCAGTCTTTCAAGGGCATGTGCCTGTTCCTACCAGGGAAGTCATTCTCTGGTGGGAAGGAGAAGAGGGTATAGGTCCATGGAAGCTAGTTCTACCTTGGCATTCGGTGTGAGGGTCAGACAATGGACCTATTTTGTTAACCAGAGTAGCTGGGGATATTGAAAGGGATTAATCTCTTATTGTAATCTTGTTATTATCTCATCTAATCTTGCAATGGAACTTAGGTTACTTTTGAATTAATCAGAAATATTAACCTTAAACATATTCTTGACGGAAAACAAGGTAGATAGTAGCAAGACAAGGCTTGAGGCCTTCAGACTCTTGAATAAAGGCCATTAATCCAGTCAGGAAAAATTGACTTAAAAGGTCTGTGAGGCAAAAATATTATTCTTTTAAAGAAAATTAAAAAAGATATAGCGTTAAGTACTTTTGCAACATTGTACACAGAGTATAAAACCAAACTCTTCTCATGTATGCATAGGGATAGGATGAGAGGCAATGGAACAGGTTTCTTTCACGGCGGAGCCCTGAGCTGTATCCACCACACGATGCACTCCCAACCCTCGCAATACAAGTGTGGCTGTGAGGAAGAAGTAGGAAACCCAGGTGACACTGCAAGGACCAGGGAAGAAAATGTTGTAACGCATGCTTGGAAGATACATCTGCACTGTCCTTCTCATTCCTACTCCATTTCTTCCTTTCTCCCCAGAATTCCCTTGTCCAGCTAGCTTTTGCCCTCCTCTCAGATAATAAATCAAATGTCTTCTTCCCCTTCCCTGATGGCGTATCTCAGCAATCTCCACCAATTTCCATTTCCTTCTCTTGTGTCAAAGTTTTTCATTATCTTGTTTATCCTATGTGCTATCCTGCTTCCTAGTTTTTTCGGTTTATTTCCATGCTACACATTCTGAGCTCCTCCTTCTGATCCCAACCTACTTTATCTCTAATGCCTTCTAGGATCCTCTCAGTGTTGAAATTTGGGAAAAAAGCAAATTTTCTTGGAAATAGGAGAAGAAACAATGTGTGACTTGCCTCACCAAATTACAAACATGGATCACCCTCAGCTACTCAAAGACAGTTTAACAAAGGTTTTAGCACAAGCAAAAATGATATATTTTTGTCCTTTAAGAAATACATAATATACTCATGAGGCTTTTTTTTTTGTTGTTGTTGTTTCTTTCTTTTTTTCTTTCTTCTTTTTTTTTTTTTCCAACTAAAACATACACTCAGCAGGGAAAGTTTCCAATGCAGTGGTAAAAAACTGGCAAAATTGTAAGTAAGTTAAGATACAATTTTATAGTGGGACATGTCAAGTGACTTTAAATCTAGAATTACCAGGGTTTAATGGGAATTACCATGCTCTCTTTAATGCACTGTTTACATCACATCTGTAGAAGTTGCGCATTTATAGTATGAGTGGCACTGATCATGAGTGAAAATGGTGCACGATTCCTCATTCTGATGCCCAGAGGGAAAAACATGGTAAATCACAGGAGCAGCTGACAATGTGCCAGGCAGTAACTGGGAACAAAACAGCCCATAATCCTGCCACAATGACTCCTAGTTCACATTTTTGGCAGTTCTGAATGTCCTCTCTTACTGTCTCTTCCAGCCCATGGCAAATTAAAACTGTTAATAAACTCACCATAATAAAGACATCTGATAATTCTTTTGTCTGGCAGTATGCTACAAGAGCCAGGTTTGGTACTACTCTATTTTACAGATTAAATTAATGAGAAACAACATTTCAAACTTGGAAGAAATTTTCCCCTTAGAAGTTTATTACATAATATTCTATAATGGAGCATTTATACTTTCTTATGGAAAAGTTGCTATTCCTACTGGTAACACAATAAACTTTATTTTTAAGCTAAGCTTACCAGATGAAAACTGCAATGGAATCAAACATTTCTGTTTTCCCCAAATTCCAGCTTGAACATCAGACAGTACATTTGGTTGCTAATCTTCAAAGTATCATTCAAAAGGGGAAAGACCTTCTATTCACTTTCCTTATTACTGGTATCTTCTGAGAGCTATAATGGAAATATTTTAAGACTTCAGAAACATGAATGACTAATGCCAATTTTTGTTTTAACATTTTGCTCAGGTAGCATGAACCATTAAGCAAAACAGCCAACTAATTCGTTAAAGATGAATTGAAGACATCTGTTGATATATGACACACTGATCAAATCTCACAGTACTTAGTAGACAGTAATGCATCAGAGCAAATCAGTAATGATTTTATGTGTAGGGCTTCTGGAAATAGTTTGATAAAATTAGAATCTTAAGTTAAAAGAATATTGAGGTATTTATTTCAGAAAGGATTGAAAAAACTATCACAAAATGATCACTCCTGCTATCTTTCCTTGGATAAGTTTTTTTTCCTATGACTTAAATAGAAAATAAGCTCTAGACAAATATCCTGCTGAAAGACTCTCAGACACATCCCATTCTTGTATGCAAAGAGGGGTATGTTGAGTTCTCCCGTTGAACACTGAACAGTTCCTGTGTAATAACTGTAACAAATCAGTAGCTGAAGCAAGGAAAAGAAAGTCGAAGTGTGCTGTTACAGGAGAGTGACGGCAATCTGTTTCTCCGAAGCTGGGGTTTCTCCTGTTTTTCCATTAGATGATTACTGTATTTTTTTAAAATATGGGACCAAGTGTTTTGTAAAAGGGCATGTGGACTTTCACAGTGGTGTTTATGCATGCCAAGAGCTCCCAGCTCCCTAACATAGTGTTTGCATGCTTAGATAACTGTTGTTCTCCCTTGTGTTGCTATGTGGAAAGCAAAAGGAACAAATGCCACTATGTTGGAGTGTTCATGACTGCATGAACCCCCCATTCCTACTTCATTTTAGTGTGTCCAGTATGAAGAACCCAGACCTGAAAGACAAGAAGTGTTTTGTTTTTTTCTTCCTCCTGCATCTAGAATTAGAGTTCCATTTGTAATTTTTTCCAAGAATGATGCAACAGCATGCTCTCCCTAGCCTGGATTTCATGATTTTACATGTTTTCCTGTAAAACCAAATGAGTTAGTATAAACTCATTTGCACAAAATGAGCCAAAACCACAGCCATGTATGTTGGATTTAGAAGTTTTTCTAGGTACTACAAAGGCATGGCATTTGGAAAGGCAAATATTGAGGGTGTTGAAAAAGATATCTTTAATGTTGTCTTAGAAATGTCTACTCAACTTCATGGTTACCATTTAAATTGCTAGCTACTGCTAGCAATGTAGTCAGCAAACACCAACTGGATGCATTAGTTATCCAGTATTCAGCCCAGGTGTGTGTAGGGATATGACAATGTCCATTGCCGATAAGCAATCCTTAAGTGAGAGTGTTTCTCTTGTTACATGGAGTTAACATGTTTCAAATGTATTGCATTTGACAGTTTTCAGTGTGGGTCTGGCATCTGACTGAAATGGCAATTGTAGTTGAAGCAAAAAAGATACCTCCCTGTCACTCAGCCTGTGCTGTGTTGTAGACTCTTCTAAGGAAACGCAAGGTACGCAGCTCTCTTCATTGAGTGCTTGCTCTGCAGTGCTTTAACACCAGGCTTCCATGAAATTCTCTCTCTTCTGCTGGCCCATGATAAACTCCATGTGTCAGAAGTTGCACAGGCTTTTAAAGAGGATAACTGTGGGTGCATAGCTTCAAATAATGATTTACCCATGTAAATGACAATCGCAGGTTTTGCATCTGCAAACAACAGGAGCGGCAAGACACCCGGCAAGCTGCTTTATAGCAGTTTGACCTTGGTAAAAATGTTTCAATTTGATTGTGAAAGAAGTTAATTTGCTATATTGATTAATGTGCAGCCCTCATTACGTACAATGGCTGAGTACCTCCTAGTTCCAAAGGATATCTTTCTCAGTGGAGGAAATGTCTGCATTTTTCAAAGCTCAACTAATCACCTAGAAAAAGCTCCCTGCTATGTGAAGTTACTTATAAGGATTGTACACTTCTGGGGAAATGGGAATCTGATTCAGCAGAGATAGTGGACCTCAACAGAGGAAAATTGCCTAATCCTTCTTTTTTCATTTAACTGCAGAATTTTAATATGAAACCAGAAGAAAGCAAAGAAAAAAGGATGAAATATTTAAAAGTTTCCAAATATGATAGCAATGAAGGCTATAAAACATTTGGCAGAAAAATATTTACAATGCAAAATGATGAGAAATTTTTATTTTATATTTACTGTTCAATTTTACTCACTGTAGAAAAAAGGTGTTCAGGCTTTTGATTTTTTTTTTGGTTTCTTTTTTGCATTCTTGAAATAGACTGATATGCAGCTGCTGCATCCTAAACTATAGATTATTTGCAATCTAGAACTTGATGCAATGGCAAATTATAAGAACAACAGGAATACGATTAAGCATTTTTTTTACCAGCTAGAATGTGATCATTTGTTATAATTATCCCCTTTTACTTCCAAGCTTCCTTCTGCAAGACAAATAGATATTTGCACATGATGCAATAGATTCTGAAGCAATTGGGACATTCTTCACCTATTTCAATGACAAATTTCCTCTCACTCAGGAGTTCTATCCCTCGTACTGGTGTCAACATTTTTGTTCTCTCATGGAATAAAAAGGTTATTATTTAAAGATACTGAGAATAGTCTTGAATTTAGTTGTACAAAACCAGAGGATAATTTTGTTTACTGTGTATGAAATTATAGGTCTCTATTAATTACATAACATTTATACAGCAGTAGAAACAAAAGTATTAAAAAAGTCAGACTTCCTGAGGGAGACACTAAAGATCCTGTAAAAGTTGCTTGCATTAGGAAGGTTAAGCACAGATTTACAAAATGTTTAGGTGGTTACTCACCATTAGAATCCATACATCAGATTTAGCTCAGAAATTAAGACGCCTGCATTAGTATGTCTGCATATATCTCTTTTTATATGCTAGGTGCCTCCACCCTGCTGTAGTCATAATCAGTGGGTATTAGCTGTATGCCTCAGCTGCCTGCATATGGGTATGAAGTACCACTTGAGAGGATCCACAGTATCACAAATAGACTCCAGATGACAATCTAGAGGGACTCAGAGGGAAGTGACATTGCCAGTGTCTTAAAAATCCAGGATATCTAAAGCATGTTAGGTGATTTTGTTCAGCCAACTGTACCAAGTCCCTAGCTGGGGATCAGGGACCCCTGGAGAGGCACAGAGAGTTATTCAGCTAACTAAATTTTAATATCTACTTTAAATGCCTAATTTGAAACACCCACATACTGTTGGGTATCTAGTTATTTCTATATGAAAAATGCACTTGACACCACTTTTTTTTTTTTTGTTTGTTGTGGTTTAGGAATGATATTCTCTAATTTAGTGCTCCCACTGAAATCATGTGCTGCTCACTCACTCCCACTCTCCCCCATTCCCTCCCCCACAGCAGGATGGAGAGGAGAATTGGAGGCACAAAGGTCTAGTGGGCTTTTGAATACATCCAAGGATGGAGAGTCTACAATGTATCCCTGTAATCTGGTCTAGTTTTTTACCACCTTCACAGTAAAAAAATACTTTTCTGATGTTTAAGTAGAATTTTCTGTATATCAGCTTGTGCCCATTGCTTCTGGTACTTTGACTGGTCACCACTAAGAGTCTGATCCATTCTCTCTGCTATCTCCCATGAGGTTTTCATACACAGGGATAAAATAACCCTGAGCCTTGTTTACTTTAGGCTGAAAAATTCCGGCTCTCTCAGCATCTTCTCATATGTCAGATAATCTAATCCCTTAATCATCTCTGTGTCCCTAAATTACTAGGTGTTTGTTCCTTCTATTTTTTTTTTTTGAAAGAGTTGTATTTCTTCTTTACATCACACACTTTCAAAATCTATTTTAATCTGAAATTTCTCTTTCAGCATTTGTGAAGACCAAACAGCATTTCCACTTTTAATTATTGCTTATTTTCTCTGATATTCACCTCTAACCATAGATTTTCCTAGTTGCCAAACCTTCCAAGCAAGTTGGAAGCACTCCTGAAATGCCTGGCTGATTTTTCAGTGTTCACAAGCCAAATTATTTTGTTTGCGGTAATTTTTTTTCAAACCGCATTAGTGAGCTTGGGAAGAGAAATTGTTTACGTATAAAACAATCTTCAAAGAAGCTTTCAGATATAATTTTGAATTTTCTTCTCCATTCACAAGCTGCCTTTCCTTCCCAGTCCAATTATTACCACCTTTGCCACAAACAAAGCTCATATTCAAGTGAAGACAGATGAGAAAATACATGCATAATACTTGCTGATCATTGTATGGGAATAAGTAAAGCTTGTGTAAGTTCCCTACAAAAACACTCAAAAATAATTCTTTGAGGTGTGAAGACCTAGCCCTATTGTCCATCAAGGCACACTAATAAGACAAGAAATATGTTGAGCTGCCATAAGACCTCTGGCAATTTTTTGACCAAATCATGTGTAATCAAAGCTAAGGGAAAATTGTTACTAGATAAACAAAATTCAGTCACGGTCCACTTTCCCAACCCCAGGGTAGCCAATATGCTTAATGGATAACAAAGGTTCCACCATCAGTTGTGACTTAATTTTAGCTGTTGTGCTTGTGATAGACATCTAAGACAAAGAAAACAATGGCTACTTCAATCTGCTATCTACTCAAAATTTCGAAGTCTCTCTTTTCAAACTAACAATGGAAAGGAATTGTCATACCACCTTCCATGTGAACCTACATTTAAGGAACTGTTCCAGGGTGATGAATCTTCAAGACCAGCTATGTACATCAGAGTTTGGAGATTAGCATCAAGAGATTAAATCCCAAAACCTTAAAACTTCTTTTAATAATTGAGTTCAACTTCATTTTGCAGTTAACTATTTTTTTCAACTGACATATAAGTTATGTCATCCTCTCATACTCATCATTACTCTCATACGTGAGTAAATAAGAAAATGTTTCCTTGATATACGTGCAAAGAGGCTAATTCCCAGAGTCTCTAGTTAGCCTGTCTACTATGAAGTTCCTGTGGTAATGATGGAAACATTTAACATGTCTGGAACCTCTTTTTGGAGTGATTATACCAGAACCTTCTCTGAATTCTAATCAACAGTCTCAGCATCTCTGTAAATTATAAAGCACTTATTTTGCTGAGCCAAGTGTAAAAATGTAAGCCGTTTTTATAGTTCAGATAGGGAAAAGACGTGAATAACTTTTTATAAATGGGAAAATGAAAAGATCTATTCTTATTTATTTTTTTGTTTGTGATTAGATGTCCTTGACAAGGATTTGCAACCTTTTTTGATGTTTGCTATTATTTTAATGGACATAAGGGTTTCTGTACCCAGGATCAGACATAATTTTCGTGACTTAGAGTGTGCTCAGCATCTTTGGCTATCCTGGTCTTTGCCTGTGTGCTGAAGCTGTGAAAAAGCATAGCAGGTTATAAAACCCTTGAGTTTTAGGGAAAAAAAATCTAGTAATTTTAAGCACTGAAGAACAACAGACTTATTTGTGTTTATTGGGTTTTTTCCTGAGCCAAGAAATGAAAGAATTGAAATGCAGTCTTGTGAGAAAACCCTGCTGCTTGATATCTGTGTCTTACATAACTTTAGAAAATAATAACAAGCCTTATAAAATAGGTTTTAATGAAAACTGAAGACTATTAGCTATCTGCTCCAAATTCTGGTCATGGTTTTTTTCTGTTTATTGTGTAAATTACACTGTTTTTTCTCCATATCTACAATGACTTCAACATTCACTTCACCTTTTAAGTTGTTTTAGTCCTTGAAATATGCAAGGGAGTCAGTACCTTATAAGAAGCAGAATGGTTTTTTTTGGAATCCTCAACTGTTTTTCTCCGTGGAATTTTGTATTGGATTCTACAAGGCAGCAATTCAAAATAAAAATGAGCAAACTGTACCTAAAGTATTTGCCCTTCATTTATTAATTTGTAACAGGTTGATGATATTTCTTATATCCTAGAATAGCTTTTAAAATGCTGTGAAAATATTTCATGAATTCTTTTGTGATTGAAAGGACCTGTTGTCTCCCTTTTATTTCTCAGCTGGCATACCAGATCTGACTAAGGAAATCATTTCCCCTGTGTGTATAGTCACCTCTTTTAGGGAAGATGATTTTTTGGGAAGCAATGTTTGTTAACTTCTACTAAACCAGAGTTTGTGCTATACATCTTGCTTTGAAATTATACCAGTTGAGCTTAAGGCAAAGAGGAATACCTTTGTCCTGCTAGTTCTTATTTGCACATTAAAAACAGATGAAGTATATGTTTCAGAGAATTTCAAGGTAAAATTCACTAAATTGCAGGAATATTTGGGACATTACAGGGAAAAATAGAATGACAGTGAATTTGCATGTAATAGTACAGCAGTGAAAATGGGCATAATCTCGTATAATCTCATTTAACAATTTTGATCATTTTACAAGGAAAATATTTCAGAACTTGAAAACATATTTTTGATTTGCTTGAGTTGATGGTCAGTGAATATTCCTGGAAGCTGGTATTAAGTCATGTGGATGATGTTGTTGTTTTTTTTTTTTTTTCCCCCCAAGAGATCCCATGTTAGCAGTCACCAAAACTGAAAATACAAGTGCCTACATGCATGGTAAAGATCACATGCTTTTATTATTTGTCTGTCATTTCAATCATAGGTGCTCCAACATGGGATAAAAATAAATTTTGTAGTTGTATATTAATGAATATGTCCTGAACAATTATCTTAAAATTATGAGGAAATAAATTAAATTCTTCTCTACTGTTTTGGAGGAATCTTCCAGTCAATTCAACTGTCAAATCAAGTCAAATGTCAGCATAATTGGTTGCAAAGTAGTCCTTAATAAGTCCTTAGTAATCAGTATTTCAACTGTCAGTCTAATTTAGTGTGACTGCAACGTTCATAATTACAAGAAGTTTTAGAGCTGCAGTTATCCACTGGAGAGGCAGGGGGGCCCACAGAATGCTTTGGTGAGCTGTCAAGAGATCAGAAACATTTTAAAATTTGAATGTGCTTTTAACCACTTTACTGTGTAAAAGGAGTATGTTAAATGTCATCTTTAAAGGCATCTCTGTGATAATAGCATGGACCCAACGAGATGTGAATAATACAATAATTTGCTGCCATTTTACTAAGTGATATGATAATAGCACTGTGCCATTACTTGGAATACTTCTTATTAAGTGCTTGCAGATTAAATATCAAATGCCCTATTGTTCTACCTAAACAACTTATCCATCAATTTTCTGATATTTTCATCCAAAAGTAAAGAAAATCTTAGATGTTACCATGGGGTTCCTATAGTAACAGTTTTGAATGGAACACATCCACTGTGCTGATAATGGGAGAAAACAAAACAAAACAAACATTGCTGAATTAACATAATAGGCACCAAACTGCTGGAAGATTTGCTTGTGTGACCTTGGAATCCCTGACTGTGACTTGTCTCAGAGAGATTAAGTATAGCATTTAGCATAATCTTAAAGATGGTGATTATTTTACAGGATTGCTTCCTTTCTTCTGGTGTTATTTAATACTGTTTAACAATTCCATGGGATAGATGATTCCAGTAGAGTACGGAGTGTCCTTCTTTGTATGCATTTCTACAGCCCTAGAGCAGAAACATTCAGTGAACTGTTGTCACGCTTTGCTGAGAATTGTTATTTTTTTTGCCAAATTTCACTGGCTATTTAAGAAATTTCACTTGACACATCTCCTTCAGGGCTGGGGAACTGCAGTCTCCTAGTTCCCAGGCACCTGGTAGAATATTACAAAGACGATACCTCTTAGGGCACGAGATACAGAGGATTCAGCTGACCAAATCTAGATCGCTACAATATCTAGCATCTTAAGAATCTGAAAAATAACTTTTGGGGTTATAATTAGTCTATCTTCTTTAGATGTCTATTTGCAGCTCCAGTGGATAGTTCATTAAAAGTATATATTCCTTCCACCAACCACAGGTTAGGTGAGATGAGTCCCGTACATCTACCTGTAATCTTTGTGATGCCTAGACAACATTTTGATTGGTCCAAACCTTAGTTTTCCCCAGATGCCAGGACTGCATCACAGAAGCACAAGGCAACATGTCCATAGTTTAGATTAGGCTACCTTTTGCTGGATAGGGGGTGACATAGAGAAGAGAGACTAGTCTCTTTAGAGCAAGATGTAAATAAATTAGGCACTAGACTTGTTTTTTTAAGATTTTTTGTTTGGTTTTGTTCTTTTGCTTCTGTTTTGGTGATTTTGTTTTGGTTTTTCTTTGTAATTTTGCTTAATTTTCTTTTTTCTCTGAGTAAGCTTACCTTACACTGTTGAGAAAAACCTAGAGATCTCATTCTCTGAGTTTAGATAATTGGTTCATGGCCACAGGTTATATGATGATTCTTGTATTAGGAAGTTAGTCCTAAGTAACAAAGCATCTGATTGCTTCCAGCATTCGTACATACACATCTGTGTTGGAAGTACATTTTAAACTTCATTGAAATTTTTGAAAGGAATGTAACAGCAGGAGATGAACATGGAAAATAAAAGTCTGAAGAGAAACATTCAGTTGTAGTGTAAGCTGCAGCACTGACACAAGGCAGAGTCTGCAATCTATGAAGGTGGTAGACATGTTTGTAGCACTTTCTCCCTATAATTTACAAATTGCAAATCAACTTTAAGAATAGATATCCACATTTAAAAGTGTAGCTACCACAACTCTGTATTTCATACACGTAATAGTCATAAGCTAAAAATAGACAAATAGTTCAATTTTTCCATTCCTAGCTTTCAGTAAGTCTTAATAAACAACTTTAAGACTTGGGTTATGGTTTCAAAAAAGTTAAACCCACAAGCTCCTTAATTGTAGTATTTTTTTAATAAGTAAGCAAAACCCCGTGAATTTTTGCTGTGTCATAGGCAGCAAATGGGAGTCACCGCAATGTGAAGCAAGCCAAGGAGAACTGTGGATTAGTTATGATGATAGTGCTAAAGTGGGAGAACTTTCCCTTTGAAATCTTATTCAGCTTCTGCAGCAATGATGGTAATTTTGAAGTGAGACCATTGATGCCCATGGTTGGTAGAAAAGCAGAATGTATCTTGTCTCTTGCTTTTAGAAGTCTCAATCTTGAAAAATTCCTAGAAGTTTTTGTTTTGGTCTCTAAGTTCTGGTTATGCCCTATAACTTCTCTTAAATAGCCTGGAAAACTAAAGTTAAGTAATTAGTTCCACTAACATAATATTTCATAATTAGTAATGTTTGGGGCATATTTTAATGCTTTCCAGCAGTAGGTCATTTTCCTATTTGACAGCTGACAGAGCAACTTTAGCATATACAGAGAGTAGTAGTAATTATAGTGCATTACAGAACTCCATTTGCTCCAAGAAAAAAAAAATCTCACAGATTGTGGAATGCACTTACCTCTATTAAAAAAAAAAAATACTTTCAGGGCTTAAAAGGCTAGACCACCTTTTTGTTTGTTTGTTTGTTTGTTTGTTTGTTTGTTTGTTTAGACAGCAGGGAAACTTTTATTTTACCTCATAAAGCCAAATACAAATGATCGTTTAGAAATTTGAATCAGAATTAATTGCTTTTGGGGCCAGGTGTTGTAAAGATGTTGTCAGACTTACGGTTTTTTTACAGTAGATGTTTATTTCTGATAATGTTATCATGTGAAGCAATTTCTTCCCGATTGCTAATATATCTATCTAGACATTACTGCACAGTGTGGCAGTGTGGGGCAGTGGCAGCATGATGGGGGTCTGCTCATGTGAAAAACAGCTGGCAGCTGAGGAATATTTTCTTCTAATACTTCTTTGATGTGTTATAGCAATTCAGCCAAGGACACCTACTTAATACTGCTTACCTTTTTTGGGGATGAATATGCAGCAAATAATTTCCAGCGGTGAATCAGCTCTCTCTGACATGGGAAAACGGGAAAAGAGAACAAGATGAGAAAAATCCTCATGTCTGATTTCATATTCATAATTTTGATCTGTAAATTACAGGATTTAAAAAAAAGAGAAATTAAATCGGCCTTCTTCAGGTGACTATTGTGTATTCGAAAAAAAAGGCAAGAAAACCTTGCTCCTGTAGAGTTTGATATTTTCCTTATGAACTTTTTGTATAGTTTTAGATTTACTAAGCATGTTACCATTTCCATTTAAATGGTAAAGTGGTGTGGCCTCACCTCAAGTACAGTGCGCAGTTTTGGGTGCTACGATATAAGGAAGATGTTAAGCTGAGTGTCCAAAAAAGTGCTATGGAGACGGTGAAGGACCTGGAAGGGGAGCCATACTGGGAGCTGCTGGGGTCACTTGACTTGTTCAGCCTGGAGAAGAAGAGATTGAATGGAGACCTCATCACAGTCTGCAGCTTCCTCAGGCGGGGAAGAGGAGGGGCAGGTACTGATATCTTCTGTGTGGTGACCAGTGACAGAACCTGAGGGAATGGCATGAAGCTGGTACAGAAGAGGTTTAGTTTGAGTATTAGGAAAAGGACCTTCACCCAGAGAATGGCTGGGCACTGGAACAGGCTCCTTAGACAAGTGGCCACAGCACCAAGCCTGCCAGAGTTCAAGAAGCATTTGAAAAATGCTGTCAGGCACATGGTGTGATTCTTTGGCCAGGAGTTGGACTCTGATGATCCTAGTGGGACCCTTCCATGTCTGGTATTGTGGTTTAAAATCAGCTGGAAACTAAACTCCAAACAATTGCTCCCCTTAGCCCCCACCCACTACAGTGACAGAGGGACAAAAGCAGAGATTATGGATTGAGATGCAAAAAACCAACCCAGCAATGAGATAAGGAAAACAAACAGTAACAGCGATAATACTAATAACGACAGGGTATAAAAGAGAGTGATCACATGCAAAAATGCCCACAAAGTCTAACTCAATGCAACCACACCACAGCCTGAGCTACATGGCTCCCAAGACAAAGAAGAAAATGATGGAAGAAAGTGACCATGCCTGTATCTTTCTTCCACCCAAGGCCATGTCCCCTTTCTTTATGGAAGTGAGAACCCCTTAGTTCCAATCCCAGCGATGATGTGGGTGATGCAGAATAACAACCTGCTTACACAGCTCCAGACTCCAACTCATCCCTTCCTTGGCTGAAAACTGGGTCATCAGGATATTCTATGATTTTATGACTTACTTGAAAACTTGGTAGATAAGGGTTTTTTAATGTTCTTGAAACACAGTAGTTGACAAAATTATAGTTTTATAAATGTTTTTCAGGTAAAAGCATCATCTGTTATTGTCTACCGCAATCCTCTTTTACTGCAGAGGTGGTATCTTTGTTGTAGATACATTTTACTTGACATGTCTTTGTGATTTGAACAGCTATAGTTATGCAAAGCATATGGTCATGGACAGAATATATGGACATGGTCAGAATATGGAGGGGCTATTTTTTCTAAAATCAGATTAACAAGCCACAGGAAGCAGATAAGCAAAACTCCTGTCCTCAGTGGTGATTCATGCAAATGAAAGCCTATGTTTGCAATAAATCTTAATGAAGCCAAGAATATTTTTATGGTCAGAATACAGCCCACATGGTTCTCAGTGTGAGATTTTTTTGGTAGATTTTAAGCTTTATAAAATGTCAGTGCTGTAGAAACATGAGCCTCTTACCATTAACACTGTGTAATATTCACATACTTTTTTTTACATGTAGCCATAATTTTGCTTCGTGCATTTTTATTTATTTTGTGCCATTGTTAATAACTTGTTTCTGCAGACAAAAATAGTTCTTTATATAATTAAGAATGGTACCAGAGGGCAGCTCTCAGGGTGTATGAGCTTTTGAATAACTGTGTAAGTCCTTTCACCTTCATCTGAGTTCTTTCAGGCATTTCTATTATGCTACCTTGAAAATAGCCAGGATGACACAGTTGATTAGTGACTATTTAATGGCTATCAAGGAAGCAAAACATATTCAGGGTCTATTGGGGGTTAGGTTTGTTCAGTCTCAATGCTGTGCACTCCTTTGCTAGAAAGCCTATCAGTAAAAAGTTCAGGGTAAGGCAATCGTTCCCTTTTAAGTACCTAAATTTGAAACCATGGGATTTCCCTCTTCCACCCAGAGCCACAGCAATGCTCGAGCCCTGGCATCCTGCTCAAGGCTTTCCACTGATGGCACGGCCCCATCGGCTGGGGCTGTGGGATGGGACTGAGACCCCAGCACACAACATGACACTGCAGGGTTGAATAAATTGTATGCCTGCTAGTGGGAAGATGTGAGGAAGAGGGCAGTCACATGTATTTTGAGGTAGATAGGTGAGACTTGACCAGTGACAGAGCAGAGCTTCAGAAGTGTAGCACCCACTGAAGACATTGTTCTGGACGCACATCTGAAAAATCACTGCTGGCTGTCTTGATCAAAGGAATGGTAGGATCATGGGACAGTTTGAGTTGGATGGGACCTCAGGACAAGCCAGCTTGAGTTTAGACTCACATGGTCAGGGTCTTATCCATATGAGTCTTGAAAATTCCGAAGGGTGGAGAGAGACTGCACAGCCTCCGTGGGCAATTTCTTCCGAGGCATAATCATCCTCATGAGGGAAAAATATCTGGTCTGAACCTCTCTTTTTTCATTTTAAGCACATTGCATCTCATCTGCCCACTGTGAAGATCCTGGTCTATCTTCCTACAACCTCCCCTGTGGGTTCCGGGGAGCTGCTCTTTGCTCCGCTCACAGCCATCTGCTGCAGGCTGGACAGGCGCACCTCCCTGCTATCGTGTCAGCCCCATGCTGAACCTGATTCACTCCATCGACCTCCTGTCTTGTATTGGGCAACCAAAACTAAGCACAGGGCTTTGGCAGTGATCCAAGGAATGCTGAGTAGAGGGAGATAATCCCCTCCCTCAATGTACTGGCTCCGCTCCTACTAATGCAGCCTGGAGGCTGGTGGTCCTCACTGCTGCCAAGGCGCTGCTGCCTCATGCTCAGCTTGCTGTCCACAAGATTAATTTAAACACCAAAGAAATATAGGCTGGGTTTCTATTTTTAGCCAAATAATTTATTTTTAGCTCTTTCCCTTACAAATGTGGTCTTGCAAATATGAGTTAGAGACAGACGATGTCTGGAAGCTGAGCAAAGGAAACATTAATTTTTACCTCCAATGCCTGGCTAGTGTCCTCTATATATCTATTTAAATGTGTTCCTTTGAGAATGAGGTTATATGTCACCCAGTTACCTATATGTTAATTAACTTGGAGGCTTGTATTACCTAGACATCACTCTTCCATTTTCTTTGTGACAGTTTCATATGCCAGTTTCAAGATGCCATTTAAGAAAATCTGGCAGAAAGAAGTAACTTCTCAGATCACCCCCAAAATCCTTTGACCACTTCTGCCATTTGAAACCTGAGTATAGATCCATCCTGAGAAATATCAACTGTCATGACAGTGCCCTGCATCATCTTAGATTTGTTGAGTCTAGTTATGCAACCAATATATTATATTTCATCATAATTGGAAATGACAGGAGTATTTTCATTGTCTTTGTGTGTGTTGTTTTTATAAATGCTATGTGTGACTGCTGTGGTTTTCCTCTATTTTGTAGTTTCATGTGTCTTCTGGGAAAATTAACTGTGTAGTAGTAAAGAGTGCTAGAATATGTCAACAAAAATGGGTATTTTGGAGATGATTCCTTTTATTTTTTTGAATGACATGGACTTTTTATCACAAGCTTTTAAGACTTCAAACATAAAATCAATATTAATCCCCCACTGAAAACTAGAAGCATCCATTTTGTAAGGGTCTAATTTACCATATCTGACACAACTGCCTATTTAATGAGAAAGCATCATTAATACCAATGAGATATTTTTAAAAAATATGTCTTGAATTGATTAATGTTCATATTTTGGAGAATACTTATGTTGTTATGTTCCATGGTTTGAACACAATTAAAGCTATCTTTTTTTTTTTGTTAGAATTCTATTCCAAAATTAATTTAAGCTACATCAACAAACAATAAATAAATCTTGTAGCTTCATGGAAGTGATAGAACTGCAACACACCAAAACATGCAAGT
>VWZG01013387.1:62346-74031 GCA_013396735.1 Grallaria varia | reverse complement strand
TACTTCGGAAACCTCTTATTTTTGAAATTGATGTAATGTACAATCAGCTTTTTTTTAGCTCTTCTGGGGAAGGGAAGAGTTTGTGGTTGTTTGGGATTATTTTTTAGGACTTGCAATACAGATTGCAAAATCAACAAATGTTCGCATCTTTTTAATTTATCCCTTTTTTGGAGTGGAGATTAGGAATGCAAAACAACCTTTTTTAATGTTAATTAATGCATAGGTTTCCAAACAACTATGAAATTCATTGTTCTGATGCTTTAAAATTTAAATGAAACATTTCTTTTTATTTATCAGAAAGTCCTACATAGCTACCTAAATGTAAAGTGACTATAATAATTTAAAATAATCACTTTTCAATCTCATACTTAATACAAAGGTAGAATATACTTTAATAGGTATGAAGTGTGTGACTCATAGTGTAAAATATAAAATCAAAACACTTGGAGAAACATATTTATGTTTACTGAATTTTAATAAGGTCACTGATCTAATGTAATAGAAACAAATTCCTTAGTGCACATCTGCATCCTTCTTCTTTGCACCCTGATCAACATTTAAACATTTTTAAATAAAAAGACATTTTGCAATTCTTTCAGGTATAATCATAATTTTGTTCCATTACAGTTAAGGCACTCTGAATTAAGATGAGCTTATATCCTTCATGCATTTTGTTGAGCTAATAGAATATCCTGAACTATTATTTTTAAATCCCATCATAACACTGTAAAATGCCACTTACCATGCTATTTTGCACTTCTTAGTCTTCCCAGTGTCAATGAAGCTTCTCCAAGCAGTATAGTTTTTAAATAAAAACAATCAAGTTAGAACAGCTTTAGAACAGAAAACCTAAATGATGGATTGCTACTAGCAGGGAGTCTATGCAGGCATCTTTTAAGCTTATATTAATGGCCTCACTCCAATGCCTTCCATGGTTCTAATTATATGACATATAAATAGGGTGAATATAAGAGCTGCAGAACCTTTGGTAGAGGAAAATGATTACCACGCTTTAGAAAAATTTCTAATATGAATAAAGCATACCATGGGAAATAATCCTGGAATACAAAATAAACTGGTTTTAATTGGTTCTTCACATTGAAGAATGGTTCTAAGATCCCTACACAGAGACATGAAAAGTGTCATGCTTTTTGCAGGTTTACAATCTACTTTGCTTATTCCCAGTATATAATGAAATACCAGTTCAAAAAGGTGTCTGATATATCCTTCTGGAAGAGTGATTGTTATGTATTTTCAGAGCTGTGGAGTAGGCTGTATAGAACCAATGGAGGTCAAAATCTAGTGTGAAGAACAGATTGCATGTACCTGCTCATTCCTTGGTACTCTGGAGCTGCATATTTTTGTCAAGTGTCCACAGCCTGCTCTTGCAAACTTTTGAAATGGTTTTGTAGTTGGTAAGATGGATCATTTGTTTTGGGGTTTTTACTTTTTTTTTTTTCCTTTTTTTTTTTTTTTTTTTAAGTAGAAGAAACAAAAAAAATCGATATTGTAATCAATCAGAAAGGCACTGACTGATTCCTCTGGCAACCCCCTACAAAAGCAGTTGATGAGGTCAGATAAGGACATGACAGACTGTCAGTGCTGGATAAACCATTTCTCCTGGGTGGATTAATACAATAGTTGTAGCTGCAAGGAAAGACTGCCGTTTCTGAGTGGTTCTTGAAGGGGTCTCGAGTAGGGTCAAATAAAAGTTATTTCAATCAGCCCTATAGTCAAATTACGAGTCAGTTAGGTGACCTTAAGTCCGTCAAGACAGAAAAACAAAAACAAATAAACAAAAAAGTAAATCTAAGCGTGAAATTCTATTTAATCTGAATTTTGTCTTGCCCTCTTTTTACTTCTGGTAGATGAGTTTTTAAGTGCAGTGTCTATTTGCTAGTTATGACATCAATGTATGAGGTGTGTCAGTCAGTCGCATCAGCAGTAGGCTCCTTTCTTTCCCTACAGGCTGCCTATTATGCTATGAAATGTGAAGATCATGTATGAAGTAGTAAAGATAGCTTTTCTATCTTCTGCCTTTGGTAACTTGGATTCTTCCAAGTCATGAGAATGAGAAAAGGACAGAATCTTCTCCCCCATGTTATGACTGAACCTACTCAGAAGTTGTCAAATCCTCTCACAGGAAAACAAAAAAACCTGTAAGGTAAATAGGAGAAGGCTTTTATAAAACTCTGTCTAGACTGCTACAGCCTGCATTCCAGCTGACCTTTATTTATAACTTTTGTGCATTCTCTTAATGTTTCACTTCAGGAGAATTACACAGTGGCATGCCAAACCCCTGGAGCCGTGTGTGCTCTGTGGAGTTTAAAGGCTCCTGATGGCCCAGATGAGCTGGCATTAGGAGAGGGATGGGCTCGCCAGCCTCCCAGCAACCATCCTAAGAGAAGGACAACTCTAACTCCAAACCCGGGCAGATGGAGCTCACTAAGCCCTGTAAGGCCATCCATCTAAGAGAAGGATACTCTAACTAAACCTATATCCTGAGGACTTCGCTGCCACCGTCCAAGCTTGCTAGGCCCTGGCAGATGAACCTTAGGACTAAAGGGTGGGGCCGGTTCTGCACACGCTGTGCCTCACCTAAAAAATCCACTGTGCAGGCTCGAAGGATTCACCCACATTTGCAAAGCCCTGCAGCGACAGGCGAGGGATGAAATGGCAGATGAGAAGGTGCACTGGAAACTGCAGACCCAACCCTATGGAGACTTTCTGCTGTGCCTTTTGCAATCGGACTTGCCTATCTCTCATCGGCCTTTTTAGCCGTCAGCGCGCTTGCAGCAAATCTTCATTCGCGAAGCCTAGCCTTGATGATGAGGAGAGGGAGGTGGTCATGGGGCTGCTATCGCTCAGATCTGTGGTCATTACAGAGTAGGGCCCATTTGTCCCTAGTTCAGTGAAACCGCTGCATTTCAGAGCCTTCTAGGTCACTGGCATGAGGGGATTAGCTGGGAGGATATGGTTTTATCCTCAGCTATCTTGCTTGGTCAAACAGGATGTAGAAGTAGTAGATCACCTCTCACTCTAAGCGCAGGTGTTACAATCCTGGTTATGTGTAAATGGTGTCTGTAAGTTCCTGTTCATCTTTCTCATTGGTGAGACTAAAAGGTGTGCTGAACGCTTGGCAGAAGAGTGGTGAGTTTTGCACATGGTTTTCTGAGACACCGTATTTATGAACACCGAGGAACTGGAGTATTGATTGCACTGAGGAGTTTTTCTCCTGAGAGAGAAGCTCTATTAAATACCTCCACTATGCTATTATGCTGTCTCATAAATGTTTGCGCACAAAATGCCATTCTGAGATTATTTTAATTTATACTTAGAATTAAGAATCAAAAAAGAATCAACAAAGACAGTGTGCAAAACTGTAGTTAAAATTGATGTTTGGCAGTTTCTTCCCTCTACATAAAAAGGCCTGAGGAAATTAGTTCCTTAGGCATCTGAAGTCTGGTGATATGAAAGCTCTTGTTGATGCCCAAGGCAGGGATTTCTCTCTTCCGTCAGGGACACCTAAAAAGGTGTATGGAAGTCATTAAGCTTCTTTCACAGCGGATGAAATAAACATCTAAAGAGAGTGATCTATCTTATGCTACAATACCTTATCCTAAATTAAGTCAGATGAATCACCCTCTGGAGGTGACTGTTTCACTGATTAACGCGGTGAGATTAGTCCTGCTTTTGAGTCTGACTTTTCCTAAAACCCCCTGTTTTACTTCAAGTAATTGTAGCTGAGTGTCTGATACCTCCATTATCTGAGCGCTCCCTAAGCATTATAGTAATTTTGTACTTGTGTTTGTATGTTTGCCAGCTTGAACTAGACAACTAGAAATCACTCATGAGAAATGAAGGGGAACTGTGACTAAATCCTCTGATACTCCACAAAAGGACCCCTATTGCTAAGAGGTCAGGTCTATTTCAATTTCTGTAGAAAATCCTACTCATTTCAGGTGCCTTATTTCTAGGTCTGTCTACCCCAAACCTGGCCATGCCTCAGATTTTTCTCTTGAATGCATTTAGATATGAATCAATTGCAAAGATCACCAAAGTTTATGTGGAAAGCACACTGAGAATCCAAAGCATGTGAGACTCCATGTCATATCTAATCCTGAAACTATTCTTTACCCTTACGTGCCACTCAGAGGTGTAAAACTGATCATTCCTGCAGAGGTCAGTGATGTTCAGAATGCTATTTATTTGTTTATTTATTTTAGGAGCTGAATTAAAATACCACCCCAAAGATCCTGCACAGCATCTGGTTGTTAAAATTCTGAACTAAGTTTAGGGACAAAACGTGCCCTTCGTTGTCAGCTAGAAAGAGTAGTTTCTAGTACGTGACAAATTACATGAGCTGATCTAAGTAGCTCAGAAATGAGAAAGCGCTTGTTACAATAAAAGAATCTGATTATAAATCAGGAGAGTGTTTTCTGCCTGTCCCTCTTGGTACCATAATTTTGCTGCTGTCAGCCTTTCCTTCAAGAACTGAGCTCTGAACTGCCCTAGAGAAAAGGGTTATGCCAATACTAATGAGAAGGGTAAGAATGTTTGGGAGTAACTGGGGAATAATTCCTTTTTGTTTTGTTAGCTTGTGAAATAATGGCAATAAAGATAATGCTAATGAGGTACAAATCTTCCAAGCATTAGTCCTATTTGACCTTGCCTAATGAAGAGCAGACAAATCCTCATGGAAACTGAGATATGGAGATTGCTGTGAGATAATGACCACCCCAGGTGGGTAGCCTGAGTCTTCACACAAGGAGATGCAAATAAAATGTGTGCGACTGAGTGGGTACTAATTCTAAACATACTTTTTTAAGGTTAGTTATATTTCATGCAATATCAGAGAAAAAACCCAAAAAACACTCAGACCAACCCAGGTGCACATCAGTACAAAACTGAAAATCCTACAACAGGCCCTCTGCGAGGCCTGTCAGCCAGTTCCCCACCCACCACACAACTCTCTTGTACAGACTGAGACAGACAGATGTAATACATCAGTTTCTTCAGGAGGAGGTTGTGGAAAAGCATATTGAAAACCTTGGAGAAATCCAGGTAGATGGCAACCACCACTCACCACACATCAACTGAGCAGGTTACTTTGTCATAGGAGATGGTCAGGTTTTCCAAGTGTGATTTACCCTTGGTGAATCTGCACTGGCTTTTACCGATCACATGCTTCATCTGACCTGTGATAGTCCCCCAGAAGGATATTCATTTCATAGCTTTCACAGGGACTGAAGTAAGACTGATGGGCATGTAATTTCCTAGCTCCTCCTTTAAGCCCTTCTTGTAGATTGGGGTGACGTTAGCTTCTTCCAGTCTTCTGGTGTATCTCCTGATCTCAAAAACATCTAAAAAATTAAGGAAAGCCCTTGCAATGACATCAGCTAGCAATCTTAACAGCTTTGGGAGAATAATGTCAGACCCCATCAGTTTGTAGGGGCCAAGATCCTGCAATAGTTCACACACCAGCTCTTCCTTCACTGACAGTGGGTCTGTGTTTGCAAAGATGTAAGTCTGCATTTTTAATCACTAGGGTAAGACTGGCACTGCCAGCAGATGCATCAGCTTTTTCGAAGAACATCCCAGTGATGGCACTTACACTTTTGACTGCTGTTTTTCCCTCCCTAGTCTGTGTTCTCATGAGCATCTTCCAGTCAGTGTTAGAATGATGTCAGAGCTGAGTTCGTTCTAGTTCAAGGGAGTGTGGAAAAAAGAGGAGTGTTGGTTCAAAACTGAAATTATTACAATTTGGTCTTCAGCAGAAAGTAGCAGGCTACTACATTCTAACTGGGTCCTGTTAGAATTAAGTTGGTATTTTGATACCTTGGATGTGCCTACTTTTTTCTCTTTATTGTACCTGTCTTTATGGCAAGGTAGAGAAAGTAGTATTGGAGTCATACAAGTGGTGCTACACATTCTAATGATTATTTCAATCAGATAATGCTCTTCTGATCAGAAATGCTGGCTTCATGATTGCTTGTCTGTTGCAGTTACAGAGAGTTAGAAGAATAATGTATTTTTCCACCTTGATTTTTTGGACTATTTTGCTTTTGTCATTTTGGTTAGGGATGTAAGAATGGGCTGAATGCAGAAACCACCCTATATAAGCAATCCATATAATCCTATGTCCCTGAGGTGTCTTGTTGGCGATTGCTCTTAATAGTTTCACTTCATCTCCTTACCCATAAGTGTATAAGGATTTTTGAGCCCTGGCTGGCTGAGAATTGTTATTTATAAAGACAGGCAAAAAGTTCATGTTTAGACATATATTAGCTTTTGTTTGTTTTCTGTGAAGTCCTTCATAGTATTTGAAAAAAATAAAGTGACCAGATAATACCTTGCCATGTGTCCTAAATCTAGAGTTCCTGATTAAATCTGACACAAATAATTGTCACGGAAGTGAGAGATGGGAGCAAGGTGGATTAATCAAATGTCCCTAAACTTTGTGGACTTTTACTGTAAACATAGTTTTAGCATATAGAGTTAGCATTTTATCCAACAGTTGTTAAAAGAAAACACCTTTACATTGAAGAACTGCACATTTAAACCCATGGGGAAAATGTGTCCACCAGAAATTTAAATAAGCTTTGTTCCACTTTTTTTCTTTACCTCCCTTACTATGGCTCATTCTCTGTTACCATGAGGACTTGCTATATCACCATTTAATAATATGAATTTGAACAGTAAGGAAGACAGAAATGCCAATTGACTTACAATTGTATATAGAGGGTAGAGGTTTCAAGATGCCCTCTATTCTATTTTTCCATTAGTAATTTTAACCTCTCCTAAATCAGAAATTTCATTATGCATATTTGTTATCACTGATTAATTTCACAAAAGCATATACTACAAAAGGATTTAAATCTTTTGTATAACGATCATCACATATCTTAGTGTTAAAAGGCAAAATTAGGGAAGTGAAGAGAATTTTCCAATTATTGCTTAATCATGACACAATTTGAAGAATTGAATCTTGAGAGGAAATATTTTAAATCAATGTGACACTTGAAAATTGCTTTAAGTTACTTCCTGCATTTTGATGTATGAAATTCTTGAGGCACAACAGATGAAAAGAATATTACAATAAAAATATTCAAGGAGCTTATTGTTTCATGAAATATTTACCAGCCATTCAAACTTTAGTGGATTTACTCTGCAACTGAACAAGAGACCTTAGAGTTTAAGTCTGTAAATCTTTGTGCTGGTGCCTACCAAAAGTGATTAAACCCAAGGCAAGCCTCTGCCATAACTTTAAGTTATTCAACAGGTGAATTTAGAGTGCAAATGTTTCCCTCTAAGTTTTAATGGTTGAAATAATAAAACTAGATATAGTAGATAAAAATTAATAACCAAATGCTTGAGCTCAGCAGAAATTATGCACGGACTGTATTTGCATCATAAAAGAAATATGATAAGTACATGTATGCAATCTGTCACTGGCTCTTAAGGGTCACCCACTCCTCCTTGGAAAAGGAAGAACACAGAACACAGGAAAGGATGGAACTGGTTTTTCCAAGGAACAACTTTTCAGATGGGGCTATGCTGAACTGGTCAAATGCCTTAAATCTTCAGATTTCACTAATTTTTTTTCACTTATTTTTCCTTTCACTTTTTTTTTTTTTAATTTTTATTATTACCTTTAGGATCCAAGGCCTAAAATCACCTTGCAGTTCAACAGAAACTGGCATTTGGGCTGAAAATGCTCTTCACATGTTCTACTAGTATTATGTGCATAACATTGCATTCATTAATAAATGGGCACAGACACATACTTGTGTCGTCATGGGGCATGTGCTGTTGGGAGAGATGTAATTTGATTAATTGAAGAAAATCAACTGGACCATATTGGAGCCTAACTCAGGATTTTTTCATGCATGTGTCAGTTTTTATATACAATAAGTTCTTTTCTTAATTTTTATTACTCCTGTTTCATCTCCAGCTCTGCAGATCATATGCCATGGAAAAGTCTCACTGCTTTACCCACAAATCCTAATAGAAGTCCCATGGTGGGCCATAATATACCTTATTCTGCAAGTTCTCTGTCTCCCATCACTTCTGCTTTCTCCCTCTATTGCTAGACGCATTAATATAAAACATTCTAATGTGAAGTACCATATAAATATTTAAGATGGTTCCTAGTTATTTAAGTATTTCTTGTTTCAGTTGTTGGAGAATTGTTTGATATTGACTTGAAATAACTGGGTTTTATTGAAAAATAACTTTATTTTTCATGACATCTGGCATAATGAGGATTGAACAGAGCTGACCAGAAAATTTTTTTTTTGATCAAAAGTTAGAATTTTACGAATTTCTTAGATATTGTTATTTAGTCTTTTCAAGAGATTTGGAGTTTCACCAAAGGAATTTTAAAGATGAAATGGTCTATTTTTCTGGAAAAATTTCATTGGAACTTTTAGGACAATTCTATGAAAAAGAATTAGAAATAAATTGGAAGTTAGCACTGGTTTTGAACAAATACAATGCTGACATAATGAGATGGTACTTAATTATGCCAAAGGGAAAAAGTGCAGCCATCACACCTCCACTACTAGCCTTGTGGTGCTGGGGAAACATTTTCCTGGAAGTGCCCTGTACAGATGCAGATCTGTGCAGCACCCCCATTAGCCATGCAAAAAAGTCAGATTAAAAATTGATGATACATGGGAGGGAGAGCAGGCATGACTCACTTGTCAGTAAAGAAGTTTTGGCAAAAGAATTGCACAGCAGGTCTTTCTCTAATCCCTTTATGTGCCTTTAAATGTGAGAAACACACGTCTACTGCATGTCCTCATGATATTATAGTGAAAATTTAGCTTTTGACTGACTTACCTAAATGCTGCATGCTTTCAGTATCATCACCTCCAGATGCAGAAATGATCTTGGTCTGGATCTGGTTCTTTTAGCATTCCACAAAGCAGACAGTGCCTCCTGTCTCGAGAACACACATTGGGAATGTGTGTCCATTATTCTGGTGTCTGCTCTTTGACACCCACAAGCCCTTCATCTCTTCAGATAAGGCTGAAGGATCAGGTGCGCTGAGTGCAGCCTGTACTTCCAGGTGGTTTCTCCAGTAGAGATGTTGCTCTGCTCACATTTATTGGGGTTGGAATTCCTCTGCCCTTATTTTGTCTTCCAAAAATTCAAGAAGCTGCCACTGTCTGATCTTTATAGGTAGAAGAGAACAACTCACCAGTTTTTACATGGAGTGACAAGGCACATGGTGTGATTCCCTGTCTTGCACAGGGCTAGGAGTTGGATTTTGGTGACCCTTGTGGGTCCCTTCCCACTCAGGATATTCTATGATTCTGTGATTCATCTCGGATGAAGTCATGTATCTAAAATAAATGAAGACAACTCTTTTTTTGTGTTTTTCTTTTAATTGAGAGTCTGAGGAAGTAAACTATCTCCAAAAATCCTACTTTTTGTCGTCTAAGTTGTCTGAGAGTGATTTCCATCCTTTGGCTGGAACAGCTGGCATGTCCTTGGCTCTTGTCCACAGGATGCACTATGACTTCATTGACATTAATTGGGAACAACAGTGGACTCAACCAGTTAGCAGAAAGCAGCTTTCTGAGCTGTCCTTCTTCATGACAAGGGCTGACACAGTTAGCAACTTGTGAGCTTTTGCCCTCTTTAGTCTTGTCCTGCCTTCAGTCAAAAATTATTATCGTTGAAATCCCATCGACGTTCAGAAGTCCAGCACTGTGGAGGCAGAGCAGTACTTGGGTGTGATGCCTTCCGGCAAAGCCTCAGGCTGCAGGAAATATTTCCAAATGACTGTGAAAGGTTCTCTTTTTTCTTAATAAAGGCTAGTAATGATGACAGCATGCAGCAGGCAGCAGCCATGACTTTAAGTGCCCACCACACATCTGTTATCAACAGCATCCAGTCATTTAACCTTGGCTGACCCCCACGTGTGGCAAGAGGAAGCTGTGGGGTGATGCTGCCAAGTGTGGCTGCAGCTTCAGGGGTGTCTGGCCACCAGCAGTGGGGCAGGCAACAAGAACTCCAGTGAGCTGACAGTGCTAAGGAGAAGTGCAATTATCATAAATGTGTTTCTAAATTTTTGTTTCTCAGCTGCTACAGTAGGCAATCTGTGGAAAGTCAAACATTGTGATAACAGTCCTGTCCAAGCTGATGAAAATGTTTGATAAATTGAGCTAATTACAGGCTAGTTTTTATCAGCTTACATAATAAGACACAGGGATTTTTCCTTTTTTCTCTCAGTTTGAGAGAAAAATATACTCTGTAATTTTACTTCAATAGTCTGGTTAAAATTTCTGGTTAACTTTTTGCTCTTGATTCATATTAGTCCTCTGAATTATGGTGTGTAAGCTGTGGTGATGAGGACTTTCTTTGGGGGCCAGTTTGGAACTGTAATCACATTTTCACCTTATCACGTCTTCATATTCTCACTTTTGCAATGTGCTGGCCCCTGGCAGTTGATTCATCATGTGTCCCTAAGCACAAACACGGACTGGGACATAGAAAGCAATAATAGAGTAGAATAAATCATATTACAGCCTCATGTCTGGGGGAAAAACATCA
This sequence comes from Grallaria varia, assembly GCA_013396735.1. Lineage (NCBI taxonomy): Eukaryota > Metazoa > Chordata > Aves > Passeriformes > Formicariidae > Grallaria > Grallaria varia. The sequence goes on along the minus strand of VWZG01013387.1, from coordinate 63,468 downwards.
GAGAAGGCATGCCAGCTGTGAATGTAAATGTATTGTATGGCTTCTGGTTTGTCAGTTCAATGGTGTAGTTGTGAATTTATTGAGTCTAGGTTTTGAAAAATGCAACGGTATCTGCTTCAGGCACAATCAATACTAGTCAGTGGAATGAACCAGATTTGACTGGTCAAATACTCTGGCAAATCATGTCATGTGTGAACTCAGAAAAATGTTGTATACGTTGCTTACACTGAAACAATAATTGCTGATCTAAACTGAAATATTAAGTGCGTGCCCAATGCACCAGCACATGCTTAATATTTTTGTAGCTTGTACAGGCAGGAATGTGCTACCAAAAACTGAATGAAGACAAGAAATGGATGGAAAAAATATCACAGTTATTTATTTAGGCATTCATTTGTTTGGGTTTTTTTTCCCCCACACAATTAGGTGCCTAATTGTGTGAGGAGACCTACTGGATTTCCATGTGTGAATAACAGTGATTTATTGAAGAATATTTGCTCTAAACATTTGCGATACATCTTCTGGAAAACTGATGTGAAAATTTACATTTCCAGATTGTCTTGAAACAGTTCACAATTACAAAAAAATTCTTTCCTTTGACAGTTCCCACCCCTCAATTTAAAAGTGTTATAGATAGGATTTAGTACTGGACATAATCTAATTGTGGAGAGTATGGTTTATGAGCTGTTAGTTTCTTATCTATGTAACTAAAGCTGTAGCTGCCTGATATAGTTCACGTAAATTAAATGCAGCCTTTACTTGTCATATTTTTCTTACCAAAACAGTTCCCAAACTATATTTCACTTCTGAAAGACATACAAAAACAGGTGATTTTTTTAAAAAAAATATAAAAATATGTATTCTTATATCACAGATGCCCATTTACATTGCTTTGGAAGATGAAAAGGACTCTCACCAGACAATACATTTCATGAAAGTTTGACAGCATACTATAGTAACTAAATTATAATGAACACAGGCTGCACAAAAATAAAATGATAATACTGTTTGTTGAGATGTCAATGTTTTCAGTTCAAGTAAGTAAACATAACTAAAGACTGCAATTATGCAGAATTATGAGGAGCCCTGGTAGGAATATTTAACCTTTTTTTTTTTTTTTTT
>VWZG01013387.1:47915-62320 GCA_013396735.1 Grallaria varia | reverse complement strand
TAACTGCAGGTTTATTGCTCTTTTTTTTTAAATTTTTTTTTTCAGTTAGTGATTTTTTCACTAAACTCAGTGTCCAAAAATCCTCATGTACCAAATGGAGAACATAACTGTGAACAGGAGACAAACAAGGAACACATGGGTATATTGGAGAGCCCGGTAGAGGGTCACAAAGTTGATTAAGTTGGAGCCTCTGGCACAGGAGGAGGGACTCAGACAGCTGAGGTTGTTCAGCCTGGAGAAAACCAGGCTTATCAATGTGCACCTGATGATGGGGAGTTAAGACAGGTTCTTTTCGGTGTTGTCCACTGACAGGACCAGAGACGTTGTGGAGTATCCATCCTTGCAGATGGGTCATGTGGACATGGTCTTAGATTCAGCTGTGTCTGATTCTGCTGTGAGCAGGAGACTGGCCTTGGCAAATTATGGAGGTCTTCTTGACAACTTCAGACTTTCTCTGATCCCGTGATTTGTCCAGCTTTTCCACTTCCCATTTTCTCTCAAATGTTGCTGCATAATGATCTTAATTTTTCTATGCTTTATTATTTCTTAGCATGATTACTTGCAGTATGTAGACTAATTTAAATTTTTCTGGGGAATTATAAATAGACATCTTCTGATGTCTCCTCCTGTCACTGTTTGCAATGTAACAGAGAATGATGCTTTTTATCTTATAAGTTTTCTTATAATTTGTTAATTTCTGCAATTTTTGCGCTTCAGAATGGATTTTATTTTCCTGAAACAAAGCTTATATGGAGCAGATGCCAGATGCTACAGGGTAGAGTCTTGTACAGCATCTTTGATTTTGGGGAATACAAAGTAAGTGGCCTGCGTTTTCTGTGTGGAACACAAATCCTGTTTACCCTATTACCCTGAAAATATTTGCATTTGCTTTGGAAGATTTAGCAATTTGTATTATTTCAGTATTTTGGCATACTGACTCTGAAAATGTCATTCATGGGCATTAACAATAATTACAATTAATTCACTTGTGTCTGCTCTGAGCAACAACTGTGTCATCTAGTATATTTTAGAAGCAGAAGTCTCTAACCAACAACTTGATATTATGGGTACATCTAAACCTAAGCACCCCACACAGGTTAAAAGCAAACTTCATAAAAAGTTTTTGAATTTCAGTAAGACAAAGTTGGTAATGTTACTTTTCCTTTCACTTCAAATGCTGATACTCCTCATTGCACCCCTTCTCTCTTTCCCACCAGAAATGATGTTAGCCTTTCCTTTGGTTTGCTTTTACCTTTAAAAAAAGTCTGTATTTTTTCTAAATATTTCTTCTTATAATTTGTAATGATGATTTTTGTTGTTCAGTGGGATTTTTTTACATTATTTTCAGAATTTAATTATTTATTTGAAGAAGAAGTTTTGACAATCTCTTCATGATACGTGTCAAAATAAAGAAATGGAAAGAGAAAAGGCAATCAGCAAAACCTCTATATGCTTTCTTTCCCAAGACAGGCTGAATCAATGGGCCAAGGCCAATTTTATGAGGTTTAACAAGGTGAAGTGCTGGGTCCTGCACTTTGGCCACAACAATCCCATGCAGGCTAGGGAAAGGGTAGCTGGAAAACTTTCCAGGGGAAAAGGACCTGGGAGTGCTGGCTGACAGTGGCTGTTCGGGCGCGTGCCAAGCTGGCCAAGAAGGTCAATGGTATCCTGGCTTGTATCGAAAATAGTGTGGCCAGCAGGATTAGGGCAGGGATTGTCCTCCTGTACTTGACACTGGTGAGGCCACACTTCAAATTCCATGTTCAGGTTTGGGTCCCTCACTATAAAAAAAGACATTGAGGTGCTGGATTGTGTCCAGAGAAGGGCAGCAAAGCTGGTGAAGGGTCTGGATAAGGAAGAGACTGATATGGAACAGTTGAGGGAACTGGGGGGGTTTAGCCTGGAGAAAAAGAGCTCAAGGGAGTACCTCATCACTCTCTGCAACTACCTGAAAGGTAGAGGTGGGAGTCAGTGTCTTCTCCCAGGTAGCAAGTGATAGGACAAGGGGAAACGGCCTCAAGTTGCTCCATGGGAGGTTTAGATTCAATATTTGGAAATTTTTTTTCACTGCAAAGATTGTCAAGCACTGGATCAGGATGCCTAGGGAAGTGGTGGAATCACCCTCTCTGGAAGTTTTCAGAAATTCTATGCATGTGGGACTTATGGACATGGTTTAGTCGTAAACATGGCAGGGCTAGGTTAATGGTTGGACTTGACAATCATAGAGGTCTTTTCTAGACAATTCTATGAGTCTAAAAGAGACAAAACCTTAAAAACAGAAAGTGAAGAATCACTGGATACAAGCTTTCCTCTGACCCCTTCCTAAGTAACTACTCTTAGCCATGGTCAGCAGGCTGTAGAGATTCTCTAGATCAGACAGTGATTCTTTTGTATAAACTGTTTGTTTCCTCAAAAATCACTGACAACATGCACAAACCCATGGTTTCTTTTACAATCCTTTGTGACCTCAGCTAGGTTCTGAACTACTTGAAACCTCTTTGGTTGTAAATGAGGGAAATGAAGGCTCCAAAATGCTGACAGAAGTCTTTCATACAGAAAATTGAAATTTAGTGGAGTTAAATTGTACTTGCAAATGGCCCATAAGGAGGTACAAGAGAATTCAATTTTAATAAACAGGTGCGGGAAATATGTGTATTTGCAACACCTCCCTTAAAAACCACCATGTGTGGATTATACTCAGTGGCCAGAGATGTGAGGAACAGGGACAGCAGTGAGACACAGGAGTTGGAGCAAAATGTTCTTTAAAGCAGGTGTGTTCCAAGTTTCAGGATGGAACTTGTTCCGTGTTTATATTAAAATATACAATGTCTTACTAGGAGATTTGGTGTTAGACTTTGCAACATTTATTTAAATTTTGTGATAAGCTTCTTTTGAAAAATTGAATGATCCCTCTGAATACATTAGCTCAGAAACCAAAATGCCTCCTCCATGATTTCACAATCTATATGCAAAAAGAGCATGAATGGAAGTTATAAATACCCATTTGGTTTCCTGGATGGTGAAACGTTGCTTCAGGCTCTACTGGTTTAATCAATGGATAAAATAGATTACATTTGCTTATGGTGGTGATAGCCTGACTAATGCATTGCCTTCAGCTGGAAAAAGAAATACCCAGCAATACTTGGAGAAGGAACAGTTAATCCACCAATTAAAAATGTAGCAATGTGATTTTGAAAGAGAGTGCCTTAAAATTGCTATGCAAATTTTGCATGTATTACTTAATGTGAAACAAAAAAATTAGTCATGTTTTAAGTAGTAATAAATAAAACATTATCATAATAATGACTTGCTCAAGCATTGAAAATACTGTTTAAGAAAGTTTGCTCTCCATTCCCAAGTTCCTTAGACTTGTCTAGATAGACAAACTTGTATTCTTATATTATTTATCATCTGCTGATGAGGCATGATGGGCTTTTCTGATTTACTTGTCAAGTGACTAGCAAAAAACCTGGATTATTTGTGATTGCAGCAGTTAGGGAGATTAATAATTGAACTTCTTCTGTTTCAGGAAATAGAGACAACACTAATTTCTTCTATCTGGTTCAAGTGCCTTTGAAACTGATGCTATTTTCATTAGGATTCAAGCCAATAATGCTACTTTTTCAACCAGTCCATGAGTCCAGAAGTGGTTTCATAGAGGAAATGACAATATGTTGATTTCAAAAGGGCTATGTGATACGGTCAGGCATGCTGCTCAGGCTTCAGCCAGGGAGGGTTTCTTCATCCCCACTGGGAAGTGGGAAATGTTACTCACAAACGAAGAGTCACACCTCTTTGAAGTGCCCTGATGTTGGCATACAGTCTTGTGTAGCTGAAGGAAGGCATAGTATAATGTTGCGCTGGGAATAATAATAGCTCCATGGCTCTAGGAAACAGGATTAAAAACTTCTAGAGCTTTCTGCCTGTCGCCTCCACAAGACTCACCCCTTAATATACACATGCACAGAGGCATTAGTGCATGCATGCCCTCATGCTCAGGCAGTGAGATTGCACATTGCTGCTGGTTAAGAACAGGGCTTGGGTATGTGTCAACAGCTAGACATGGGTGTCCACTGCAGGAGACCAGGAAACAAAGATCCTACTTGTTAGAAGCAGCAAAAGCTCACTTGAAGTACCTCCAAATAACTGACCTCTTTGCTAGTGTTTGCAGAACTGTAACGAACAATAAAAATAGTGAAAAGGTGCTGGCTTTTCCTGGAGATTTTGTCCATGAATGTGGCGAGAGATAGGGATTAGGTCAGGGAGCTGCCAATCAATGCAGACAGCCTCAGAGCTGGAGATCCCTTGGCAAAGATGTCAGCACCTGGTCAATACATTTGTCCGAACTGCAAGCCAGAATATTCTGAGAGGATGAGAGTGTTCAAAAAAGTCCTCAAAATAATGCTTGGAACTCGGTTCAGTTCCAGTTTGAGCTATAATATGTCTTTGAATGATATGATAAGCCTGAGTTTGCTTCATATACTTATTTTGTTTTTCTAGAAATTTTATGCAGATTTCATTGTTAATGAAAAAGCAAGAGCCTGTGTCTCTGCTCATAATTCCAAGTCGCATTTGTTATAATTGTCAGCATGTATCTCACGTTCTCTCCTTGACTCTTTATTATTTTTTTTTCTGAGAAGCAAAAAACACCTCAGTTGAAAGCTTTCATTTGCAGCCATGACAAATTTAGATAATATGTAATAATATGCAAATACCTCAAATTTGTCATATAACATATATACATAGCAAGAACTGTATGCTCTAAAGAGGTGTCACAAATGCCCATATATTAGACTTTGTATATGAGGCTCATGGGATATGTGATGACTAAAATCTGAAGTTTCTGCTTTTTGACAAAGAGAAAAATTGCCCCTCCACCACCCACTCCCATCCCTGCCATGCGGAAATTTTGATACTTTTTTGAAGGAATCATTCTGTGTGATGTTACACTGGAGTGATGTGGGAATAGCTCAGGCCTCCTGTGAGCTGGATCCACAGTCTCCATCCCTTGTGGTGATTCCATGAAACAACACAGTGTGTGCAGGGAGAGCACACACCATAACATTGAGTGTTATACTCCAGTGGGAGAAAATTGGCACCTGATGTGTGTGATACGGAGACATGTCATGTTCCCATAACCAGTTTAAAGTGAAATGGTTCCATTCAATTAAAATAATGTTTTTATACATGTTCCAACAGAACATTACAATAACGCAATTTTTCTTAAGAACTTTGCAAATTCATTTTCTTGAAAAGAATAATTACCATGAAAAAGGTAATACTCATGTCTGATTTAAAAGCCAAATTCTGAAGCAAAGTCAGAGCAAAATTTAGAGCCAGCAAGGCATACAAAGACAATTTTCTTGCTTTTTGGAGGACTTCTAAGCATGCCATCATGACAGATTAGATCTGGTGAGTTGGTTGATGGTCAGGTTAAACACTTAGAGTAGCTACAAAATTTAAGAGGACATTTTGGTAAGATGAGGGAAAAGTACAGAAAAGAGTAGAAAAAAGATCAGAGAACTATGCTAGAGAACTAAAATATTGAATTTAGTAAGAGGGATCTCAGGCAATTTATGAAATCTACTATTATTGAGGATGATTTCTGAGATTTTGTTTGAGATAGAAATCTCCACTTTGGGTATTTGGTTCCCATGCCTTTATACTGAGGTAGAATATAAAATAAATAGGAGATTTTTGCTTCTTGCAACTGCTAACAAGAAAAATGATTAAACTTTGGCAATTATTCAATGAAATGGAATAATGAAATACGGCTGTAACCAAAATAGCTTGTGAAAAGGGAGATTACTAATTTTTCCTTCTAAGCTCTGTAATTTTAGTTTGATCTCAGGGTTAGGAAACTCAGCCACATGATAAGGCTGACCAGAGGGGCATCTCCCAAACCTACACAAAGGAAAGACTTAGAACCAAAAATGTAGCTGTGACAATTGAGAAGGGGAATTTCTTCTGGTGGCAATGTGGAACCAGCAAAAAACGTAACAGTTTCTTTAATGCTATTGCTCAGTTCTAGGGCAGTCCAAGTAAAAAGAAGTCACACTCCATGTTCTCTGCCTTCTAACCTGGTCCAAGGGCAGTTCAAGAAAGCTGATCAAATGTTGAAACTTGGTAAAGTCTCATTTATGTTTTACCAGACCAGAGCACCATACACATGAACTTTCCTCTTTCAATTTACCACCATGGTGTTCTCTTTGTTAGTGGTTTTGAAAGAGTTTTGGTAAATCTCTGTTTTTTGGCTTTGTGGTTTTTTTTTTGGTTCCCTCCCCCCGCCAAGAATTTGAGTGCAATGTGACAATGAGTAGCAAGCAAAAGTAGTAAGTAAAAGTCAAGGAGTAATGCAATGGGAACCTCCCCAGCAGGCTCCTCCTCATGCATTTTGCATTCACTTGGTGTCCCCAGAGGTTGCCAAAGGGAAGGGAGAGGGCAGTGCTTTCTCCACTCTTTAAACCTTTGTCTTCCAGTCTGTGAAACTGGGGCCCTGCTGGTGCCATCGGCACAGTCTCAAGAACCAATGACCAGCCTCTGTAAAGCCCAGGAGAGCAATGAGCAGGTATGTCAGACTGAGCTGCCACAGCCCCTCTCAGACTGATTTCAGGGTGGGTTTCTCTAAATAGTTCCAGGAACTTGTGTGTGTGTGTTTGTGCGCTTGTAAGGCTGAAACACACAAAAATAATTTCAGTTCAATTAATCACCTTCTAATTTATGGTGAGCTTACAGTTACATGAATGCATGCTGTATGAGAACTCAGACTTTCTTCTGGGATGAGAGAGAATATAAAAAAATTAAATATTAATAAGTGGAACTTTCATCCAGAATTTGGATTCTGGTTGTAATGAAAGAGACCATGTTGACTGTTCTCATTTTACCCTTCTCGTCCTTCTTCCACCATCCTTCCCACATCCTTTCAAGTAGATCTTTCCCAGTCGCTTTAGATCTGCTGCATGCAGGTTTGCTGTTAATTTACTCTGTTAAGTTACAGCTGTTATTAACTCAACAACATTCTCTCCCCATGACTCTCCTTTTTTGGTTCCACACACCTGTTGCCACAGCACATTCTTTTGGGGGATTCTCTGATGTGAAAAGCTTCTTAATTCTCATACTATGAAATTTTCTCCTGTTCTTCCTGTGAAACACAGTTCCTTCTCAGAGCATTTTTATTACTTTGATTCTCTCATTGGCAGTACACATTCCCATCAAGAATTGCTTGGGTACTATACTTTCCTGATTAAATTACCAACTCATTAGGATTGGCAGGTTATTTGGTTATGCATTATATAAAATACCACATGTATCTAATATTTGATTTGGATTTCACCCTCATTTTCCCATCACAATTTGGCTAGCTGTGCCTGCTTTATCTGATTACTAATAACTGTTATTGTCACAGTATAGAGTTAGCAGAACAAAAGCACTTTTTAGCAGAGACAGATGTGATGTTTTGAAGGAATTATCATCTATCTGTAAGACCTCAGATGAACCTTCTCTTTGCACAGGGGGAAACCTGAACTGTTCTAATCCTTACAAGTCAATTATCATCTAAACTGCTCATTTCCTGCTGCAATTCAAGATTCATAAAATCTGAATGGGATATGCATTTTTAATGTTTATTGCAGGAACCATAAATATTGTTGGCCTTGTTTGCCAGACTCTTAATACAATAATGACTATAAAGCTGCAGGAAAGAAAAATATCTAAGATGCACTGATTCAGTTTCATAACCCAATAATTCTGACAACCTTTTCAAATGATTAAATAGGCTTGGAGAAATCCAGACCCTGAAGTATTATCTCCATTTGTGAAACCCTAAATGCTTTTTGTTTTTTTTTTCCCATTTAATATTTTAAATAATGCAGGAGCAGGTGCTGGCATTTCAGTTCAACTAATTAGTTTCTAATTTACTGTAAACATCTTAGAATTCCACGAACACATCTCGGTGGTATCTGAGAGGAAACAATCTACTGGTTCAATAAATCTTTCCTGAAATACCACTGAGAATTGACTACATGAAGTGTATGGCCTTACTTAATATATCTGATTTTTTTTTTAGAAAACGCTGAAAAGCAAGATAGCAGTTCCAGGCTTTCCATGATATTATCATTGTCTATGTAAAGACAGAATCTGGAGGAACTTTGTATTAATGACCCATTATTTTAATTTTAAAATCTGCGCAATATTACCTTATGTTTCAATGCACTACTGGAATTGGTCAGGACATTAAACATGTTTGCACTGATATTGCCACAGGAATCTTTAATAATGCTTTGCATTATTTTTACATTCATATGATTTGTGTATCTAATTTGGAGATCAAAATGTAGAAGTATCAAAATATTTCTCTTATTTCCAGGTTATTGCCTTCATAAAGTAGTTGCATTTACAATGAGAATATTTAGTTGTAACCAGTCATTAGAATAAACAAGGAACTTTATCTAAATAGGTTAATTTTTGAAATGTTTATGAACATATTATATATATATATATATATCAAATTTTAATTTTGATTTTTTTCAAGCTAACTAAAATTGGAAAAAATGCTGACTTGAATTTCTGTATTATAACTTTTTAGTCATAAGTTTGATATAGCACAATATTTAAAAATAATCCTATCTCCTTCTGGTTTTCTTCATTAATTGTTAATTATATTTAAATTAAGATAAAAGGCACTTTAAAGGTACAGAAAGGTACTAAATGATACATGCTTATTTTTCTGACTTCATTTTTGAAAACCAGACAGTTGTCTTAGTACAGATGGTAGAACTTACATTTCACCATTTGCCTGGAGCCCTAACTTACCTCCCAGTGTGCTGGCAGATCCCATAGGAGTGTGCAGGAGCAGCCTTGCTGAACCAGCATGGGGTCACTGAAATCCCTCTCTTAGTATTGCTACGTTTACCAACCTTTTGGCAATAATGCCAGCATATACACCTTCCCTTTCTCAGATGTTCATCAGCATCATTTGCGTTGGTATAACTGTTGTGGCACTTTGCAATGAACCGAACAAGGAACTGGATGAGGCTAAAATTTTGTTTTACTGTTGCAAAGATATTTTTGTCCAAGGGTTCATGTATATTTTTTTAATGTTCTGGAACCAGAAACAATTTCCCCAGGACTTTCAAGAGGGTAATGAGGCAGGACTGAGCTGCTTAAAATTTGGTGTCACCAGACGAAGTATATTTATAACTGTACTTTCATCGACAAAAAAACATAGATGTGCAGAGTCCTGCTGAAAACATGGCAGGACCTATTAATACAGGAGGATTTTGGTGTAGCTATTGCTTCTTGAACCTCAAAGATACTAATTTTTCATCATATTTGAGGAATTCACTCTTGCATGAATAACATTTTTCTGATATGCAATTTCCATAACTTTTCATTGAATATTACATGGAGAAAAGTGAATGTTGATATAAATGTTTAGTGTCTGTTTATCTAGACGTAAATATTTGATAAATTGGATTCTTAATTAGGAAAGGAAATCTTTAAAGTACTTACCATAGATAGTGTGAGTGGCTAAAAATTTGATACCAGTTGTAAAGAAATAAATGTATTGAAACTCTGATGCATATAGTGATAATTCTTATGTTTTTATGCAGGTTTTTTTCATCTCTGGTTTCACTTGATACTTAATTTCTTTAATAAACTCTATTGTGCTTAGTAGGAGAAAATTAATATTGTCATTACAGTAACATGTGTTGAGAAACAATAAACCAGCTGAGGGGTTAGGACCTTTTTGGAAGGGGACTGAGAAAAGACAATTAAAATTCACTTATGTTTATGAGCAGTAAAAAAATGTTAACTGGAAGTTGTATTGAGATAGAAGCAAACCAAATTGGTCTGAAGTGGAAAATTATGCAACTGCTACCTTTAAGTTACAGGGCTTGATACACAAACTGATAAAATCCTCAAGTTGTTTCAGTTGAGTTTCTAATTACCCTGAAACAGGAGCTGCTATGCACTGCACTGTCCTTGTGCCAGCAAAGGAAGCTTCAGCTCTCCGGCTGGAAACTTTTCTCATGGGGTTGCTTGTATCCTTGTTTCAAGGTTTTCTTGGCAGATATACCTGTTCTATACCCTAATATAAATTAGTTTAACTCTATTTAACTAAATATAATTTTATTAAACTGAGTGTGAAATGTGTTTTTTCAGTGCATATTCCAGGATAAAGGAGGAGTCTGTCCTACTTCATAGTTTTTAAACTTCCTCTCACTGCTGATAAGTCTGTTAAAAGAACCAGAAAACAACAGCCCCACCAAGTTTAATTAGATGCAATTGTTTATGAGAAAAAGGCTTCCCGCCCTCCCCCCTTCCCCAGTTATGGTATTTCAGAGATTTTCTTTTTAATATGCTGCCAAATTCCCTGAACTGTTTCCAAACTGAACAGGACTGCCATCCAAATAGTCTCAGTAAATTTTATAGCTACATATCTTTATGCTGGAAAATAGAAACCTTTGGTTTTTGCGAGGAAGCAGGATTTTGTTTCCAACCATAAATGACCAGACCAGGATGTCAGAAGTTCCGGTTGTTCTTCCTATCATTACCATGGATGCTAGGAAGTAATGATGTTTTTTGTACAAATCTGAGTACAACCTCTTCCTCTAAGGAAAATTTTATTGATGTGAAATGATACTGGGATTCTCGCAGTGACACTTTTTGTTTCTCATACCAAATTTTCTTTTCTTTTTTTTTCCTTTTTTTCTCCCCCCTCAAGGAAATGGAGGATTCTGGAGTGTGTTAGACAAGTTATATCTTCATGGAGGAAAGAGGAGGGTCTGAAATTAAGCAAGTAAATTCTTGTAACCACCTCAGTAAACTTGCACTGGAAAAAGAGACTAGCTGGATCTTTGGAGCACCGAGATCTAGCAGAGTCATTTAGCAGAAGGGTGCAGGATTGGCTTGATTCCTGAGATTTAACTTTTGCATCTGACTGCAGTGGGGTTTTTTTTGTGGTGCTGGATGTCATTCTCTTCACATGAGTAGCTTTTGGCTACATGGACCTCTGTTATTAAGTCCTCAAGTCATGGCTTGATGGCAGTGGACAGAACAATTTCTTAGCAGAAAATTCTTAGCAAGTGCAAAAGTGACTGCTCAGTGAAGCATAGTAATTAAAGTAGTGATGGCATACAGTCTACTAAAATACTTCAAACTGTCAAGGTGGTAAGGCAAATACCAGTGTGGAGTAATAAGCTAAGCAGTAAACTCATAAAATACCCATTCTTTGTCCTGACATTAATCATTTTAATCTCTTTTTCTTCTAATTCAGCATCTGGAGAGAACCCCGTAAATAATTAGGGCAAACATAAAAGTATTTCTTTAAGAGAAAACTATTGGAACCTTTTACAGAAGGCAGCAATTGATAGCTGTTCATAACATACTCAGTACTGCATTCCTACTGATGTTGGTTACTAGCAATAGGATATTGTTAGCCCTAACGCACTGGGTTTTGTGGTATGAATGTGGGAGGTATGTGTGTTCAAATATTACAAATTTCTATTACACTGGAGTCAGTGTTTTTTTCTTGACTCTGTATTTTCTTTTTTTTTTTTAAACTTTCAAACATATTATCCTAAAAGTATCCATATATATGCTATAATATTATTCATAATTTACAGGATTATACATTAATTACTTTATTTTATATAACGAATTGTTGTGGGTTTAAAAAATTTTTTTAGTTTAAATCAGGGCACACTGTAGGAATAAATTAAATCTTGTAGGCTTAGTTTTCATGACAGTTTGTTCAATCACTGTCCATACTAATTTTTGATGTGTTCCCTATAGCAGAAGGTAATGAGCACAGAGTGGCTAAAGTGATTGTATCAGGATAGCTGCCGCTCGTAAGTACGAAAATGTACTGAAGGTTTTTAAGCTGTTTTAAATTGATAGTGAGTGTGGTGGAGAAACTGGAAATGTTACTTCTCCCTCAGGACATCCAATTGGTTTCATATGTTTTTGTATATTTGAACTCCTGCCCATTGCATTTTTAGCTTTTAATACTATCTAAAGGCAGTGCTTTTAGCCCTTTTTCCATATTATTAAGGACTCTGGTATCCTCTTGGGTGACATATATGTTTGAAAGCAGAAACAATTATTTAATGAACTGATGAGCTCTTTGCTCCCCTTGATATTTTGAAAGCTCTTGGAATTGTGGTAAGTTTTCTTCTGTCTTAAATTTGGATGTCTAAAAATTGTTCATCTGATTCATATCCTAGGATACCCTCACAGTAAAAGCTACAGAACCCTCCAAAAAGTGAGCCACTTTATGTTAAGATGTTGAATTAGTCTGTTCAGATGACTGTAAATCTCCAGAAACAGGCAGTTTTAGGGTAATATTCATCTTTCTTAAAGCAGGCATCTAAAATAGATCAGATGAATCCATATTAGAAGAGGAGAAATGTGCCCTAGCACAAGAAAAAAAACCACCTGTTTCTTGGCATTCACAATCGGGGGACCTAAATGATTAGCTTAGACTGGAAATACAGCTTGGAAATACATTAAGTTGATTGATACTTGCAACACAGACTGGTTGTAAACAACGAGCTCTGCATAATGTGTTAACTGGTTTGCATAAAGAATGCAAGTCCCTAGAATTCAAAGGAACTCTGTGAATTTGCAATAGTGCCTACTCTTTCATTGCCATAAATTGATGCAAGTTTATAGAACTAAAAACTACCATGCTGCTTTGTAACTGCTGAGAGGTTGACTTAATAAGTATATTGGAAATTTTGGCTAAACTACTTTAGAAAAGCTGAGAATATGCTTGCTGTTCCATTTGATGAGCCATCCTCTAGCACAATTATCTGAATACGGATAATGAGCTGTATCATCAGCAAATAATCCTTAAAATATGTAAATGCATACTGAGTTAATTAACTTTACACTAAGGTATAAAATACCCATAAATGGATACTCAGATTTCAGACTTCTGGAATTAGGTCAGATTTCTACTGTCTTTCTATTGTTGAAACCCACAAGACTCTGCACTGTGGGCCTTCTGTAGCTGATAAAGGCAATATAAGCCATACGTTTAGCAGGGACTAACCTGTGGCACCAATCTATGTCCCTGTTCACCATTCTCTCCCCTCCTCCATACTATTATTTCTTCTTTTTTTTCCCCCTAACTTTTCCTGCAATACGTGTGAGTGAGGGTGTCTACCTCCAATGAAGATACTGTCTTCCAATAAAAGGCAACTTGGGAAAAACAGGCAGCATATTACTGTCATTTCAGTTTAGACTACCTAATTTATTTCTGATATTTTTTGGAGAGACATTCACAGGCAAAATTTGGCTCATTTGTAGTACATTCCAGAGATATTTGGCATACTGGACTTACTGCGTATGCACAGACAACCTGTTCTGTACTCAGTATGTCTGAGACCTCGGACTCCCCGAGTATCCTGTAAAATTCATGTGCACATCAACAATGAACATTATTCCTGTGGGTCTGGCAGCGCATTCAGACTGACTGCTCTGACTGTGCTGTCCCATTTTTCTAGAAGGCCCAACTCAGATGCAAGTGTACATTGACTGCATTATATGGAAATTCTCTATCCCACCTCCTGGTAACTCCAGTGAAAAGTTATCAACTTCAGTAAAAGTCTTCCTTCTGGATTTCTCTGTTATACAAATGGTCCCAAAGATCTTCCTTTTCCTTTCAGTTTTTGGCTGACAACTTTTTCTCATCTTACTATAATTATCTTTTATCAGACTCCATTCATTTGAAAGCCATCTGAAATTTTGATTAGGATGCATTGAAGCTACTCTTCCCTTGAGCAGGATAAATAAAGAGAATATTAAACCTGTAATCTGATTGTAGAGTGCCTGCATTTTTCTTTTGTTTGAAAAGCAGAACACACTGATATCTATTTTGGGAACAAGTTTCATGGGACTGCCATTGATGCACTGACATTTACAGACAACTCCACCATGGGGCAGGAGAAATGAAATAAGGAGCTTTAGGAAAGCTTAGTTAGACGTCACTGTTATACTCAGTTATCATCTGTGTCATACCAGATCTGCTTTTTTTTTTTTTTTTTCATTCTATAGCATAATAAGCTTGTCTTTAGCCTGCATTTTAGATAATAGGGCCTGGCTAGGTCCTGGTTTTTCCCTTTAAAATTGTATAAATTCATTTATAGAAAGTAGGTTTTTTTTTTAAACTTTAAAAGTGTGTGGGACTCAATTCAACTTACACTAAATTGGATAGAGGACATGCGAAATTGAGAAAAACTGATGCCTTAAAATATTAGAATAAAAAGTCTTCCTGTTTTATTCCAGGTGACACAATCCATGACAGGACTGATGTTCCTTGCCTTTCCCTTTTCCCTTTTCCCTTTTCTCTTTTCCCTTTTCTCTTTTCCCTTTTCTCTTCCCTTCCCGTCTCCTTTTTT
>VWZG01013387.1:0-47856 GCA_013396735.1 Grallaria varia | reverse complement strand
GTCTGTACTTTGAAAAACTTTAAAAAATAATTAGATAATACATATCTTGAGACATACTGTGCAGTGATTCATGTGTACAGCATACACATGTGTGCCCAGCTGAGAAAATTTCAGAGTGTATGTGGAAAAAATCCACACATTGGTTTATAGTAGAACAAATCTTTTCAGTATTATATAATGTTTATATATTCATCCATGTGTTTAAAATATTTTCACATACAAAATGGTCATGNATATATAAAATATAGGAATTTTTTAATTTAAAGAAAAGATTCGTCAGGCAATTTGTATTTGATGTATTTACTAATCAAATTTAATATGATGTGTTTGTAGATAATATCTTTTTTTTTTGGAATATTTTCAAACACAAAATTGCACACTCAGGCCAGCTTCACGTGATTTAGCACCTGAATTATATTCAGTTCTATGAAACCTCCCAGACAGACCCATAAAAGTATAATAGATCATCTACAGGCTGAACACCTCTGCTATTACACTATTGACAGCAAAAAGTGATTACATGCGTTTCATTGCAATGGTATTAGTAATGACCTGCAGGAGATACGTTTTATCTGAACACTCTGTGTAGCCTGACGAAGTGTCATTAATATGGTCAATGGTCTGACTGCTATCTAGATAGATACACAAATATATTTACTGTTAGACCAATGAAAAGGTTAAACTAAAGCTTTATGTAGTATATAACAATATCCAGTACATCTGCAGGCACCTTGATGAAGAAAACGGCATCTACATCCGTTACCATACTGATGGAAGCCTGTTCAACCTCAGGAGACTGAAGGCCCACACCAACACCCTCAATCACCTTGTCCGGGAGCTGCTTTTTGCTGACGATGCCGCCCTCGTTGCTCACACAGAAGCAGCTCTGCAGCACTTAACATCCTGCTTTGCAGAGGCTGCTGAGCTTTTTGGGCTGGAGGTCAGCTTGAAGAAGACAGAAGTTCTCTTCCAACCTGCACCTCAGGAAGCCTTCCATCACCCCCACATCACCATAGGTGAATCAGAACTCAAGTCAGTCCAGCAGTTCACCTATCTGGGAAGCATCGTTACCTCAGATGGTAAGATTGACCAAGAGATAGACAACAGGTTAGCAAAGGCCTACAGTGCCTTTGGAAGACTCTATAAAAGAGTCTGGCACAATAAACATCTGAAGAGAAGTATGAAGATCAGCGTCTAACAAGCCATTGTACTGTCTCCTCTTTTATATGGGTCTGAATCTTGGGTCATCTACCGCCACCACCTGCATCTCCTTGAATGCTTCCATCAGCGCTGCCTCTGCACAATCCTAAACATCCACTGGTCTGATTATGTGACCAATGTGTCTGTCCTTGAACAGGCAGCAGTCACCAGCATTGAGGCCATGCTGCTGAGAACGCAGCTGCGCTGGGCAGGGCACGTCTCCAGGATGGAGGATCACCACCTCCCTAAGATCATGCTCTATGGTGAACTCACCACTGGCTGCCTCAAGAGAGGAGCCCCGAAAAGGAGGTACAAGGACTCCCTGAAACAACACCTTGGCCATATTGACTGCCATCAATGGTCCACTCTGGCCTCCAGTCGGGAGGCATGGAGACACACCATCCCTAACACTGCTGATTCCTTTGAGAACACATGCAGAATCAGTCTCGAGGAGAAAAGACAACGCAGGAAGAACCGTGCCTCACCAACACTGCCTATGGAGACTTTCTGCTGTGCTTTTTGCAACTCGACTTCCCTATCTCTCATCAGCCTCTTTAGCCATCAGTGCACCTGCAGCAAGGGTGGGTAGAGCCCTTCCCAAATTTTCATTCACGAAGCCAAGCCATGATGACAACTGCAGGGTAAAAAATAACCAGTGATGTTGGACCTGTGCTGTCTTTTCACACATCAATAAACTTTGTCCTGAATAAATTATCCATAGCAAATAATGAATGAAGGATCTCAGATATGAAGCAGACCTTTCCCCACTGTTGTCCTCACTGAAGCCAACAGACAGCAGAGAAGCTTCCTCTTTATCGTTTTGTCTACATGTAGAGAAAATACCTGTTATACAGAGAGCAAACCTGATCAGTTGTAAGTGTTCTCTCTTACCTTCTTCTGAGGGCATCACAGTTCTTCAGAGAAGAAACTCATGCATGAAGGGAATAATCTACCTTGATTTTCCTAAACACAGGTGAAGTCGCCCTTACTATGGAATTCAGATTTACACTGAGCTTATAATACTAACACTTGCTTTGTACTGCACAAGAATGCTCCTGACAAGTCCTAAGCTTATGAAAGGGGGAAAGAGGTGGAGATATGTCAGTGAGGAAACAAAAGGCAAATAAAGGGTAGCATTGGTCAGAATGTTAAATAGCTGTCACTATAAACCATCTGAAAGGGTATAAAGAAATCTGTAGTCATAATACTGGAGCAAGTATTGGTCTTACATGTATGCTGTTCCCAGTCACTCAATATCATTTGAAACTTGGGCATCCTCCCAGTAGACAGGGAAGTTAGGATATAGTTTTAGGTTTTGTACATTGACAACATAGCCCAGACACTCTCACTGGTGTGTATTTCTGCCTAATCATTGGATCTCTGAAGCTAAAAGATTCTCCAGAAATATTACATCTGTGTGAAGTGTAGAGGTGTTGCAATTTTGTTTTCCTCCATTACTCATGAAATAAACATGGAATGGTATTCATTTTCTTTCTTTCTCCTCTTCCTGCCAACTCCACCCCCATGCACCCCCACCTCCAGGCCTGGATTTTATTGCTAAATTGGAACAGCTTGTCATTAAATCATGTAGTTGACAAAACTAAACAGGACTTCTAATTTTTGTAAATGTCCAGATATTAGATCAGTGATATAATTAAAAAGAGTTAACATGTAAAGCTTTATCTGAAGCTCAGTAGTAAGGAGCCTGAATGCAAGAAGAAGTTTTCTGAACTTTGGTCATCCAAGGATGCACTGTTAAACTGAGTTTGGGAGCTGCACAAGACAAAAATGGCAATAACAATGGGCTTGGAATATTGCATCCCATATAGCTTAGGAAAAGCTCCTGCCTGTGACACCTGAGGCTGAAGCACTTGTGTAACATACAGTTGCCTCTCAGGCTTTTCCTCCCAGGGAAAACTATAGCTCAAGAGCTTGCTTTTAAAGCTGTTTCAAAGTGCTTACGGATGCTTACGGAAACGGTTCTTTGAAGCTCTTTTGTAATCTTAATTAAGTGTTCCTGAGGTGCTGATAATGGCAATGTGTGGTCATTATGGTCTTTGAGTTTCTCAGTGCTTTCATTTCAAAATTTATAAACACCTTTTACATTACTTAAGTACAAAATATAGATGTATGACACTGAGTCAGTGTCCTATAACTGCATGGTCCTTTTCGAATTAAATGTTCACTTTTTTTTTTAATGGAAGAAGCTGCTCATTAAAATATCCAGAAGGACTGCATGGGTTTTTAAAATTTATTTCCATGCCCTATATATTTTTCTTTATAATTAAACATTTTTTCTGTAACCAAATACAACTTATGCCTTGAAACTTTTCAACATTGTAGCCTACTAATTCCAACAGTAAAGTTTTTTAAGTTTTGGAAGGTATTCAAACAGTACTTACTTGCAAACATAAGGTTTTGTATATTTTGAGCTTTTAAAATGTGAACTGTGTTACTGGAGATATCTTAAATATGGTAGGTTTTCTGAATACAGAGAAGAGGCTCAATAAAAGACATTGTTTTTAGTTTAAAAATGGATTGAATGTCATCAGTTAAATATATTTGCTCTTTTTTTCAGGAAAATGGATATGCATTGAGATGCCCATTTGAAGCACAAATCCTAAGCAGAAATCTGTATTGCTGGGTTCAGTGCAGTCAAGGAGAATATCACAGAATGATGGAATCATAAAACGGTTTGGGTTGAAAAGAACTTACAAATCATCTAGTTCCAGCCCCTCTGCTGTGTGCAGGGACATCTGTCACTAGACCACATTCCACAAGGCCCTGTCCAACTTGGCCAGGAGTGGAGGTGTGAGGCACCCACAACTTCTTGGGCAACCTGTTCCAGTGTCTCAAGACTCCTACAGTAAAGAATTTCTTCAATAGTTTCATTATATTCAGACACCTTGACAAGCAAACATCCAAGCTACCTTTTTTTTTTTTACCAGCGCCCTGTGCAGAGGCAGCTTTGGAGACTATTAGGTAACTGCATAACGAAAAACAAAATCTGTGGTTTTACATGAAGTTTTTGCATACAAAGCAATTTGTGTGCAATTTCATGCCACTGCATGCTAGATTATCAATTCTAAATTCCATTTACTTTTCCAATCCCCACCTTTTTCTTTTAAAATTGTTCAGTGTCTTTAAAGCAGTTATTGCAAATCTGGCTTTTAAAAACATAAATTATCAGACACAATTGCTTTCAACCACATTATCAGCAAATGGCTAAAGTGCAATCAAACTAAGTGCTTCTTCCTGTTGTCTTTTGCACACATGCACGCACACACGCAACCCACAGATGAAATCACAGTCAAATGCACTCGGCTAAAGCAGCGGATGAAACTTTTTTCTGGTTTTCCCTTGTGGCAAGTGCAACAATGATGGTGCCCCTGTGTGGTTGGACCTTGTGTGCATGGTTGGGCTGTCAGTCCCACTCAGGGGACTGAACACCACTTTAGAGGGGTCATATTTCCCTATCACAGCAGCTGCTGCTGTGCGTTCTCCTTTTCACTCTGTATTCAGTGATCCTTTCATTAGAGAAAGAAGTCAGACACCCATCACGCTCGCCCATGCCACTATGCAAGACCATACACAAATCAAAGAAACTGGAATCTCTCTGAGCACAAGCCTGGGGTCTCACCGGCAGGACACTTCTGGTGAGAGCTATTCAGATGAGAAGCCGATTTTCCATGCAGGTCATTGCTATAATAGGCTGCTAAGTTGTAGGAATCTGGGAGAAGAAACCTTGTATGTGAGAAATCAGCGCCTCACACAATATTTTCTGACAGAATACTTCAATTTTTAAAATGTTCGTATTTCAAGAACGGGCTGGTTTTATTCACTGAGATGGAGCAGCAAAATTGCTATGGGTACTAGTTCATTCAGTTTCACTGGACACTGATGACAACAATTAATTAGGTTTGTGTCAGGCAAGTGGTTTGTAACCATTTGTGGGGATCTCAGCTGTGTCTTTTTCTGGACGATGGTGCTGATCTGATCAATAGGGAAGTCTGTAGTCAAAGGGACTGGGGAATATGATGCTTTCATCCACAAAGGTACTTAAGCATGGCCCATTAAATGTAGCAATGCTTAACCCCCAACACGGCCTGGTCCCATTTTCTTTAAATCCACGGTAGATACTCATATTTCTCACACAGTACATCTGTGTTCATTCCTGGTGATATTTAAATAAACAATAGAATCATAGAATATGCTGAGTTGCAAGGGACCCACAAGGGTCATTGAGTCCAGCTCCTGGCCCTGTGCAGAACACCCCGAGAATCACACCGTGTGCCTGAGAGCATTGTCCAAAAGCCTCTTGAACTCAGACAGGCTTGGTCCTGTGACCACTTCTTTGGGGAGCCTGTTCCAGTGCCCAACCACCCTCCAGGTGAAAAAATTTTCCTGATATCCAATGTAAACTTTCTTCAACTCAGCTGTGTGACATTTTCTCAAGTCCTGTCACTGGCCATGAGATTGAGGAGATTGGTACTTGTCCCTCTGCTTCCCCTTATGATATTGTTGAAGACTGCAATGAGGTCTCCCCTCATTCCCTTTTCTCCAGGCTAAATAAACCAAGTGACCTCAGTTGCTTCTCATTCAGCTTCCCTTCCAGGAATCTAAATTCATGACTTTATTTCCATTCTTTACTGAGCAGTGCAGATGACTTGACTTGCCTGATGCTGTGCAAGAGAGATAACCGTGCAATATTCAAAATGAGTCCCCTGTTGATGCCCAACCACAAGCCAAAGCATCTGTTCATTGGCCTAATAGAAATTCAATCTGCACTGCAAAAATGATGCAAAAAATGTTAAGCTTTATCCATCTTTACCAGGGGACTATAAAAGAATATAGTGCATGATTTTGCTTGATTGGGTGTACAATGCGCAGTTTTTCTGTCAATGTTTGCTTTCTGAAAGCACTTATTTGAAAACATCCATGTTATGGGAACATACTGGAAACAGGACTTTAGACTATTTTGTTTTAAACTTGGGCCATGGAAGAGCGAGTTTGTACTAATCAATCTATCTGAGCGGGTGTAATGATATATTTCAGAAAAGTAACATGGCCTGGGTAAGAAGAGTGAGTGCAAACATTATGTGTATGTGAGGAGCACTCCAGACTGCTTTTTCTGAGAGGGGCTTTGTCCCAAAACTGATGATGCCAAAATGGAATGAACAAATTTCAAATTTGCTTAAGCTAACCATTAGGAATAAACAGTAACTAGGGGACTAGCAATAAAATAGAGGAAAAGAGTAAGCTTGTGAAGCAGTGTAGGAGAATTGCAAAGATCTCTGAGCCCAGGGGGGAAGTGGGGCAGGCTGGCTGGGCAGGCATCGCCCACTCTACGTGGGTCAGACAGTGCCCTTTCTATTGCTGATTCCTATCCTGAATGTATAGTTCTCTTGTTAATTATGTAATTAATAAATCAATAAACTGCTTTCACCCTGATTTCATTTAAACTGGTTTTCCCCATGACAAAGTACCAGTTATGCAATACCAACAGAATCCAGCTCTAGGGCTGGACTTACTGCATTGGTATGTCAATGACTGGCCATCAAATCTGTTTTCATCCCTTCTAGCAACTTGATCCCTGTGATCATACAAATGTGGCTCAGTGAAAAAACCCAGGTAGCTTTATCTTCCCCTTTCCAGCCCCAAAGGCAATGAAAGATATGCTGGGTTTCCCTGAGCAAACCTGGCCATTGAATACCTGCCAAAAAAAGCCATTTAGTCTGACATTGCAGTGGAGATGGAAATACACAAGAAAGAAAGGCAACAATGCTGAGTTATGCTGGGGTGCCCACATATTTATAGCTGCGAAATGTGCTGGCTTGACAAAGGCACAAAGGCAGCCAAGTGTATTCTAACAAAATTGCAGCGTTAGCAACTGTGTCCAGGGACAATTGGTACCAGTAAAAGTTCCTCATGTGCAAATCATAGCTCTAACATCTTGATATTTGCTTTCATTCTTTTTTTGATCGTTCATATTTTTCTATTGTCTTACCCAACTACTGTTTATATTTGTATCTCCCTGGCAGAAGAGGAGACTACATTTCAATGCATTGCTCATTTAAAAGTGCACCAATAAATATGCTGGTGCTAAGTATGTGCACTCTGTGATTCTATGCAACACCAGTTAAAAATACTGTAAGAGGTTGTAAGATAAGTGACCTGAAGTTAAAAAACTCACATTCCTCTTCAGAATCTGTTTTTCCTGAATGTCATTTGACATATATTATGCATTTTGTAACTAAGGAATTTTTTGTGTGTGAAAATTTGCATTTATTCTTAAGTCAGAGAGCAAAAAACCCCATCTTATCCGTGTACACCAAAGCATGTTATATATTATTCCCTCTATAGAGTAAGACTCAGACATCAGGATTGTATTAATTCCCCTAGAGCTGTGAACATGTTCTAGTCTTCTGCATGTGCTACACTCATCTTTTCTTCCTTGCAATTACACCATATCAGGCTTTATTTTCTTTCTGTTTTTTCTTTTTTTTTTCCCCCCTGATTAATTTAATTTTTTCATTTTTGTTTTTCCTTTTCTTCTACTGTTAATTCTGTCTCTCCAGATTACTATTGCAGCTGAGGATCCCCATAAAATCATTTCATGAATGCATTATATGGACTGGAGGACCTCTACGCCCAACTCTGGATTCTGTGAGCTATGACATAAATACAGCACCTGGTTAAATGGTAAATCTCCTTGTGACTCTAAACTAAAAGTGCCAAAAGTTTAGATGGATTCAATAAACAGTATGATAGATGAGTGGAGAAAATTATCCATCAGAAGTAGCTGAAGAGTATTAAATTGGATGCAGGAACTTCCTAAACTGCAGATTGGAGTAAACTAAGAGACTTTAGCCTGAAATACATCACTGAATGCCTGTCTGTTTTTTATATCCTCTTTCAGTATCCATTGCTCATTATTTTTGAACATGAGATAGGTGTCTAAGTGGGTGCTTGACTTGCTATGGTATGGCTGTTTTTATATAATCTTATGTAGATGTTTATGATGACAGGTTTCAAGAATGAATTAATGCTCACCCATGGACTAAGTAAAGCCTGGACTCATTCGTTTAGTCAGGGTTTATTCAGATTTTCCATTCTTTTTTGAATGTAGAACTGCTCTAGAGGAATGTCTGGGGCAGGAAACCTACCATTATAATTCCTTATCACCAGCACATGCCATTAAATATGCATTTGCATCTGTTTTATTGTATTTTGCATGGTGAATATGCATATGACTGGCATTCAGAATTGGCTGGTGCAGTCATCAGTGGTTTCACTGTTGGTAGGGTACTGACATAAGCACAAAAATAGCATTGCTCTTCACTTCCACTTTAATGTACTTTGAGTGTAAAAGATTACTTGTTATATTTCCATTTTGGTAATTTGTTTCCCTAATGACAAGTGATGGGTAAGCATACAGACTTGTTAGTGCTGGTTTTGATTTCATCTAAGTCTTATTAAGGGTGATGATGGGCTTTGAAGACTTTGGAATATCTGCTGCTTTTATGTTATCAAACTAACTGAGAAATCATTCTTAACTGTACTCCCATCAGGAACGAAATATCTTAAATATCATGGGTTTCTTTATCATTTTACCTCCTGTTGGCTGATCTTTCCTGGAACACAGACCAGTTTAGCACAAATGTGTTTCTTCCTCCTGTTGATCCAATTTGTTTTGTTACTGTTTGTTTTTTTCAAGATAGAGTCCTTACTCAGGAATAGTTAACACAAATGTAGGAAGGTCTCAGCAATGCAATGAAAAATACAGTAAAACTCAAGAATAAAAAGCAGTGTGGGTTAATACCCTTTGTTAAAATACAGTTGCAGTCAAGTAAGGCTTATGGTAAAGCACTGACATTACCTAACCTATGTTGCATTTAAAACTCCGATATCTTCCATTCTTTCATATTCAGGAGTTCAAACCATGTAGATGGACATGACATGAATACTGCTTTTCAAGGTTCATGAACTTTTATTCTTTTACTTCTGTAAAATGTAAGTTATGCTTCTGAAACCAACCCATTTTGTCTATATTTACAGCTGTCAGAGATGAGAATCTGGCTCTAACTTGTTACAAGAGCAATTGAGTCAAAGGAGGGGTTTGTTCCAGAAACAGCTGCTGAAGGGGCAGTAGAGCTTTTGAGGAAAGAAAAAAAAATTGTCAGGAAAATAGAAATTAGTAAAATCCTGATGAATAGTAAATTGAATGGCTCTTACCATGCCATCCATTTCAATGTATTTTGAATCAAATTCCATAAATAGTTAAGTTAGTTGTCCAATTTCAACAGGAAAGAAAAGATTACTGTTTGAAAATTATTTGTCTTTTCTTTAAGAAATAGCTTACCTGTGGAAAGTGTACTTTGTATGTTTCCACCTTGAACTGAGACTCCATTACTCTTCCCTCTCTGCCACATGTAAATTCCCCATTGTGGATTTCATACTGGTTGAGAGAATGAGTTCATTGAAAGAATTGTTTTTTCCAAATCTTTCAGAAATTCATTTCTGCAGAATCCAACAGATTAAAGGAGTCAGAGCTGAGAGCAAGCACTCAGACATAGCCCAGTCGACAGCCCAGGTCTCCCTGGCAGGAAAGGCTAGAGCTATAAGCTCACAATCTGAGCTGGCTTTTTTCAGTTGAGAGGAAATCACTGGCAGATGCTCACTGCAGCTGTAGTTTTATTGACAGTAATGTTATTTCTGGTTTCAAATGAAAGAAAATATGTTTGTTGCCTTCAGATTTGTTTGCCTTAGGGTCAGAGGTCTTTTCACGCCTTTCATATACGATGGAAAAAAATACAAATTAACTTGTCTAAAAATTAGATCGACAGATTATCTTCAATGTTTGAGTAACAAGTTTATTCTTACCAGAAGTTGATCCTGAAATATTCTACACAAACATTTTATATTTATGGGTAAAATCATTCTGTACTTCTCAGTACTCATTTCATATCTACAGACCTGTAAATTATCTGTTTATTACAATAAAGCATAACCACTTATGGTATTTAGTTGTCATGCCTAATAGTATGACATTTTTAGTGAAACAACATAAATATTACCAGCTGATAAAACATAATTTTGGATTCTAAATATCAACATAAACATATAATTTTCTTGGAAAGGGAAAAATAAATTATCATAATCTCATTTTAGAGACTGAGGTTTGAAGCATTTTTAAATTAAATCACCTAATCTCTTGAAGCGAAAGTTAACTGAGAATCTCTAGTTTAGAGTCTACTGTCTGAAATCCAGCAATATTCATACAACAATTCATTTATCCATCCATCCATCCATCCATCCATCCATCCATCCATCCATCCATCCATCCATCCATCCACCCATCGTTTGTTTCCTTTTTTGCTTTACAGTGTACTAAATAGTGTCTGATTCACAAAAGTACGGAAAGAAATTAAACTGGAGAAAGAGAAAAAAAGTGAAAGAAGATGGTAAGGACAGAACTACCTCAATGACTTTCAAAGTCCATTGGTATTACTTCTTTCCATTTGTTCGTCTAACCTGGCTTAGGAGTCCTACTATGCTGGAGATTGCCATTACCTTCTCAGGATGTTCCAGTGCTTAATTACTTTTGATGTCTGTGTTGAAATTGAAGTAAATTATTTATTTGCTGTTCTTCTATGTGTGTTGAAAACTATTGTTCTCATATTTGGACAACAGCTTTAACTGTTGAAGACAGTTATCATGTCTCTCCTCTGTCTTGAAGGAAGCTGGTTCTAAAGAGGATATCATGAAGTGACAAACAGCTACCAAAGAGGAAAACTGTTCTTAAAAGATAAAAATATGCCAAGGATGAATATGTTACTATATTAAAAAGGTAAACTATTTTAAAAATATATCTTCAATCGCAGTGGTCTGTAATGCCAATGAGGATCATCTGAAGTATTTATAGGTACTGCTGCTACACTGAAATTATAAAAAAATCTAGAGTTTTAAGACAGTTGAAGAATTTAGATAATCCCCAAAACTTTACAGCTGCAAAGAGATGGAATATTTATACTGTTCATCATCGAAAAGGAGAACTAATATTTTTAAAGAGAGTGTAAAGTGGCAGATTTATACAGGAGACAATGAATTCAGTCTTAGTTGCATTATTTGAGAATCATTCCTTTTGTGGCTAAATTAAGAATAAAAGATGGTCTGCAGATCATTCACATTCTAATTTTACTAAACATTAAAATCATAGCTGTAAGTATTTGACTATTTTTCACTTATTTAATATTTTGACCCCAAACCCTATCACTATGACAGACATTTCGAAATCTGAGGCTGGACTCACATAAATCCCATACAGGTATAATTGTAGATTTATACTGGGGAAAGTAAAAGAAAAAACTGGGTTCTTAATATCACCCTATAATATCATATAATGTGTTGAAAGGATTCCGTTGCAGAAATAATTTCCAAAAGTTTATAAAGTCATGATAAACTGATATAATAAAAGCAGAAATCTCCAGCTTTAAGGTCACAATATCAGCAGAAAAAGAACAAATATTTTTGTGGTAGAAAATATAGCTAACTTGAACTCAGTGTATCCCTGCAGCTTAATTTAGACTAGAAATGAAGCCAAATGGAGCAATCTAGCCGTAATTTACACAAATAAGAGAACATTATAATTCTGAACTTCTAGTTCCTCAGAAGTATTTTGGTTTCAGTTGGTGCTGAAATGCTGAATTTCCCAGCCTGTGCTGATTTATTCCCAGTGACACTGAGAATTACTAGACGGATTCCTTCGATTAGAGTCTCTCAGGTCACAGCTTGTTCCACTGCAGTACAGCGCACTGCGCTTCTATTTAGCTTTGACCTTTTAGCACATCAGGTTTTGGAGCAGGAACAAAACCTCACAAGTTGCAAAGAATAAGCCTCTCTGAAGTTTGTAATCACATTGTGATTGAGGGGGGGAAAAGGGACAGGAAAATGATACAATTTGCTGTTAAGAAGTAGCTGAATACTGCTTCATTTGAAACAATAGGAATTATTCTTATTTACCATTAGATGGCATACATACAGTATAAAATACATGATTAAACAGAATTCCAGCATACTAGGTGAAAGGTTAATGCTTCTGTAATAAAAAAGATACACACTAAAGTCTCCTAATAATACTTTTTTCCACTCAAAGTTGTTATGTTTAAAGAATTTCCTACTCTCTAAATTGAATACTGTTAAATAATAGGCCAAATAAATCTGTGCTACTAAAAGTAGTTCTGCAGCTGCTAAGACTGCAGCACTGCTGTGTATTCAGCTCCTGAAGCTTTCTTTTGCATTTGCCTGGTTCAACAACGATTTGCCGTTACTTCAATTTCTGTAACAGACACAATATTCTTCACCCCTTTCTAGTTGGTGACTGAAAGAAGGAATCACAAAAAATAAATGGCTGTATCCGTAGCCCACAACAAATAAATTAAATGAATACCTAAGTAGTTTACTTCAAAAAATAAATGCCTGCAATTCTTCTCCCACTGAGCGCTGTTCTAAATGTCTAAGTGCTCTAGAGACAAACTGTCAAACCAGTCCAATAGTGACTGTGGCAAGGTGACCTGCTAAGCATGAGGAAGATACTGCTCTAAACTGAGTGAGGACTTTACATATATTTTATGATCATCACATTGTAAGATATATGCTGCCGTGGTTTATGTTATGAGACATTCTTTCTGGCTGGGTCAGAAAGGAGGGGATACTGCTCAAGGCTGCAGTGGGGAAAAGGACATGCTACCTGGTACTGACAGGGCTTGGTAGCATCATGCTTTTTGCTCTGAAAGCCTGTGTGCTGGTAAATTTGCGTGGCATGCTAAGCAGCTGTACACTGGGCCAAGAAATGGTCAATGTTGTGCATCAAATGCATGAAGTGCTTGGTTAAGATGTGGGAAAGAGGAGGAGATTAATGTACATTATAAAGGCTACAGTCTTCTTTCTTAAATATGTGGAGACACAATTTAAATCAGAAGAACTAGTTTAGACAGAAATTTATTCTATAGTGGCAACTTGTTCACAAAACAAAGAAATCCCATTAAATTTGTGGGGAATATGTGAGTGTAATAAGAGAACTTTTGGGGTTGTATGCCCAGAGGCTTATATGTAGGGGATAAAAAGAGATATATTTCTTTCTCATAATCTTATTCTCTCCTGCCTCTTAGTTGGTGGTCAGAACATCCTGACTCATCAGATAATATCTTAATAGCAGATATCTGCTGCACAAAATGTCAGGATGGCTTAAAGTTGTCTCTAAACTAAACTGTTTCTTCCCTTATTTGGCATGGAATGGAATTTGTTGAAAATTAAGGCAGTATCTCGGCACATTCCCATAGAGATGCACACAGCAAACTAAATGACTTACTGATGTTAAATGAATTGGCTAGTGTGATATATTGCATAGAGCCAAGTTTTAGGACTGTTTTGTTTAGTCCAAAGAAACTCTTTCAATTAAGAGTATTGTGGATCTGAGAAATAAACATGGTCTCTAATAGCCTGACAATGATACAATGAAACACATTCCAGACAGAAAAATACAAGCCTGAGACAGTCTGGAATGAAAATGTGGGCGTACTAGGGAGGAACAGATGCCAGATTTACCAATATGTCTTGTTTCTTGGTTTGGAGAGTCATTTTTCCAAATCACCCATAATTTTGTTTGATTTATGTCACCCAACTGAGGATGCTATTACACATGACTTTGTGTGTTTCTGAGGTCCAGCACCTGAACTTCTGTATTTTAACCTGAAAAAGGGGTAAGTGCAGTAGTTGTTGCACTTGTTAAGTAATGAATTAAGGGAATCCTTCTAAGTGTGGGACTACTGGAAAACAGAGATTCTAGAGGGCTTCAATGAACAGGAAGACTAGAAATATTTCATAATTTTTATTAGGTCTTGTTGCAAGGAAAATTTTCAGAATCCATGTTGTTTAAATTAAATCAGTATGAAAGCAGTTTGTTGATTTACTAATGGCATGTAATCAGCCAGTAAATAGTACCCAATGGAGAAACAGCTCTGCCTGATCTAGGCATAGGTTGGAGTTCTGGATGCAGCTTGTGCCAGTGTCGATCCAAGTTTTGACTGCTGCTGATTCTGGTAAAAGGTCTTTCTACCCCATTACACTTTTATGCTTCTTTTCAAGTTGACTCCTCCTGTTTTTCAAAAGTATTTGTGATTCTCCTCTTTAACCTAATCTGCTTGGAGACAAATGCTGTCCCAGTTTTGAGCATTTGAGTTCACTTGCATTCAGGTGCTCCATGTCTTAACAAGTGCTGATATCGAGGCCACTTGCCAAAGGTCAGCTCTGCAATCACCCACCACAAAGTTTCTAGCTAGTAGATAATTATGATGTCTTTTAGCTAAATGTTATGATCAGTGCTCCTTTCAGAGTAACCTTGGACTTCTTGTAGACATATGTAGTGTTTGTTTCTCTCAGGACCTTGACCTGCTGGCCACACTTTTCCCAACGCATCCCAGGATACAAGTGCCCCTCCTGGTGCTAGGTCCCACTGCTGACTCATAGTCAGCTTGTCATCCACCAAGACTCCTGGGTCTTTCTCAACAGAACTGCTCTCTAGTAGATCAGCCTCCAACCTGTACTGGTACTTGGGGTTATTCCTCCCCAGGTGCAGGATCCTACACTTGCCTTTGTTGAACCTCATTAGGTTTCTCTTCACGCGACTCTCCAGCCTGTCAAGGTCATGTTGAATGACAGCACAGCCTTCAGGTAAACCAGCCACTCCCCCCAGTTTCATGTCATCAGCAAACTTGCTGAGGGTGCATTCTATCCTTCCATCCAGGTTGTTGATAAACTAATTTGCTTGTATAAATTACACTGACTAAAATGCACTCTTCTTTTTGCATTTCCTGCTTTAGAGACATCCACATACCTTGGTTTTGTGATAGACCTTCTGGGTAGCTGCTTAAGAAAATATAATGGATGAGAAGATTCCCCTATTTGTATTATTCCTCCTTCTCCCCTCTAGTAAATTTGTCAGAAAACTAAGTATTCCCAGTCTATTTTATATTAACCATATTTAACAGAAAATATTTTTTTTCCGAGCTGGCTTCACTTCACTGAAATGTACTTTTGTCGGCTTGTGGGGATAAAAAGAAAGAAGGATACTATTTATTTATGGTTGGTATAACTTTACTCTGATAAGTGCAATTACAAAAACAGATAAAAGCATTCTGAGTTGGTCTGATGTTAATGTGGGCTGGTTTAACATCTCCTGGTAATTAGAATTCCAGTTATCCAAGTATCTAGTATGCTTTATATCCTCAACATCCTGGCTGCACTCTCAGCACTCTCAGTGGACGTTCTCCTTGGAAGAATGAGGATATGGAAAACCACTGCATCTAACAGTAACTGGGGACAGATCAATATTGAATCAATCAGGAAAATACTTTTTCATTGGAATATGAAAATGTTTTCTTCCACTATTTATTTAAAGCTGGATATTGTCTACTTGAACTAGAGTAAGGTCTTTGACACTGTTCCCCACAGGATCCTCATAGAGAAGGCATTGATATATGGTCCACATGAGCAAAGAGTGAGGTGAACTGAAAACTGGCTGAATGGTTGGGCCAGAGGGTGGTGATCAGTGTTGCAATGTCAATGAGACCAGCAACTAGTGGTGTACTCCAGAGGTCAACACTGAGTCCAACCCTGTCTTGTACCTTCATCAATGGTCTGGATGATTGGGCAGTGTACCCTCAGCAAGTCTGCAGGTGACACCAAACTGGAAGAAGTGGCCGATACACCAGAGGGTCACATTGCTATACAGAGAAACCTTGACAGGCTGGGCAAAGGGGCCAACAGGAATCTCATGAAGTTCAACAAAGAGAAGCACAAAGTTTTCATGTCGGGGGAGCCACCCAGAGCAGCTTGTCAGAAAAGGAACTAGGGCACCAAGATGAACAGGAACCAGCAATGAGTCTTTCTGGGAAGAAAGACTAACAATAATATCCTGGGCTGCATTGGGAAGAGTGTTGCCACAGGTTGAGGGAGGTGATCCTTTCTATTCAGCACTGGTGAGGCCACATCTGGAGTAGTGTCCGGTTCTGGGCTCCCCAGTATGGGAGAGACGTAGGTATACTGGAGGAAATTCAGTGAAGGGACTGGAGCATATTTTCTAGCAGATGGACTGAGAAACCGGGGACTGTTCAGTCTGGAGAAAAGAAGTCTCAGGGAACGTTATTAATGTGAGCAAATACCTGAAGGGAAGTGGCAAACAGAACAGAGCAAGACTCTTTGCTGTGGCACCCAGTGACAGGACCAGAGGATATGGGCACAAAGTGAAACACAGGAGGATCCACCTGAACATCAGAAACACTTGTTTACTGTAAGGGTGATCAAACACTGGCACAGGTTGCCTGGAGACCTTGTGGAATCTCCATTCTTGAAGATATTTAAAAGCTGTCTGGACATGGTTCTGGACAACTAGGTATAGGTGGCCCTGCTTGAGCAGAGACTTGGACCAGATACATCGAGAGGTGCTGCCTGACAACCTCTTTCTGTGATTATGTGATTCTGTGAATTGATGCTTTGCAGCTTTTCATTATTGCAAGAACCTAGTGGCCAGAAACAGACCGTGAAGTTAAGGTGGCACATGAGTCTTTCTCTTCTTTTCTTGAGCTTCAGAAAGAAGAAATAACAATCAAGTTCAAACAGTAAGAGACAATCAAGAGTAGTGCAAACATAATATAAAAATTCATATTATAACCTGGATTAGAATATTCTTGTTGTCATCTCTGCTCAAGTTTTCCAAACCTTGGAGACGCATTCACTTTATTTGCCTCTCTAACACACTGTCTGATTGTCTTTATAGGTAAGATTTTCAAGGTTGAACTTACCCAGCTCTGACTTTTTTCCTTTCATTTATCTTATTATGCCTTTGTCAGCAAGGCTGAGAGTCCCTCTTTTTGTTATAGGCTGGGGTTTTTTTCTTCCAATATAAAGTATCTCTACAGAGTAATAGTAATTTTCAACTTTTCTTTTCTGATAACTCCTGAAATCCTCCCTCAGAGACCTTGTTTGCAGTGCTTGACTCTTTCTGCATGAATGTCTTTTCTCTGTACTCTCTCCAGCTGATTGTACAGCTTTCTTGAAATGAGGATTCAAGGCCGAGCAAGAAAAATTTCTTTCACTCTATAATTGATTTTCCATATCTTTAAGAGTGTCAATTCTCATTCCATTGTTTTACTTCTTTCTTATCAGAACAGCGCCCTGAAAGTTAATGCTGAAGTTAAAAACAAGCTTTGAAATTTATGAATTGAAAATTTAAATATTTTTTTCTCCCTTGAATTTGTTTTAACAGATGATCTTGGATTACTGTCACTTCCCATGGGATGGAAATCCTGTTTACCTTTTCAAGGCCATTGTTCTAGTAGATGGGCACCACTGTCTCTCCCTATAATATGAAATCTCTTTTCTGTTTTGTAAGAGGAAATGGGAGAATACCATTTCATCTTCACCAATACAAACAAAGGGGAAAATTTAAGTTAATGAAAAATGAGTTGAAGAAAAAAGGTGAGGGTGAGGATTGTGACAGAGGGTAAGAGAAACAAACTATTTGTGCTTTTGTTAGGAAAATGTGGATTTTTCAATAAAAAGCGTCTGGATTATAGTATGAACCACACCAGTCACCAGAGGACAAGGTGAAGTGCTGACCTTGCTGGCAACAACACATATCTTCAATTACTTAGAGCAAAGGAGAGCAACAAGTGCCTTCTCAGAGCAGACACTTGTACTAAGAAATGATGAGGATGATGATGAGTAATGATGCTCTGTGTGGATGTTTGCGAGAATAATCCCCACAGTAATACATAATGTGCTCTTACTGAATATTTGAGGTGTGATCCTCTTCTGATCTTGACTGGTCTTGCTGACAGAGCAGAGAGCTGAATGCACCACAAAGTACAGTTTGCATGCGAAGAAAGGAGTGGGATGGTCAGAAATGTGATGGAGTTGACACAGCATCTCCACTCTTTGAAAGGCTGTTGAGAGGGCTTGCAGCAGACCCTGGCATTGTTAAGTACAAGTGTGTGATGGCTGGAAAAACCTCCTGGATTCTGTCTTAAGTACTAAGACAAAAACAGGCAAGTCCTGAAGGAGCAATATATTAACACAAGTAAATTCCAAAAAAGCAGGAAATATGCCATGCTCCAGTTCAAGCAGGAACTGGCAAAGGAGCTCCTTGAGCTCTACTTGTGACTTAGCTATTTAACTTTATGACATTGCTTGTCCCTTAAATTTTTAGCGCTTGTATTATCTGACCTCGGAGGTCTACTTCAGAGCTTCATTTGTTTTTCAACAGAATTTGTTCATTTTCATGGGGAAACCATTATAAATGAGTCACTATTAAGCTATTTTATTTTCTTGTGACATTTCTGCTAAAACTTGTTTGTGGTTTTTATAATGTGTATGGAGAGATGATGGCATTTTAAATCTTATTTATGGTTCTGAGGCATTGTGGGTAGCTTAAGACAAAAGCAAATTGACAAACATAGGTGATGTGAGGTCATTATGAGCACTGCTTTCATTACACATCAGTTTAAGAATTTTTAAAATTAGGTGCAGAATTAGGAAGGTGGTGATAAGGAGTTGCTGTTAAAAAAAAATCTTTACAATTTATAAAAGCTTCACATTTCAGGTTTTTTTCCGTTGCCTTTGTTATGAAAATTTGCAAAGAAAAAATGATAAATATTCAGTTTACTCACTGATAATTATGCAAGGAGAACCAACAAAAAAGCCAAACCTAAAATCCAAGTTCCAGTTCATGGGGGTGGGAGGACAGGGTGGGGCTGTAGAGCAGAGAGGCACAGATAGCAGTAGAGACCTTCAGGGTAAGCAAAGAAAGGCCCAGCTACTGGCATGAGGACTGAAAATGAGAAAATATGTGAATAAGAGGAGTGACTATTGAAGAAAGTCTCACTGCAAGATCAATGGCAGCTTAAATGAGATCTTTCTACCCAGCAGGATTTACTAGTTGTGGTGGATATGATATTGCTGCAGAAAGGGAAAGTAGCTGGTCTAAGAGTTTGCATGCAGTGGTTGCATCCAAGGATTTCAGAGTATTTTAGCTGTACTTCATGTGCTGTTTGGTGCATGCTGCCCTGTTATGTGTAATACTTTCTATCTTTCTTTTAGTAAACCTACTGTTTTTAAAACACATTTTAAATAATTTATTTTTAAAATTCATGCTTGCCTTGGAAAAAACTAGCTCACAGAGCATGAGAAAGTTTAAGTTTACGAGGATTCTGAACCAAATGAAGGTATGCTAGTAGTTATGCTTTTAAATGTTAACTCAGCCTTTGATGCTGTTCATAAGTTATTGCAGAAGTGCTTAAGGTCTACTACTGTACAGGCAAGAAAAAGAGATGAGTGGCTGAAAAAAGTAAAATATTCAGTTTCTCAAACCTCTGAAACTATGGGTTGTGACTAGGGGTTTAATATACATTTGAAATGCTATGAGAACACAGGTAAAAACACTAAATTAAGGAATATTTAAATATGAAGTGTTGCAAAGTTAATAACATTCATTTTAAACATCACTGAAACTAGATTGTGTGTTTTTTTCATTAGTGATGACCTTTGACAACTTTTAGACAACAAAAGGCTGAAGAGTAGAGAAGAATAAAAAATAATCTGTTCCAAAGGAGAGGACAAGTCTAGTCTTAAGACCACTGACTAGAAAAGTACCAAAGCAAAAGGCATGAGCTGTCTGTAAATGTCTGAAAAATCATCTGGTTAAAAAAAGTCAAAAGTCAAGCAGTCTCATTTACACCCTGGCTGATTAATCAGTCCAGCAGGTATAGGACAACAAGAGATGAGATTTATTTTGGCTTGAGTAGAACTGCAGATGTGTTTCTGCACGTGTTAAATAGGATGACATTGTTGAGTGAAATTAGTGTAAATAAACAGCTGTTGGAAAGCCTGTGCAGCTAAACTTAGCCTTTTGCCAAATATAGAAGGAGAAACCAAACGAGGACTTGGATGGAACCTGTTGAGATTTTGCTTAACCAGGACTTTATTATAAATAACATAATAGACATTATCATTTCAAATGCCAATACAATGCAGGTTACAATAATCAGACTGAAGAGGACAGAGATACAAGTTAAGATTTCAAAAGTTCTTGATAAATTTGATTAAAGGTTTGAAATCCATAGGATGAAATTCAATGAAGAGCAGTGCAGAATTACTCATTTGTAGGACAAACAAAATATAGTTGTACAAAATGCTCCAGAACAGGCTAACGACCTGTGCTGCAAAAACAGACCTGAGCCTGGAGATCTGAGCTCAGAGGTGCAAATTAATGCAATGTTCACTCAAAAAGGCAAATACCTTGCTGGGATG
Organism: Grallaria varia; assembly: GCA_013396735.1. Lineage (NCBI taxonomy): Eukaryota > Metazoa > Chordata > Aves > Passeriformes > Formicariidae > Grallaria > Grallaria varia. The sequence continues at coordinate 27,291 of VWZG01013387.1, read as the reverse complement.
CCTCAGTAAGACATCCAGAATCCAGTTACACCTCATCCAGCAGATAATTCTGCCACTAAACAAGTGCAGCTGATGCCTCCAGATCTGGACTTTAGAGAGAAGAGCAACAAGAACAGAAGAAAAATGACATGTGGAGAAAGGTTAATATAGTAGGAACAGTGTAGGGGAAAGGAAGATGGGATGATTAAAGACCTACAAAAAAATAATCGCAAAAATCTTCAGAGGGAGACAGGGAGTTTGAATATGAAGGTTAAAAATTGGTTAATTAACTAATCACCAGCTTCATTCTCCTTCACTTTCACTGGAGTTGGAAAAGAAAGTAACATACCAACTAATCAAAACCAGAGGCAAAGGAGAGAAGAAAGTGGGTAAGAGCAGGAACTGTGAGAGAGTGAGGACACTGCCCAGGGAAACGACAGGCCCTTATTTTAGGCTAATCATCCACGAGCAAATGTCTAAGGTGATGTGACCCAACTGCAAGCTGTCTGGATCACTCGCATCAGTTCCAGGCTGGGAACCACGGTTAGGGAGAAAAGGGGATGGTGATTGTGGTGGATATAGGAAACAGCTCTTAGGGAAGCGTGACAATCAACTGCCATATAACAGCCAGACACGTATGAAGGAAAAGTCTATGCTTGATATTCACAATGGGATTTGTTCACTCACATGTAAAAAAGCTGTATGGTCTGTTCAAGGTACAGTTGACGTTGCCTTAGAGTAATTTCACCAGGATACAAAGTACATTTTTCCTGATACTGAAATGTTTGCTATGGCATTAACACACTTTTCAGGGGGCTCCTGGGTGTGGTGCATGCTAGACAATCTAGTTTCATCATTACCTCTAACCAGAGATATTTTTTAATTTTTTTTAACAGATGGAGTGCAAATCAAATTGGAATGCCAAGATCCTTTCCTGCCTCCTGGCCAGTAGGACTGAAATTCCTCCCTATGTCTGGGAAAAGTGAGAAACCTGGCTGGCTGCCAGTCTGCAGATTAGGGCTGGTGAGATGCTGTCAGCAGCAGTCTTCGTGGTAAATATTCATGAGCCAAAATGTGCCAATATTCATGTTTGGTGAATTACATATTCAATGTTATTATCTATACCGCTTTGTAAAGGTCATCCTGGCATCTAAAGTCAACTGAAATGACTGATCCACTGTAAAAGATCCCCATTCTCTTAGAACGTTTGAATCCTGTGCATTTTTGAGTAGTCAATGTGGACCACTTGTAAGCACTTCTGTTTCTATTATCAGGTGACAGTCTCAACATATAGAGTAGCTTTAATTTAGCAAGAACAGCTGTTAGTCCTGCCCAGATTTCCTTGATTCTTGCTATGCCTTATTTGACCTTGAGAATACAAAAAACTGCGTCAAGAATATCGTAATTTAAGTCCCTTGTACAATGAGGTTTTATCTGCAAAGCAATGCAGCAAAGCTGATGGCTTTTCAGTTTTTGAATATTTAAGACACTTTATTAAAAAAAATTAAAAAATCACTCCACTTAGCTTTACTTCATGAACTGCTAATTTTGGCATGGGACAGTGAAATCCTATATTAATTTTCAGCAACAGGGAGGTATTATTGTGGGTGAATTTCTGTCAGAGCCAAGGAAATGGTTTTTTCAGCTACAAGAATTCGGTGCTGCAATGTCATAAGAGCATGTAGTTATTATTCTGAATGCTATGCAGACTGTAACATAAGAGAGAAAAAAGTGCTCACGAGGAACATATTGAATTATAATAAATCTGTCTCGTCTGGAGACAATGATGATCTGGCACATTTTGTCAAGTGGCAGTCACATAGAATGCTGTGCACTGCATACATATTACTGCATTAGCAATAGGCAGTGAGAGTGTGGCACCAACAGGGAAAGTGCTCAGACAGATAGGTTGATCATTTGTATTCCAGAGCTCAGCAAGTGCTCAATTCACTGATCCAAACCAAACATGTTGAAGTCAAGGCCTGTTTCTATAACATGTTTGATATACAGCTGAGCAGTAACTGAATCAAAACAGCATCTCACTTTTGCTGTCTGGTGCCGTACTGGGTGGTGAAAGCAAGTGAAGCTTTTCCTGGCACTGGGGGTATGTTGTATGCAAATGGACCTTCTCAGTGGTAAATCTTTAATGTGGCAGACAGAACATTAATTGCATAGCTCCCCAGGATCGTGTTGCATGCCCAGTTTCCTTAACTTAAATTATTCCAATGATTCTTCTCTTGATGGAGAACTCCAGGCGTTGCAGTCTTACTGCGTGCTATATATTAACTCTTCTGCTGTTCAGCTTCAAGTCTTGCCTAAATCCTGAGGCAAATGCCATTCATATTCACAGTGTGCATCTAACTAAGACATCCCAGTGTGTTTGCTACACTTCACATTAATATTTTGAAATACAATCTAATCAGTAATGTGATATGATAAAATATGTCTACAGGTACAACATCTCCTTTTTGAAGGATACCGATTCATCTTATGAAGCAAAAAAGCTGCTCATTCAAATCTTTAAACATGTGAATGCCTGAAGTGTTCTTCCCCAACGTTTTATAAAACTAGTTCCTGGTATGTACACAGTGAGGAAGGATCAGCACTTTGCCCTTTAAGTCAGAACTATATTCAGTGCATATAAACATAGACAGATGTGCACATACAAGCACTCACAGGCTTGGCTCTGGCACCCTGCATTGAGTCAACCTTCCCCTTTATTTTCTGCCCATAATTTAGTACAAGCTCGTCTTGTGCCATGAGCAGGATATAACAGCTCACCAAAATCAGGGGTTAACAGGGTCACAATGGTGTCCTTTATTTTCTCCAAGTATTTTCACTTCTTCTTAATCTATCCCCATCTCCATATATTGGTGAAGATATCTCAGAAAGAAACTCTTTTTAAGAGTTGCTCAAATTTCTATGTATGTGTAGCAGTCACTTCTGCTTTTCTAGGGAGCATTCTAATGTAGTCCTTTGCATTGGAATGAGGATACACTATTTTAAACAGATTAGTCCCATTTGCAAAATGAAAAAGAAAGCTCAGTCCTTCACAAAAAACAAAAGCTCAGCATCTCTTAAGATAGACTGCATTTGACAGCCTAGTACCTTGGCCTTTCTCCCATGGCTCCTTATTACACTATACTCTTATCCTTAAAGAGAACTGGTCCTCTTGGCAGCAGGTAAAAAAGAAAACCAGACAATAAAAGGGAAAATTTTAATAAAAAGTTGGACTGAAGAAAAATGTGGGCAAAGAAGAGGATTATATAGAAAAGGTTGCTTATTTTCCAAACCGAGATTATTTTTGAGCTCCACTGAATTGTCCCTTACGTGCCTTCCACAATATATATGAGAAGCAGGCATACTTGTTCATAGTAACAAGTTTGCAAGCAAGCCACATGTTTCTGGCAAGAACGACTGGTAGAAGGGATGCCCTCTGTGACCAGATGTACGCTCAAGGCAAGCAGCAATTGGAATAGAAGAGGTGAAAAAAGCTTATTTTCATGGGTTAGTTAAACATTTGCATAAACAAACCAGCTGGACTACACATAAAAGGAACAGATCATAGAGCCAAGAAAGCCTAAATCAAATGGGAAAGCACTCCCTGACCCCATGGCTGTGTGTCAAGCACAACCACAAGAGGAAAATACTTCTAGTAAATGTTCTTGTCAGCTTGACTTAGTTTATCTAAATGCTAGGAAATACAGAAGTGCCTTTAGGTATGCAGTGACCTGTCTGCTGGATTTGGGCTTGCTATATTGAACACAGGTTCAGTCTATGGCTAACTTGAACTTCTGCAACAAAATAAGGGACAAAAAGTACTTTTTGTGCAAATCTACCTGCTTATAAGTTGTCTGATACTCAATTCAGCAGGCTTTAATTTTTCCTGAGGACTTAAAAGAGAATGTTTAATTGCTGGAACATATAAAACTCCTTGTAGGAACAGGATGCTACAGTACACAAGCCACACTTTCTTTGGAACTGTTAATCTTACATTCATAAAAGACAACTTATGACCTAAATTGTCCCCTGAAATTATGCCCTGCTTTACTGAATCTTTTCAAGACTGTCATCAGTTAACTTCCAATGGAAATTATTCTAAGGTATATAAAGATTGTGACTGATTTTTCCTCAGAGAAACTCATTGCCTAGAAAAGACATGGACCAGTTGGAGCAGGTCTAGATGAGGGCCACAGAGTTTACAAGAGCTGGGGCTTTTCAGCTTGGAAAAGAGAAGGTTCCAGGGAGTGTTTAATAAGAAAGATGAAGACAGACAATTTAGCAGGTCCTGTTGTGACAGGACAAGAGAGAATGGTTTTAAACTAAGGAAGGGTCAATTTAGGTTAGATATACCTAAGAATGAAGAAGATTTTTATAATGGTAAACACTTGAACAGTGAGGTGGTAGATATCCCATCCTTGGAAACATTCAATGTTAGATTGGACAGGGCTCTCAGAAACTTCACATGCAGGGGAGTTGGACTAGGTGACCTTTAGAGGTCCTTTCCAATCCAAACTATTCTATGATTCTATGATTTTTGTGTTTCTTTATCTCTGATTAACACACTTGTGTTCTCAGGCAGGGGGAGCCTCTGAAATGGCCTCTGTAGTGATACAAAAAGAGGTGATTTGGAGGCACCAATATTTAGATGTCAGCCAATTCCCACTGCTGCCCATACTCTTAGGAATAAGAGGAACAGAGAAGAAATTGTAATAACTTTTAAACTCATTTGTTCATCCCCTGGGGTTCCCTTGCGGAGGTGCTGCTACTTGGCCTTTCTAATGCAGTACCGTGCCTAAAGGCAGTTGTTATAAAAAACCAACGTAATGTGTGCAACACTGCAGTCATTTTTAAGACTGCACAATATCAGCTTGAAGAAGTTTCTTTATAGCATATTTAGTGCCTGGTTATGTAAACAGAACAAAGTTCTTTTTTTTTGTTGTTACATAGGTATGTAATCTCTAAATGTTTACAACCCAAACAACTTGAAAATGTTGACTTGCTTTCCACTTTAAAAGGTTAAACACCACAATCTCCTCAAATAACAAACTGCAATAGCACGTATTTAAACTTCAAATGTCTCTGGCAAAAAGTTCTGGTTTTAGTCATACACTGGAAAATGCAAATGCAGTTTCAGAGGTAACAAATGGTTTATGGCAAGGCAGGTTCTGCCTCCTTTACCCCTACAAACTCAGGCTTAGGAAAAAAAAAAAAAATCATTGTTTAAGGAGTAAAACCCTTCATAAGTGAACAAAAGTGGTGGGAACACTTTCCCTTTTAGCAGATGGCATTTTGATGGCTCTAGGTTTGTCTCTAGATATCCCTCTCCTTGGAGACAAGTGCTATAATTTCATTACAGTGTTCTGAAAATGGCACAGAGACATTCCAGAGTCTATAAAACCTACAAATGCAGCAGTGATACTTATGCTAGATTTTCTGTTTCCTCAGACTTTATGTGAAATAAAAAAAAAAAGAGGTTATTGTTTGGAAAAATTTACAATCCCCATTAGTATCTGATCAAGTTGATGCAATGACATGATTCAGCTCTGGGTACTTGTTTGCATCCCTCCATCGATGTGTGGGATTCGTGGAACAGTGTATATTCTGATCCCAAACCTCTGTTTCTCTGAATAGCTGTACAGGTGGAAAAAGAGGCTGGGGAGATGGGAAGGAATCACATTAACATGAATTATTTCCTATTGCCTCTGTAGATCCCCTTGATTCTTCCACATCTGTTCAAGCTGTGCATGGTTTTTATTTACCAATCTAGTGGTAAATGTAAATATTAAATAGCAGGTAACAACTTGACACTCACCCAATCATTTTTGGACAGATTCTTTCCCTTCTAAATTAATCTCTCTTCCCTAGAGGCAAGATTAGTGAGGATCAGAAGTGAGAATAGAAAGTACTGAGCACTCCACAGGACTTAATTCTTTTTTTTTCACATGGATGCAGAGGGAACCGATGAATGATCAAAATATTTGCTCTTAAAACCCACTACAAAAACTTATATAATTAAAATTACATCTCATCTGCCTTTAACATATATTGATCTGCTTTTTGAGAGTGGCTTGTTCTATCCTTTTGACTGAGTAACATCACTAGCTGTTTGGTAGATGTGGAATAAAATCAGACATTTAGGAAATATATAACATTTTAAATTCTAGGCTTTTCTTCATAATTATACTTTTCTTCAAACTCTCCTTTTGAGGCTTGTGTGTAATTACTATTTTGATAACAAAGTATAAATAAGACTACCTCTAGGTGANTTTTTTAAAATTAATATTATTTTTTAAAAATAAATCTGATAGTCCAGTCTTTCATAAAGCATGTGACATATTCACTCAGTCTATTAGAAGGTTAAAATAATTTTTATCTCTTATATTTAATGTATTTATGAAATGCTTATGAGAATGTATTTATATATTTCAGAAATTGCTTATGAATTTCTGAAGCACAGGAAAGTATCAAGCATGTTTCTGCTACAGAAAAACACAACAGTCTCAAAAATGTGCATGCAGCATATAGAATATTAAATTTTAAAAGTGGTGGTGAAATATTTGGACTTAGTCTAATCTGCAAATATTTTGCATCAGGAAAATTTATCACAACAGACTAAATCTTGGCAGTTAATATATGCTATCAGTTTACTTCAGTGGAGGAAAAGACCTCTATATAAGGCCACCAGAAATTATTTGTAGATAATCGCTAATGATTTAATGATGATCTCTGCAGACTGAGACTCTAGACATCTGTTACTTTTTGCCACACTGTCAGCCATCTTGATCAACAGATTTGAGAAATCAGAAAATTGCACAGCTTTGTGATAACAGTGATAGACCTACATTTTGTAAGATGATCTGTGTGAAAGCGAAACATTTAGCTTTAATACCATGTCAAAAAAGGCAAAAACAGAAGAAGAGAATATTTGCAAAAAAAGTCTCCTCTCTTACTGAGCCCTGTTAGCACTTCCCTACAAATTGACTTGGTGAACTTTTAGTCAAACTTCCTGCAACTCCTCTCCCATATAGTCCAATTCAAGCTTAAATCCTGACAGCAGCAGCAGACCTGTTCCCAGGTATAATTCTGTGGGGAAGTAACGGCACCTTCAAGGCAGCTGTTTCTATTCACCAGCCCTGAAGTTGGGACAGATTGCTCAATTGAAATCTTCGTTTCAGTGGAGTGCATAATATATGCTAAAGGGCTCAAGGAAACAGAGGACAATGGATCCTTTGTCCCGCTGTAGCTGTGTTCTCTTTGCAAATTGTCGAATTCTGACTGATTTTGTCTTGATATCTCATTTGTATGTTTTTAACCTTGGCTTTGCTAGTGAACTTTTTAATCAGTAGTGGACAATATTCTACTGAAGTTGAATGTTTATTCTGCAACTTGGAAGCTATGGCATGGAAATTGCAGAAGGATTTATTTTGTTAATTCTCCCAAGTGCATAAAGACTATTAATGACTAACTGTCCCCTCTACTAGACTACTGGTTTAGCAATCCTGTTCCCTTCTGACCATTTTTTCTTCATTTTAAACAGTATGATTCTTAGTTTTGTGTCCTCCTACCACCCCAATGGAAAATATTTCAGGGCCAAAACCTATTTTGACCTGTCACTTGCAAAACACAGAATTACGTGTGTACTCTGCAGATCAGCATTTGTGGAGTCCTGTCACTTTCTACAAAATCTGTCCTGAGTTCTCATGCCAACAGAAGTTGCCAGCTGCCTTCGTGATGCATATAAGATAAAAAATACAAATAGACAAAGACATAAAAGGCAAAATACGAAAATTAATATGACATATGTATAAATATATGAGAAATATGTATGTATCTACAGAAATTACTAGCCTATGTGATTTTTTTTCTGAAATGCTAAGCAGTTATATCTGTCCTTGCTTTAAAACAGAGACCATTCGAGTCAGACAACTCTTTTTTTTTTTTAATTACTCAGTCAATTTCCTAAAAATATAAGTGATCCTGTGTTAAACTCTGGCCACTGTCCATGTGCTTATAATTTGTTATCTCTCAATTTCTACACTCTAAGTTCTTACCTTTCCACCTTATAGATACTTGACAGAACTTTTTAATACGCATCTAACGTATTACCTCTGCCCACGTTTGAGGTATAGTGTCATTTTTAGTCCAATAAGCTGACCCAGGGACTCTCATTCCATACTATTTTACTTGCTTGTATGAAGAGCATCTCTATGATTGACAACAGTGACATGGTAGTTGCGTTCAAATATGTAGGTGTTGTTATATTCAAACTGTCTTTTCTCAGACAGGACTTGTAGTTCCAGTGTTTTTTATTTTTGAGAAAGAAAGAAATTGTTACGCTTCTAAATGGTTACATTTACTTCAGTGTTTGCTGTTCTGCTGTTTGTGTTCATTATTTCAACCATGCTTGTCTACTAAACATGCCCCACAAAACATGCTCTCTAATTATACACTAATTATATTAGGTACACACACACTCTTTGTCATTGACAGTAAGAGCTGACTCACTCCACATTGTTAAGTTCATTTTAGAATACACTTGGCTTGTGTACAAATCTACTAGAGTTCTGCTTATTTTTGTATACAATGTAAATTTCTTAGAGCTATAGTTTTGATGTACACAAATAAACTTTTAGTATGGGTGGCTGGTAACATAGGGAAAGAAATACATTTTTTTCACAGTGTATTTCTTAGACCAGTAAATTATGTGAAACATTCTATAACCTGATAGAAAAAAAATGTGTAAAATGTCTAAAATTACAGGTCAAAGTTCAAGCTGAAAATAAAATCCCCCCCCCCCCCCTCTNNNGGTGAGATAAGTCTCAGGCAGGCAAAGTCTTTAAATATGGGCAGCAATCTAGGTAGATGCATGAATCACTGCCTGAAAGCAATAAATGAGATTAGGCTGAATGACCACTGTGATCCCTTCTGACCTCACTTACCTATCTGTGAAAAAGAAAATTACTCTCTGATTTTTTGTGGCAATTTGGACTGTCATATACTGTACATTAGCCTGAGACAAAAACACAGGATGGCAAATTGGAAGACAATATTTGGACTAGAAAATGCAAAAGATGTTAAAATGTTAATATCCAGTTGTATCCCTACCTGTACAACATGTACCAAATCTTCAAGAATCTATAACTTAAACTTGTAGTGATCTATAGAAATAAATCTCAAAGTCCTTCTAAATAAGCCTATAAAAAGGACCAAGCTCCCAAACTAAATCTGATGCTTGGTCATCTCTTCACTCTGGTGGGAACAAAATGTTTTGCTGCCCTGACATATATCAGTGGTAATGCAGAGATATCCACACTCTTTTGAAGTACCTGAAAAACTTCGCTTGTATTCTCAGGGAGCTACAAGCAGTGCTATTAGCACAGTCATTATAATGTCACATAAATGCTTTAGTCACAGTTCAGCACAGTTTGATTTGTCATTTGCATGATCACATAAGCAAGAGATAGGTTGAATTTAACAAATCTATGAACATATGTTGTCCACACATATGGTGCAGTATGACTTTTTACCCCTGCACAGATTTGAGAATTGAAGAAATGCTACAAAACCTTTAATCCTGTCATTACTTAAATTTTTAATTCACTAGCCACAATTGCAAGCCACATCTCAAAAATCACATCTGTGAACTTATTCTGAGAACTTCTGAAATATTACAGAAGTCAAAAATATCCTGAGCTCTTTCCATACACAGAACAGCAGCATCCCTGCAACATCTCTGCTTCCAAAGATGAGGTCCTGTGGGAAGTTTGACCCAGGGCAAAACCAAAACAAATTAACACCACGCAGAGCTTCCCAGCACCAGCACAGGCCTCCCCCTCAAAGGGGAGAAAAACGGCGATAAAAGCCGAGGGGAAGGAGAGAAAACTTAAAAGCTTCAGACCGTGAGGGGTACAGATACATATATATATTTACAGAGGAGGAAAAGGGAACTTAGTACTATATGCACACAACATGAATACCAGGCAAATACAGGGAAAGAGGGTTAACTCAAATGGTACTATGTAGGTACTATATAGTCACCCAAGGAAAACAGATAAGGCACTGCATTACCCAAATAGTGAAGTGACCAGCCCCAAACTTCAATCCTTCTCCCCAACGAGAGACTGACCCGGCCACAGGAGAAGAGACTGACTGAAGGACAAGTGTCCAGAGACAGTGTCCCAGCTCTTCCTCCCTCACCCTTATACCCCATGTGATGTGAGATAGTAGGGAATACCTCTGATTTGTCAATGTATGTCACCTGACTCGTTTCCCAGGAAGGCCTAAAAAAAACCAAACCTAGCCAAAGCCTAAAAATTAAAACTACCACAGGTCCTGATATGAGCAACATTTCTTTTTAATTCTGGGTGACATGTATTAACAGTTCCAAGAGTCTGAGGCAGGCATGCTAATGAGGAATGAAGTGGTAGTTTTCAGGTAGCTGATTATCCCCTTCACCTCCTTGCCTTCTACACCTGCCCTGGAACAACCAGATGTCAAACATTTCATTAAGAGGCTTAATTGACTTGTCTCCCCTTACTGAACTCTGAAGCTACAGTTTGTCTTGTCAGCTACACCTGAGTGCTGCCAACATCTCAGCTTTCAGAATCCCGAAGGGGCAGCTTGCCCTTTAGAGCATTATTACTGGTCTAGATAGTCTGTTTGTGGAAGGTGGCATTTTGAAGAGAAAAAAACTCTTCAAAACGCCACACATCCACCACACCTTGTCAGTTAGTGACTTGTCACAAGATTTGTAACAACCAATTTGTTACTGCAACTGCAGCTTCTGCGTCAAGAAACAGGTAAGCAAAGTTGTGTTATTTCTTTAATGTCATCACTCTCCCTCCACCAGGCTTCCAGACTACACTGGAATATTAAATGGCTGGTGGATTTTTATTTCTAAGGTAGTTTAGGTTGTCCTTTCAGTAAAGAGTGGAGAAATACCATACTTTATACTTTTCCTGTCAAATCCAATTGCTGGTAAGGTGCATATCCATTTCTAGAAGTGGGTAGGGTGACCAACAGACAAAAGCTGAAAAAAACACCCTATTCAGAGACGTAACTAGAGAAGCAGAACGGGAAGAAAAGACTTGAATGCAATAAAATACGGTGAAAATGTATGCTTCAAACACATAACATGGCTGTGCCGCATTGTGAATTTCAAATGTTGCCTACATTAGGCGTGCGCGGCCCGTATTTTTCTACGAATTTGGCCTCAGTTATTTAATGATTTTTACTGTCTCCTTTTTTATTTTTCAGCACTGACATTGACCCAGCTTATTCACACACTACCTTTCCTAAAAATATTTAGGAACCAGATGTCATCAGATATTTGTGCAACACCTAGCACAATGGTGTTACATAAGAACATAACACAAATCGTAAATAAGTAAAATATGGACGCCGTTCATGTCTTTAGGCATGTTCAGGGATGAGGGGAAGTTCAACATAAAATCTAATTTGTACATGAATTGTTCATTTAAAAAATTTTATCCACTTTAATAGTACTAAGATTTCACGCTAAATTTTAAAGTTACAGCTGAAACTATTCAGAGTAAAGTCCATATTTGGCCTTAAATTCATGGGCTTTGTAAAGGAAAGGTTTTTTTTAGCTATGCTTTAATCTTTCAGTGGCTGCTTTGAGATCTGACACCATCCTTGCTGTCAATAGCTGTAATTAAAAAGTAGAATGAATGTGGAAAGTTGAATTATCTAGCTTTTTGATGAAGAAATAAAGATCCTGGATCTCATATACCATGATTTGCAACAGTTTGAATTGGAAAAAATATTGTTTCTGTGGGTTAAATGGTCAAATTGTTAGCAAGATGTCTTTGGTTATATATTTTTATTTTTTTTTGGTCTTTTAGGCTGAACTTGTTCAGGAAAATAAAAAAAAAAAAGTTGGAATTTTCACTCTCTGAATAATCTGAGAAAGTGTTATTAAAAAAAAAAGGGCAAAATTACATAAAGACAACCCCACTCAAACACAAGCACACATGTCCACACACACATATGTGTGCACACACGCACACACAGATACTCTTGGATATTTGGATTCATAACAGGCATAGGGACTGTGCAGAGGATGATTTTTTAAAGCGCTACTAACCCTGAAATGTTAAGGAGGTTTAAGCCCCAAGCCCCCAAGTCACTGTGTGTTTCTCACTGTAGCAATGCACACCGTGGCTGCAATGCAGCAGTGCAGAGCTCTCAGCTCCACAAAAGCAATAATGCTGACCTAACTGCACCTCCAGGGGACCTTTCCCTCAACTGCGGCCCCATGCTATGGTTTCATTGGCATTGTGCAGTGCATCACCACCTGCTCACTGTCAAGTGGTGTGGCCCTCTTTTTATATAACAAGTTATGTTTTTCACCCCTTTGAGAAGTGGTGACCCTACTTTCTCCATCTTATTAACTGCAACATTTTTCAAGGCAGTAGGGACAACAGAGTACCAAGCACTTGATGTTAAGAGGCAAGTAGCCAAAGTGAGAGCTAAGACTTTGATGTTGAGTGTCTTGATTTGTTCATGCTATAGTAGGGGAATGGATTCCACTTCTTTCAAAAACCTATTTTGAATAGTCAGACTAAAAATAGGAACACTATTTTCCAAGAGTACCTTTGTTCCTTCTGGCTTCTTGCTGACTTTGTTTCTTCACCACAGACTGAAAACAATCACCTTAACTACACAGAGTTGTGCTGGCTTTATGAAGCAGTGAGAGTGGACAGACAATATGTTTATACATGGAAACCCATCTATAATTCCTTCATCTCTGTTCATAATCTTTCCATTAACATGACTGTATTCCACTCAAAAAACTTTGGTGAAGCAGGCCTTTATAAATGTACAAGTATAAAACTACAACCCATTGTCAGACATTACTATTCAATGTTACTTAATGAACTGCAACAGTTTTGTACAGGAATCTTCAGTTATCTCAGAATTGAAGAGTAACGGGCTAGTCTGTATTTCATAGAATCATAAAATCATCTAGGATAGAAAAGACCTTTATGTTCAGAGTCCAACTGCAAACCTAACACTGCCGAGTTGACCACTAAACCATGGCCCTAAGAGACACATCTACACAGTTTTAAACTCCCTCCAGGGATGGTGACTCCAGACTGGGAGAGATTTTGAAAAGTGGCAACCTAAAAGTTGTACTCAAATGAACATGTAAATCATATTTCTAAAAGAAATGTCTGTATGATTTCAGTCATAGTTTGAGTTGATGGTAAACTTCTTTTTTTTAAAAAAAAAAATCTAGGTGAATCTTTGCCAATAAATAAATCTTTTTTTTTTTGAAGTTATATTCCAGAATTGCAAATCATTTAGAGTAGCAAAATTACTCCAATGCCTTTCACTATGTTCTGCTTAAAATCTATACCTGTCTACATACACTTCTGCAGTCTTAGCTTTCTGCATGTTTGTCATTATAAAATCTTCTTTGGAAACAAGCCTCTCAACTATAGAAAAGCTCCAAGATGGAAATTACACAATAACAGGATATATTTAGTATCATGCACTCTAACTGCTGAACACTGAAGAAAGCTCTTCTTTGTATTTATTGTTACTACCACACAGTGTAAATCCCTAATCATTTAGATCTATAAAGCTAAAAAATGGTGGGATGATTACTATGAGTTAAAAAATCAATAATAAGCAGCTGTAAAGGTACTTTTTATGTTTCTCATACTAATAGCCTTCTTAGAATTCAATAGTCTATTTCCTGAGAAATTTAGCAAGCAAAAGCAGCAGGAATTGCATCCATAAAAAGAAACAAAAATAAGGGACACTTCATGTAGTCTCCCACATGAAATTACATTTTGATGTCCCTGATTCATGTGCTCGAGATCATTGTACTTCTAGTGGATTTTTTTTTGTTGTTGTTCATATATTGCAAATGAACAGAAACTGAACAAATACCAAAGATTAATATATTGTGTGAGGATTTTCTAAGGGGATATCTCTAAGGGAAATACTGGGTTGTTTTTAACCAAGCAAGCTGCTAAGCAGTCTAATCGATCTATATGCCCAAACCTGCAGGGGAATAAAGCAAGGTCCAACAATAGATTCAAGTGTTTTCATATTTTCAGTGTCTCAGCTGGAAATCCACCCATGTAACAGAGAAAAGCAATTAAACCCTTTTTTATTAAAATGTTCACACTATTTCATGTTGTACCGATTTTGATTTAAAAAAATCTACTCATAGAGTTTAAGTGCTTATAGATCAATGGAGTTTTAATTCAGAAAGTTAATGTCTGCAGGTGACAATGGGTCTGACTGCATGTATGTATATGCAGCTGACACACACATAGTTCACAACATTGACTGAATTTTTCTTCATTTTACTATCAAGACATTGTAAATCTCTTTTGGGAATTAGAAAAAAAATAACCCGGAATTAAGAAATTTCTGGCTACTCCTACATCATTTATGTAGCAGTTAGATGAATTGGTTTTGTTATACTGAAGAAAGTACCATCTCAGCTAACTGTCAGCAAACAACTGTTGATATAAAACTTCACCTCTTGGAGACAATTTCTGGTTTTCATAAAATGTTGGTGTTGAAGCCTCATTGTCACTGTCACCTACTAAACCCCAAACGCCAGACTGTAAACTCTCCCTGTTCTGTGACGCTATGTAATGATGTGTCTAGTTCAGTATAATTCTCTGTACAGAGGACATGAACTCCTGATCTGACCCAGACTTCTTCTTGAGTACACTAACAGAAGTTATTAACCTGTGTCCTCCAGCATCCGCTCGTGTCATGGGAATTGTTGTCCATGAGGACTCTCCAGCCTCTAGGAGGGATCATCTGCAGAGCTGGCATTCAGATTTTGTAGGGAACTTCACCTCCTGGGATAAGGATCTTGACTGGTTTACAGATCAACAACACAACAGCCTGTTTTGAATTTGCTTAAGCTGACATATTGACAACTCCTAAATAAAGCAGGACAGGAACTGTTTTTTAGCTCTGAGGTTGTGTCCTGTCTCACACTGGTCAGACTTCCCCCTTCCCCAAAAAAATTGTCACAAATCTTTAGGAATAGTCTCTGACACGTGCAGCACATTCAAACAATGTCCAAACATAACTGGGAAGAGTAGTAGTTTACGTAAGTCAAATCTGTGTTTAGGGACTGTGCTGATATTTAACTAGTGTGGAGGTTTGTGAGCTGTGGACTATTTACCAATAGACAGCCACAGAGCCAACGCTCAGCTCTGCTGCTATTTAAATAGATATCTGTGTGAATGGGCACATATGTGGTCCTGCTGCCAACATGCTTAAATAATGAGAGTTTAAGCAGAGCTCCAGAGACCTCAGCTGGACAAAGCCTCTATATACTGGACCCCACACAACTTTTTTTTGCTAAAAGCATGCCTCACCATGGTGAGACAAGAGGATTAATTTGTGTGGTGGAGCAAAGGAAAACTTTGGACTTGGAAAAAAATTACTGATGAGAGAATCTTGTGTTAGCAAAACCAAGTGAAAACAAGACTGCATTATGCTCAATGATATTAATGCAGATATAACAGTGAGGGCAGGGCAAACAAATTTCACTCCAACTTTGACCCTCTTAGCATGGACCAGAAAAAGAAGTCTCTCAGTGCAAGGATTAGGGCAAAACAAAATAAACAAAAAATATAGGCATTCTATATTTGCTTCACAAAAATGCCAGTAAAGACACTGGAATTCTAAGGAGGTTCCCTCAGTTGAAAATAAGTTAGTTCTGGTTCCTGGCCTGCAAGGGCATCCTGTCACCTGGCCAAATGGGATAATTTTCCCATTGTGCTTCTGAATCATAAAAAAGATTAATCAATGCTTCCATCATCTAATTATTACAAGATAATTAGAAACAATTGAAATTATATATACAGAAATATCCTTCTTTGTTTTACTTATTCCAATGATTTACATATATTTAGCTGTTTGTTAAGCAGTTAGAGAAACCAGTAAGGTGAGGGAAGGGGACATCATAGTGAAGCTCCTTAGAAGTATAAATGGAGAAAGGTGACAAATGTGGTCTAAAGGTCTCTTTTTCTGTCCTCTAGTAGATCATCTGCCAGCTCAGCTTCTGCCTGTACTTTGGTTTTAAACTGACATATACAGGGAGCAAGTATATTCGTTTGGGTATGTCTAACAAGACTTGAGAAAAGAAGCTGTATGCCACAATAGCTTGTAAACTAAAAATCAGGACTGACGGGAACAAAACAGAGATGATGTGGACATCATCAGTGAAGACAGAAATACGATGGGAGAACTTCAGTTGTAGACATCCCTATCTGTGCTATATGTGCTGTGTGTTCTAATATCTCTTGTTCAGTCTTCCTGGCACCAAAGGTGGTGTTTGCCAGAGAGTAACAGAAGCAGAAGTGGCAGCAGGTGGTGTGCTCCACACAGCATATTTTAGAAATTGCCTGAATGAAGGTCTGGATGTGCTGTTGGGTAGCAACAGCTACCAGGTTTGAAATGAGGTAAACAACAAGTTAGAAGAATGTGAGTCTAAAAAATTTTGCGCTGCTTATGAATGGAAAATTAACAGTATGAAAAAAAATCCAACAAAACAACAAACCCAACAAAACATCCGAAACCTGATAAAACTCAAAGACTGTGTTTGGGAAGAATTTTCTCTGCCCTCCTTGGTCCAATAATTTGGCATTTTGCACTAAGCAGAAGAGTGACGGAACAAGCAATTTGTGACATTTAAAGTGCTTTGTTTTGTTGCTCCTTGTTTCGTTTGGTTTTGGGTTTTTATTTTGTTTTGTTTTGGGTTTTTTTTTGTCATTGGAATAGTTATTTGCCTGAGTATTTCCATAAGCTGAGCTAGCAGACGGCAAATATACAGGAAGGAAATTGGCCATCGGAACCTGCAAGGACTGCCTCTTTAGGAAATAACACAGACACTTAGTCCTCTGTAACCTAGATTATAATTTAGTATTTGCAAAGCCTAGTTTTTTCCCCCCATTGATCCGTAGTGAATTAAATGTCAGACTCAAAGCTGGCGTTTGGGACCTGCAGTGAAAACAGACTGATTTTTCTTGCAAGTCAATGCAGTAGCTGGGAATGTTCCAGAGAAGTCAACTTTTACTTAAAAAAATTATGAATGCCATTTCCTTGAAAAGTGAGGAGGATGTGCATTCTCGAGAAAGAACAATTCAACTTGCTGAATTTACAAGCACTTTATAAAAAGTAGAGATTTTTAAACTAATGTCTCTAGTATCAAGTGGTGCAGACCAGTAGGAGAGATGTGAAGAATGAAATGGTGATGAGGAACTATTTTACAAATATACATTTCATGCTTTTTCCTATCTTCAGGCTCACTGTATTCTGCTCCATTGGACCGAATGCCCCCGGTGACTAGAGGGCACTTGCTTTCATCCTGGATCACACGTTCTAGTTTATTGTCATCCAGTGGATTCAAGCTCCCAGAGCTCTGATATATGACCCATGTCCAGGTGACTGTCAGAAGTGCACTCCTTGCCTGAACCAAAACACTTCTGTTGATGTGTCCAAAACTACCTTTTAGGTTAATCTGGCCTTGTTTACCAGCTGCAGAACCTGAAGCAGCTCACAGTTCAGTATCAGTCTGTTTAGGTAACACTACTTCTCAGAAGCAATATTTTAGATAATAAAAGACACTGTTTCTACCATTTGAAACTTGATTCCCTCCCCCCCCGCCCTGCTTCTCTTCCCGTATAATGACTTTATGGGGCACATACTACTTATGTGGAATGCAAAATATACTTTGCAAATGAATTTTATCCAAGATAAGGGTTATGTAAATGAATAGATTTTCTCAGACAGACATGACACATTTCATATGTGCTATCCTGATTTTTGTGTAAATAGGGTCAAGATTAAAATTATCTAGTCAAAGATATTGTAAACTTTACAGTTAAAACAAAACTAAAAAGTAATTTGAGCTTAGGATAACAATAAAACAAATTTAGAAAAGAAAAATTCAAAGGCAAGGCCTTAAAATACCTTGAAAATCTTTTTTTTGGTCCTGGATTAGCAAAACTTCATAACATCTTGTCTGTACTTGCAAGTGACTGAGAACCACCTCTTTAAACAGGGGAATTGAGAAAGTGATTTCTTCAGGTGTCTTCCAGCTCTGCTTGGTTTGATTTAGATACATAGGTTTCTTTCAAGAACCTCAGATTCAGTGTTTATCATAATAAATTTGATGAGCTTTAAACAAGTTTAAAGAATTCAGTGGGACTTTTCACAGTGTCTTAAATATCAGCTTCTAGTTTATATAGGGGTGTATGCTTGCTCTTTAATTCCACTGGAAGATACAGGCAATATAGGTTTTTCTGTATTCACCAAAAGCTAACAAAGCAGAACCACACAGATGTAATATAACAAATTATGGCAATTTTCATAGAGATAATTAATTGGCTATTGATCTCCCCACAATGCCCAGACATTGTAGTTAGTTTCATGTAGAAATAAGCCAGAATCATGCATAGATTTCACAAAGCACTATATGTGGCCCGTATGGATACCATGCACATGTTTTTTGTACCTATACAATGATAACCTACAATAAGATAACTTTCATTTGGTTCCCTCTGGAGTACACGAAATGTTGACAAAGGGAGCAGCATGTGCTGAACATTAATTGGCATCAGACAAACTCATTATTCTCTGAAAGATGTTGTTCATCAATAGGGAACCATCTGCATTGTATTTACATAAGTAACTATTGCTTTCTCCTTCAGTACCATGTGGATCCTTGACAAGATCCTTTTCTGTCAACGACAGTATGGTAAAAAATTGTGGTAAAATGTAAGAATGTTTGCTTTGGTGAAGTGAGAAGTCCTTCTAGGTCAGAAACCTATCTTTGGTTGTGACAACTAGTACATATTAAAGGAAAGAATATAAGGCCAAGGCATTCCTCTTCCAGCCTTTGATCTTGGAAATCAGAGGTTTCTTTAGCCAAGATGGTATCTATGGTACCATAATTAATAGTCTGGGTTAGGTCTTGCATAACCTTTCCAACATTATTTTGCCTTCGTAAGCTTTGTGACATGAATGAGAAGGTAAGTTTTTGGTGTTTTCAGTTTTCTAGAAAATTTCTTTTACTTTGCATAATTATCTCCAACTTCAACTCTATCTACTCCTGCATTATTTTTTGAGCAAAATGCCCTTGTGCCCCTGTGCCTAGTCTTATGGATCTTATTGTGTAAATAGATTGGTCATTCAAATTTTGTCTAGTTGTCTTCAGTTCTGTCCTTCCCTCTATTGCTGGTATCACAGTCACCTCAAACTCAGTCCACCCTTGTCTAGATAACCTATGCAATATTCAGCCTTTTCCTCATGCAGATGAACCTTTTCCTGGTCTTCTCTGGCATCAGAAGCCCATTGACCTAACTGTACAGCTACTCTTAGTTTGGAATTCTAGGTGAGGAGTTCTCATCTACAATTAGTATAGTTTGATAGTAAATAGTTTGGTAGTAGAGAATTTTTCCTACTAGAGAATTAAGTGGGCTTAATTTTGTTTTCATAATCAAAGCATAGAATTCCTTAATTGTTAATTTTAAAATGAAACTATTTCTGAGGTTTTATAATTCATTGATAGTGAGAAAAGTATTTATCACCACATTTTTTTGAGAATGCAAAATGACTCTTTTACCAGTCTTGGTATGGACAATTTCTACTTTAATTTCATGCCAGACATGGGCAGACAGGGTGCAAATCATACAGGAGGGTCATGTTGCCATATTGCAGTGGTTCCTGAGGAGAAAAAAGTCTGAAGAGCCTTCCAGAATCTTTGCTTTCCTTGTCCTGATGCTCAAAAAACTATTCACAGACTTTTTTCTGGAGAAGGACTAGTAGAGAAAAGTGAAAAGTCCCTGTCAATGTGCACTACTTACTGTGTACAGTGCTAATGAAACAAATTAGATACTGACAAATATTACAGATGCAATGATGAGCTACATGGCAGAGCTCACACTGTAAAAATCATATCTTAATTAGCAATATGGGTACACTGACTGCATTTGATGGGCTTTGCATGCTTACATTTGCCTCCTGTGAAAAGGAGTGGATTATCGCTTACTACTAGAGACTTTACCGTGAGCAGAACCTTTTTTTCCTGGTTTAGTATGATCTGGGTCAGCCATCGTGTGGTTCACACTGCAGCTGCAAAAAGAATGTTGCTGATCTAAAGAAGGAGAAAAATAGGCGCTGGAATCAGATTGTTACAGTGCCATGTTGCAAAGGTTTATTGTGCCTGTGGAACTACAGCTTCACAGTAGACCCTCATTTCACTGGAAATCTCTAATACCTGAGTTTCTAAACAAAAGAACACCTATGGCATATCATTTCCACACAGCTTAACAGCAAAAGTAGTTTAACACGATTTCATTTAAGTTTGGGATGCTAATACAAAATAACTAACATAACAATTTTCAAAGTTCAGGTATATTCTTTTGAAACAAGAAAAATGAAAGGTGGTCTTGGGAAGTGTTTTTTTGGTCTTACACACATGTACCCTAGAGTCATGACACGGTGTTAGTATAATACTGTATCTTGTCTCCAGTCAATACTGACATTATGGAAAGAAGTATTTTGTCCTAGACTTGCAGGAACAATGACAACGTGTAGGAGATGTTCTTTAATTAGGTCATAACTTTGTCAGCCTAACGTCCCTGAGGATCAACTCACAGTGTTGCTTAGAATATAGGTCTATTTCTGTCTTGCGCATTCCCATCTCCTGTCAGGAGGGGGCTGGGCAGCTGTCACTCTTCACAACTCCAAACCCAATTTCAGTTCTTTATTTTGACCCCGACAGTCTTCCCATCTATAGAGGTTAAGAGGTGAGAGGAAAAAAAAAGAGCTTATTATTTCCTTTTTCAGTGTGAAGTGGGAAGTGTTGCTGCGTACTGTTATCTTTGCCTGAATATTAATGAGTTGTTAGAAAGAATTGCTGCTTTAACCCAAACTTACCTGATTTAATGCATGTAATTAAATCATGAATATTTAATGGAAATAGTTAATAGTTACTGGGAATTAAACTACTACAAAAATGCTGGATTTTCTTAATCAGGATAAATTACAGATGGTGATTTCTGCTGGTCTACACTCTGACAAGAGTGCTGATTAAGAAAGTTTTTTGCACAATTTTTAATGAAATCTAAGAATCAGAGCATTCAAGACTAAAAAAAATTATCCTTATAGATTTCTTCTCCCATATATCTGCTCTTCAGGAAAATACAATGCAAGTAAAAATGTCTAATTCTAGAGAAATTCCTTCTCAGATGACACTAAAAGGCAAATGTCTGGTTAAGAGTTTGAAGAGGCTTTTCATATTTCTTACTGCAACTCATTACAGTAAGTGATCTTCAAAAGGCTCATTGCTGGAATACAAGAAAGAGGAATATTTTTGTGACCATATCTACTCTTGCTTGGAAATATTTCTGCTAGTGTGTGCATTTCTATGAAATGGAATTACAGAGTGGGCATTGAGTAACATTTATTTGCAGAAAAGAAGAAAAATAAATTTACTTGTGCAGTTTAAATCTTGTGGGCAGAAGCCTTGAAGGTCTTTTGCAAACAAGAAGGTTGTTGATGATAGTATCTGGTTTTGGTGGTGGTTGTGAGAAGCTGTGTCCCTGACACTTGCATTTATGTTACCAAGCAAAACTGGATTTGCATTAAAATATACTTTTAGTTTGACTGTTACATGCTTCTATATAGACTGTGAGTTTTAATGATGTCTCTTTTGTCTGTGAAACACATAAAGAAATACAAAATCATAGAGTAGAGAAATTGATCAAAATGTTACATTTTGATTCCATTGTGTCAAATTTTGTCCTGAAGTTCATGTGAATTCTTTATAAATCAACTGAGTTTGGAGAATATAGCAGGTATTTTTTTAAATGGGTTTTCTTTTTAAAGCTAGTATAATTACAGAAGAATATAAATTCAGACTTGATAAATTATTTCCTATTTATAGTATTCAGTGAGGAGCCAGTGTGGATAATTTCTATAAATGATAAGAAATTCCCTTTCACTAAATTGCAAGTTATATTGAATTTCCATAGTGCAGCCTCTTCAGTTAACTGAAAACTTGATGAACTGAACTTTTGATAAAACTGATGTTGGATTGTTTGGATATTCAAATCTAAACAAGCCAAATATTATTTGGATTAAAAAATCCTGATGGTTATGGGCAGGATGGTCAGCACTCTTGTTGGAACATGTGTTATTTCAGGCACATATGTCGTGATCATCCATGGTGACTTTCACTGAGTCATGCCAAATCAAGAGATGCTATCCCCTGGCATTGGCATCAGAAAATCACAGAATCATAGGATGGTTTGGGTTGGAAAAGACCTTGAAGTTTCTCTAGTTTCAACCCTGCTGCCATGGGCAGGGACACTTTTCACTGGAACAGGTTGCTCAGAGCTCCATACAGCCTGGCCTTGAACACTTCCAATGGCGGGGCTTCCATGACTTCCGTGGGCAACCTGTGCCAGTGCCACTCCACCCTCACAGAAAAAAAACCTTCTCCTAATTCAGTCTGAATTCATTGCCCCTTGTCCTGTCACTATATGGCCTTGTAAAAAGTCCCTCTCCATCTTTCTTGTAGCCCAGAATTACTCTGAGTATCACTCATGAGAGTGTTTTTATGACTAGATTACGATAGTATGTGCATGTACAAGATGTTCCCAGATTAGTTTTAACAACAACAGACCAGTGTGGTAGGCAGGCAGCTGAGGCACTACTAGTTGTACTGAACCTCCAAGGTTATACTGGAGAACATCAATGGCCTGAGAAATTGTCACTGATAGCTTGATGTTTATTTATCAACAGTGGTATTTGAACGAACAGCTCAGAAAAGTATGTGCTGCCCTTGCAGCCTGGATATGAAGCCCTGTGCTGGCTAAGCTGATTCTTTGTCAGGAAGCAAGGACACACTGCTGTCTTCTAATCCTGCTGACGTTTAAGAGACAGTCTGCTGTGCCCTTCTTGAGTGTAGAGAAACAGGAGAAGGAGTTTTGCCACATCACTTCCACTTCCAAGGATGTATAAGTTGTGGTAGCTCCTAGCGGGTAGAATGATGGACTTTATTCCACACAGAGAGTAACCTGCATACTTCACTACAAATCTGTTCCGGATTTAAATAATAATAATTTTCAAAAGTCAGAAAAAATGTATTTTCATTTAATTAGCTTTTCCTCATTACTTGTAGTACTATAGAAAGCTCAGAAGCAAAGAGAAATCCCAGTGCCTGTGTCTCCTGAATACCTATCATAGGGAAGGCTTAGCTGCACCAGTGCAGTGCTGCCCTGGCAGAGCTCTTGTGGATTCAGCAACATGAACAATAAGGTCACTGACAGTCTTTCAAGCTCTTTAAGGATCTCTGTCCTAACATATTCCATGGGCTATATTTTCCTATTTGCTATTTGCAAGAGGCCAGACAGCAGTCTTTTATCATACACATGCTGCCTTCTTCTTACTGAACAACAAGAAGTTGTACTGAGGATGCATTTTGAGAGTTACAGTAGGGTCCTTGCACACACAAACTAAGGACCTTGCATTTTCTTGCCAAATGTAAAGATATGGCATGCTTTAAATAGTGGGTCTACTCTGCCTGTCGGGACATTTCTCTTCTTATGTTGTTGCCTTTTTCACCCTCAGATCATAGATTCTTGGCAAATATATTTCTATTAAAAATTTGCAGAAAGCGAACTCTCCTCTAGATTGTTTCTCTTCTTCAGATATGCTGATTTTTCTGGGCCCTCTGTGAAAGACGTCATTAGGGATTTTGATGTAGACCTAGAATATGCTACCTACCAATAAAGGAGAGTTTGTGTCCAGCTGGGTGTCTGGCTTCTTAAGCTTCAGGCTGATTGTTTATCTTAATTTTGGTGTGTGATTAAGTTCATTGTGAGAGACTTTCCAGTTGCACATTTCAATACAGCTAAACACAATTCATGAAACAGAAACTATGCTAAAAATAATGTGGGTCCCCCCCGCCCCCGCCAGGAGGAACAAAAATGGAATTATCTTACCCTCTGCTCCCAATCTTGCACAATGGAAGAGCTGAAGTGGTAGTTCTTTTCTTCCAAAAAAAGAGCTGACCTGTCACTTACTGCCCATTAAGGACTGCTTAGGACCTTTGCTCCAGTCATATCCGAGTAATGCAATGCTCATTCTTGTTATAAACCTAAAGCCATTTGAAGGCTGGTTTACTGACCATTAGATATTGCAATGAGCTCTTGGACCTGATTTCGAGATACTGAACTTGTACCAGTTAAAAACAAACCTTACTCGGCACTCTTGCCATGCTTTCAAAGAATAATGAATGAGCATTATTATAAAAGCTTACTTTCTTTTCCTTGATTGAAGAAAAGGAAGAATAAATATTTTTAGGTAGTGCCAGTCAGACAAGAACTGAGCGGTTTCCTCTATATGTAAACTGATGAATATTTCAGCCTAAAATATGCTATACAAAAGTATATGTCCTCACACCAAATAACCTAGGACTTCATCCCTATAAAGCTGCTATTTTTTAAAAGACCTATCATTTGGAAGAAAAACTGAATTGACAGTTTATCCACAGAAGCTCCTACTTTGTGTCTCTCAGTGAGGTGGAATCTGATACACTGCTATAAATGACAAAATATATACATCCATAGTGTGGGGTGGCAGCTTTAAAAACTTGGGACAGAGGCTTTTCCGACACCTTCTGGAATTCATTTGCATTATCTGAATAAGTATATTGCTTCAAAAGGAGCCCATGTGTGCAATGTTATTCCTAAAATTCTGTTTATGGGCAAAAAAGGAGGTACACCTACATATCAAGAAATGAAACAAATACAATAAATGAGTACAAATGAAATCTTAGTAGCCTAATTAAAGAAAAATTATTAATAAAATTAGCCAAAATCCTTTGTAATTATTATCAAAAAATCCAAGGGAAAAATCCTGAATTATAGTTATGTACATTCTTAGTTTCTACCCTCTTCATGGTGTTATGCTCCTCATTCCCCTGCTGCTTTGGTCCTAAGGTTGCTGTTCTTTCACTGAGAAAAATGTTCTTGTTACCAGTTTTTTCTTTCTCATTCTAGGGCCCACTTGGAGTAATTTTAAACATTTATTGATGGGCTTTCAGATCTTTTCTCTTTCTTCACTGTTCTGCAGCTTCATGTGACACCTGAATTTACTATGAATGGCACTATGGTGCTAGTTATGTCAGGTATGATGTGTTTATTCTCTTTTTTTAATTCAAAAACTAGCTTTGTCCAGCTCCAGGTTTATATTTCTGTTAACTGATCACTGCGAAATTGGTTATAGTCATAAGGTTTCCAGTGTCAGGCCCATGTCCCACTTCTTATCACCTTATCTCTATTTTGCTAGATAAATGGCTAGGTAAATGGCTCACCAGCTCAAAGCAATTTTTTATGTCAAGTAAGGGTGAAAAAATGCTCTGTTGAAATTCTCAATAGTCAGTTACCATTTTTAACCCAATTTTTACTCACTGCTGAAGCAGTTGACTAGGTCTGAAATCATATTCTTTTGAGTTGGTTTTTCCTGCTCAGCAACACTAAGAATATTTTTTGGGGTTTTTTTACTAGGCAATGAAATAGGAGAAGGAAACAAAAATTAAACTTTTAATTTTGAGACTCTTACCATTCTTTTCTCTGTTGCATGAGCAAAACACCAGTTGCAGCATGAAAAGCAGTTTGGGCTCTTCTCTGGGAACAGCTTGCTCTAGTTATTTTGGCCTGAATTATTTCATTTCTAGAATATACCCACTCACCTGGACTTAGATATTTGCAGAACTACCTGTTCCTTTTGTTCACATCCTCTTTTTTGCTACCATTTTAACATGGTTTAAGTTTGAGGTGTGCGAATTATAAAAAAATTACTCCAAAAGGCACATTAATAACCATAAAAAGTATCTGTGTTTAACTGTGGTTTAAAACTAATTTCTTTTGTTCAATAACTTCTTACAAGACAGTATAAAATGATGCTTGTCTATGACAAAGTAGGATCTTTATTTTTCCAAAAATCAAGCAGTCAATTAGCAGGAAAGAGTAAGAGATGGATAGGAAAGATAGGAAGGGAGGAGCTCCATGTTTTTCTGCATGTATAGAGGTTATCTTCAGTTCCCCTTCCTCTTTAATCAGTGTGTCTTTTACTTAAAATAAAGTCATATCGTTTGTGTACTAAAAGTTAAGTTCCATTTTGAAGTGGAATGTATTTCCATGCCATCCAAAGTTTGCAGCTATTCCAATAGTTTGTTCCTTATAGAAAAACTGTGGCAATTTTGTTAATTATGATAAGCCTGATGATTTGCACAGAGGCACTTATCAGAAGAGTGTTTTGGTTTGCTATCAAAGTTCTAATCTCCTCAGCCTTAGAAAATCTTAAATCTCAACTCAGTTCTCATCTCAGATAACTGATATAGATAATTCATCTTACAATGTGGTAATTTATTACCATAGTTTAAGCAAAAATGGTCCTGCTCTTTTGATACCAGAGAAGAAGGGATAGCAGAACAGCCCAGAGGACTATGTCTGCTGGTAGGCCATGGAGAAAAATACCTATTAATTCAATCATTTCTAGTCTGTTAGAAATTAAAAAGCCCTTTCCCTTAAGACAGGTAGACCTCAGTCCAGTGGAAAAGTTTGAAAGAAATGCTCTCAGATGGTTCTATTGAATGAGGGATTATGTTTCTGTTCTGCAGGGATGATGAAGTGACAGAAGAATTCTGTTAGATTCCATACCAGAAATAGACTTGCAGACAATACCTATATTCCTTGCTAGGCAAAATTTCCACCAAATGTGATACTTCTTTCAATGTTTACCAGTATAACATTATTTTTTGAGAATCATCTAAAGATTCTGAAGAAAAAAAAATTCTTGTCCATGAGGGCAGTCAGGAAGACTAAAACCCAGTAGTGACAACCTGGTTAATGTTCATTGTTCAGTGGAAAACAAGGAGCTGTGGGGTAACTAATCATGAAAGTTGCTACTGAGGACCTGCATGAAGCAACATGAAGGTCATACATGCAATCACCTTTTTACATTTCATCAGGATTTACAGCCCATTTTAAATAACTTTGAAGCTCTTTGGAAAAGGACCCTTTATGCTTTTTATTTCAGTATAGGTTCTACCTTTAGTATTTTAAGGGACTTTTCAATTCTACCAAGGGGCATGATTTAGAAAAGGTCTTTATTTTTTTGCCATTTTTTTTGTTTACACTCTATGTTCAGGCTATGATCTACAAGAATAAAACACTCACTGTCTTGCCCTTCTGTATAATGAAATTTAGTCATCATCATGGCTCGGCT
>VWZG01013386.1:245924-269442 GCA_013396735.1 Grallaria varia | reverse complement strand
AAGGAGGCTGTGGATAGAGCAGAGTCCTGCAGGAGACCTGTGGCCCCATGGAGAGACAGGCCCACGCTGGAGCAGGTTTTTCCCGAATGAGAGCTGTGGCCCTATGGAGTGGCTCACATCGGTACTGCTCATCCATGGAGGACTGTACCACTATGGAGAAATGACCCTCAGGACATCAGATGTGGAAGAACTGCTGCCCGAGGGATGGACTCCCGTTGGAGAGGTCCATGAAGGATTGTCTGCTGTGGGAGGGACTCCATGGAGCAGGGGATGGACTCAGCTGTGGTCCCCTGTAGCCCATGGTGAAGACCATGGTGAAGCAGGATGTCCCCTGCAACCCATGGAAGACCATCGGGGTGCAGAGACCCTCCTGCACCCTATGGAGGAGTAACCCCCAGAAGGGACGGGGGACTCACATTGCGAGCGGCAACAACCACAACCAACTGCAACCCCCCATGGAGAGAAGGAGGTGTGGGGGGAAAGTGTGTGTGTGGTGTGTTTTAAGACTGTTTTATTTCTCATTCTTGAGCTTTTATCCTGTTAGTAATAAATTCAGGTATTATCTCACTTTGAGTCTGTTTTGCCCGTAAAGGTGGTAAGTGGATGATCTCTCTCCCAGCTCTTTTCTTTATCTCTCTCCTCTGCCTAGTTGCAGAAAGGATTTAGTGAGTCCCTGCAATCTGACCAGGGTCAACCCATTACAATAAGCAAGGAAACAAGTATTCTACTGAAACGGCCAGACTATTTGGAATGGATCAAATTCAGGAGTTATGATTTTCTTTGGGCATAGCCATAATAGTATCCCTAATAATGTCCTTCATCCTATATCATTTCTTGCCACTCTTCTTTTTCTTCCTACCTGCTCCTGACCATCATGCACCACAATGTCTACTATTTTCCATGCCACTGCATCATACCAGACACCACCCTCCTCATCCACATGGGACTGACCTTAACCCAACAGATGTGGAGCAGACTATGAGTCTCTACGTCTTCTCCTTGCTCCCAGTCCAGCTGAGGTTCCTCTTGATCTGAGCAGTGGAGCATTTTCCCTTTCCTAATCCTATGAAATACTTATAAAGACAGGAGATGACTTCATACCTGGTTTTGTGAGACCCAATTGATTGATATCTATGGAAACAGTGTGGGGGACAGGAGAAATCATGGAAGAAAATTTGCAGTTCAATGTTCTCCTAAAGAGAGGCTCTGATTCAAGTAAGTTGCACATAGAAGGTGATGGGTGAAATATTTCTTTTTGCGTTGTTCAGGAGATTGTGTAAGATGTGCAGATTTTTGACTTTCTGGTGACTGTTAAAGTAAGTGCTTCTGGGACCTCTCTCAGCCACTGAGGCCAACCAATGCAGAGCACCTTGTGTTACCGAAGTCTGTTAGCTTCCAGAACAGGGTGTTCATATCACACTGCACATTAAGTGATGAGCTTTGTCCTGTCTTAATTACCTAACCACCCAGAGGATTGTTTAGGAGAATACTAGACAATGCAGACAAAAACACATGACCCCATGGGCCATTGTAACAGAGTAAGAATATGAATTACCAAATTTCAGTGGCAGGGACAATTTCTGGTGACTATTTGGTATATTCCAATAGACCACAACCACTTTAGAGTCAGGTATTCAGGATGACAGACCAATGCATTCATGTTTGATTTTACCTGATAAACCCACAAGAACAGGCTGGGGGCCATGCTCCCTTCCTCATACACAAATTGTCCTAACTCATTGCATTTTGGTCAGTCTGTCTTCCAATCTGCAACTAAACACGTTAGCCAGACCCCAGAACTGTTCATCCTTACACCAGATGTTTTTTGGAATCTCTTTTAATTTCATAACTGCTTATGAGCCCCCACTTCCCCACCCCAGCCCCCACACACGACTTCCCAAAGCCTATTATAAGACTCTGCACCAACATATGAAATTAGCAGGGTTTTGTCTGTCAGGTGTCATTTAGTAATATGGGGATTTAATAATATAGCACAGCCACAGGAAAAGTGAAAGCTGCTTATACCCTGCACTGCCCCAATGTGTGTCAGGGCTTTCACAGGCTTTTTCCTGTTTTGTCACCCAGTTTTGCCTCGTTCCTGCTGCAGTTTCTTTCACTCAAGCAGCCTGAGATGTTTTGGAGACCTGCTGCAGGTGAGATCCCCATGTTCGGTGAGGTGCAATGCTATTTCATAAAAGGGAGCATCAAAGAAATTAAGATCAGAAAATTCATCCTCAGGTGCCTAAACACAACAAGCTTCTTCAGTATTTAGGGACCAGATGGGTGACCTGCCTGCTGTAGGTGGTACCATTATGTGTTTGGAGATGGTACCACTGCATGTTTGCAGATCCCGTTGGCACCAGTATGAGCAGTGGTTGCTTGGCAACTTTGAGATGAAGGCCAATCATTTTGAAGTCTGAATAAGGATTCAAACATTTAACCTCAGGGACCCACATTTGAAAACACTGGTTTAGGCAAGTGGATGAAGGTTGCATGCAGAAATGGCAGCTGAGTGTGAGGGGCAGAGCCAAGCTTGCTCATCAACACCCATTTCAATCAGGAGCAACCACTTGCTCCCTCTCCTGAGATATTTTGGCCCTTTGGTGCTAGGAATCACCTTTTCTGTCCTGGCATGGCTATAGTTGGCTTCTGGGAATGGATTATATGTGGAAATGAGTCAGGTGAGTGTTTGAAATGTATGTCCAGCTAAGTGCCTCCATCCAAAGCTGGTATCCTCGCTGATGCCTTTGGTGACGTGGGGATGAGGGGTGGTGGGACACTGAGCTGCTCGTAGGAATCTCCAGCTTGAGTCCCAGACCCTTAGTGAGGGTCACACTTTTGCCCAGTCTGCAAAATGGGAATAGTGATGCATCAACCACCTTTGCCAAGAGCTTTGAGAGGCTTGTTTTCCTCCTACAAATGCTACGCGAGATCTAAATAGCAGTGTTATTTCTAGTGTGTTATCCTGATATAGAGTGAGAGGTATAAACAAGATCCACATTTGCTGATGGTGACTCACTGTGAGCCTTTGAGGGTTGTGTGGAAGGGCTTGCTCTAATGTTTTTGCTGCTCTGAGATAGATTATTGATTCTCTTTATCTGGTGTTCGTCTTACAAACCCAAGGTGATGAGCATCCTGCTAGTTTCAAGAGCACTGGTGCTATTTTTCTACTGCTTCACGGGACACAGAATATGATCCAAGTACCCTCAGATGAGCAAAAAAAACCAGGTCAACCGGGTTCACATCAATTAAACTGCCAACTCCAAGGGAAGGCTGAAAAGTAAGACTGGATAACAAAAGCAGACCTTGTCCAGTGAGAGGGTCAGAAATTTTCCATTAAATTGTACTTTGTTTGGCTTGGGTTGGCTTCTTTTGTTACTTAGTTTGTTAGGAAATGCTGGATCATTGAAAACATTGTCTTTCATCTGGAAAAAAAAAATCCAGAGAGAAATCTCAGAAAAGTGTCAAAATGTTGTATTTTGACATTGCTGCCAAAGGAAAAAAACATGTGATCTTTCCCATTATAAAAGAATTTGTTATTTTAGAAATGTAGTCTTATTCTCAGGTAATTAATACAAAGAAAATGTGTGGAATCTAACAGATCTATATATATACAGCTGTCAAGATACAAAAATAAGGATTTGGCTTGAACACAAGAGGGATTTTGTTGTTCTTCTCAATCCATAGCAGAAAAGGTCCCTCCAGCAGCAGCTGCAACGTCAACATTCTTTTTTTTGCAGCAAACCCTCCAGCCAAAAAATGCTAGATGCAAAATTTACCACATCTCTTTACAAAAAGCCTGTCTTGGCTCCCTCCCTCACCCCACCTTCTGCCTTTCTTGAAAGCCATAAATATGAAGAGGCCAGCTGAAGTTAACTGCAAAATACCCACTTGCAAACAGGTGTAACAAAAGACTGAGTCTGAAATGAGTGCTCTGCAGAAAAGCGAGGGAGAGAGGAGGTGGGGTGGGAGGAGGGAAGTGAGGAAAGGGGAAAAAATAAAACCACTACATGACTGAAGGCCTTATAAATGTAAATGGTTTGACAGAAAAGGTTTAGTAGCCCTGGGTAGAAGATTGCACTTGCTGCACCAAGGCCCTTATTTTCGAAATCGCAGCGCTGGATCCCTTTTGAGGCTGGTCCCTATGTTTGCTTTTTCTATCAGTGAATATCAGGTTGTTTCTCTTTCCATTTTTTTTTTTTTTCATTCTCTGCACTCAGATGTGCCAGTCTTAAATGAAACTTCAGAGACAGAGGCAGAATATCAGCTGTGTTCTGGACCTTTGAAAGAGCTCATCCCCATTGCCTTTATCGCTACTTAGTTATGAATCTCCCACCTCCTCCCCACTCCCAACCCCCCCTCTTCACCAACCTCCATCTCTTGTTTTCCTGCAGCAAATCCCACTTTCCCTTTTGGAGGTTTTTTGCCTTTTTTTTTTTTTCCCTCTACATTTATCTATATATTTTACACCCAGTAAGTCAATCAGTTTCAAATTATTGGTCCCTGAGACAGATGTTTGGTGAGTCATTTAGCTGTGCGAAGTTCTTCAGACGGTTTGCTCTTCCACCTCCTGTTCATTTAAAGCATCTTTTGAGGCTGATTTTTCCTTTTCAAAATGTCTTTAACTGCCGAACGTTTTCTCCCACCGGGCAGTCTAATGATGTTGGACACAATATGTGTGAACATCTCTTTAGAGGCCATCTCCCCTAGGCTACATTCTTGCCTATAAAATCATTGTTTATTTAGTCCTTAGGCCTAGGAACCATCTGCAGTCCCCATGGCTCCTGTTGTTTTTAAAGTCCTATTAAGTTTCTGCACTTCTCCTCAGAGCATTATTTTATTTCTAAACAACCACAGACAACTTCCTGTCAACGCGGCTTCTGCCAGGCAAATTAGAGATGACAGTTTCATTCTTCTGACTATAGCGAGCTCTCATCTGATGTTATTTAATGTGAAAAACAACTGTTATATAGAGAGTGATTTAAAAACCACGAGGAAAAAATAATAATAGTAATAATAGTAGTAATAGTCATAATAATTTTAAAGGAGAAGATAGGAGAGGGTGGCCCAGAGACTCTGGGCTAAGGTGCTCAGTGACTTTGCCATTCTGGAAAATACAAAGGATTGGAGGGCTCTGTATAATGGTTATAACAAAAGAGAATGAATGAGTTCTGACTTGATGTCATTTTCAATCTTTCTTTTCCTGACAGGAACTGAAAACGTTTTTGTATGGTTTAGTAGGGTTTATTTTTGCTTTCCCTCCTTGTTGTCTTTCCCCACCTCCCATTCCCCTGCTTTGCTGAGTAAGCACTCACAGCCAGGGACAGCGGCTGAGCCCTGTCCCCTAAGGGGGAGCCCCTCCTGCTCAGCTGCTCCTGCCCTCATCATCCAGGAGCTATGAACAGACAGCAGAGACACCAAAATCAACCCCCTCGGTTGACCAGCATCTCAGAAGCCGGAGTTCTTGGCGTTGAGAGGCACCTCCTCCGTGCAAAGCTCTCCTGTGTCTTAGTAGAGTTACCTCAATTAAACAGCTCTGGCTAGAAAAAGGTGAAGTCACTACAATGCTGTTAGTGCCAGGAATGCCTGAACAGCTCCCTCTGCTGTGGCCACCGACTTCACCTTGCACTGCAGGCAAGTGAACCAGTATCACTCAAGCCCACACTTCTAGAAATATTCCTCTCCCTTAGACCTGGTGGCATCATCCATTTGTTCTACTGGGAAAGGTTCCCGGCAGCGGCACACCCCAAACCATGCCCAGGTATTGACTGTAAAGCGTGAGATTGTCCAGGCAGTGGCTGTGAGAGTGCCCAGGCAGTGGCTGTGAGAGTGCCCAGGCAGTGGCTGTGAGAGTGCTAGCCAGCCAGGCTAGCACTGTGCCAGTCTGTACATCAGTGACAAAACAGTAGGGACAACTAGAGCGAAACACCTGAGCCCACACTCCCTCCTTGCACAATGAGATGCCCATGGTGTTTTGACCTTCCCCAGCTCCTAGAACTACTCTTAGGAACAACAAGCTGCTGGCTATGGCTTCATGCTGGCTTCTGCTGATAAAAGGGTAATCAGGGAGAAAGTTGAAAATCAGGAAGAATAAAAGGTAAACCTGTGTGATGCCTGTTTTGCCACCTGCTGATCAGCTGTGATGGTGGGGCAAGGAGGCAGCATTTGGTTGCATTCTTCAAGATGTTCAGGAAGAGAACTGTAAATCAAAATGGTTAGAAGGGGCTGATATGATTTTGTGAGTAATGCTGTGGCTTCGAAGTCCAATACTGACATCAGGGAAGGAGGTTTGGGTTGCCTCCGTAATCTTACCTCTTCCTTCTTCTGAATGTTCATCACTCTGTTGTCAAGAAAACTCTCACTTGGTGGAAGTCTGTGTAACTCCACAGAAGTTTTTAAAAGTCTGAAATTATACTGCAATATATTAGCAAAGAAACAGCACATTACACTATTGTGAAAAGAAGCTGACATCAATGGAGCTATGCTGATTGACATGAGATGAATAGCTGCCTTTTACAGCAATCACAGGTTGGTTTTTCAGATAGTATGATATCACTTCAGGTGAGTGTTTCTGCAAACCTCAGCTGTTGCCATATTTCTACAACCCGTTTGTCTCCTTGAACGCTCACACTGGTTTTGCTCTGTCAGAGCAGTCTATGCTATTCTTATCAACTTAGATGGTTTATCTTCTTGTATTCTAATCACCTGGACACCTACCATCTAGTCTGAATTTGCTTTTGAAACAGCAGGGTAGCCTTACTGAGGTACAATTCAGGGGGATATGGCAATTCCATTACTGTGAAGCTCATTTACAGCATACTTGGGTGGTCTATATACTCTAGTAAATTTTCCCTGTTTATGCTGCTGCTGTGAATAATCTCCTGAGTGCTGTTCTGTTCCGGATAGGTTTTCATATCATCCTCAGCACCAGCATACCAGAGTGCCTTCCAGTCAGGCATTAAGCAATATGACCAGTTTCTCTCCAGTGCAGTCTTTTCTGACATTTTCTTCTTAGGGGGAAAATATTAGGTACATGATCACTTTGATTTTGTTGGGTCTGTGTTTGAAGTCTGTGTCAATGTCTACGCTTGGAGTACACAGTAAAAGTGTAAGACGAGGAGACATCCCTAGTTCTACAAAGGAAAGATGTCTTCAGTCTGTGGTGGCCACATTTTTTGTGGGAGCTGCTTCTACAGAGCCCTTGAGAAACCTTTGACTGTACTGTAAGCCTTTGGTGTTTCAGACCTGACACTGTCCATGTGTCTTACTCCAGTGGGAAGTTGTTGTCTGTATGGCTCCAGGTGAATATGCAGGGTATTTGGAGAGACCAAATGCATATAGGCTAAGGACTGCAATAATGGGCCTCTTCTGTAGTGCTCCTCAAAAGATTTGTGGACCCTGGGCCCAAGGATCAAGCTCAGAAAAAGCTGGTCATTCCACAGGAGGAGACAGTGGAGTGGGGGAGATTTGCAGAACTCTGTTTCCACTTCCTCTTCCTGCACCCCAAAGGTGTAGGAGCCCTTCACATGAACAGGGTGGGCTCAGTAACACTGATTTTACTCCCTGGAGCATACTCACCTTCAGTCCTTCCCTCTGCAAGTGTCTCTTTAAATGGCCCTGGCAAGTCTCTTAAGGCAAGTTTTGCCTGGTTTAATTTGGTTATTTGTGACTGAGCCACCTCTGGCTCCTTTAAAAGCCAGCAGAGAGGAAAGGTAATTCCAGATGGCAATTCATCTCCTCAAAAAAAAGACAGAGCAATTGACATCCTGAGGATCCGGTTTTGCTCCACAGAGATGTGGGACACCAGCCGTAACTTAGAGATGAAGGGCTTGGACATGGAACCTTTTGTGGGACCTACAATATGGAGTGCAGATCACAGGGTTCTACCTCAGTCAGCATTTAAGGAGAAAAAAATTTTGGAGAGGAAAGAGGTGCAATCCTTTTCCAGGAAGGAGCTGTAGGAAGAATGATTAGTGCATCCATATCCGTTGGGTATGCTGTGAGCATGGGGAGGGAATGCTGTAATGTCCCACTGCAAAGCCAAATGGTGGATGTGTCCTCAAATAAGTTTCTCCAGATATCAGCGATGCCTTCACACAGGACATCTAGCTGTTCCTTTTATATAGGGGAGAAGAGAGGGAGAAAGAAGGGGAGAAAAGGGAAACAAAGAAAATTAGTTGGAGTCATTACAATTGAACCCAGGCAGTATTTGGATGTGACTGCAATTAAAGTGGAAGGTCTTTCATATGCAGGAAAGAAATCCTGGTTCTCAGAGTCCATGGAGAATGCAGTATTCAGTAACCACAGAGGCAGGCATACATTATAAATACATCTGTAACTACTGGGATAGGTGTGAAGATGTAATTAACTGGAAACCTACTGAGTTTAAATGGACTTTTAGTTGTTTAAGGTTTTTTTTTCCCTCTTCTTTAGCTCCCCCTCCTCCCATTCTTAAGTTAAGTTTAGACTTGTGGGTCCTCTAACTCCCACTGGCACAGTGTAATTTAGCAAAGGTTGTTCCAGCCGAATTTGAAATTAATAATTTCAAATAGGCAAATCAATGATATTTAAAAGCTCCCTCCTGTGTGTTTGTACAATCTGCACAGGTATAAAAGCTAATCACATCTTGCAGGGGAAGAACATTTGTTATCGGTTTTAAGTAGAGCTTGGCAGTTTGGCGGGATCAAACACCATGTTTCTTTCCAAAATGTGCATGTGCCTCTGTAATTTAATATTTCTCATTAACTTAGTGCTGGGAAAAGGTGTCAATGCTGACAGAGAGAGGCCAGCCAGTCCCCTGAGAGACCGTCTATTTTGTATTACCATGAGATTTGCAAATAGAAAGCAGGGGACATAGAAAGGATCATGCAGGTTCAGAAATAGGCAGCTGAAAACAAGGTTTCAGAGGGAGAATGAAGGGCTAGGTTTGGCTTATCGAGAAGACATCCAGAAGGATGCCAAAGCACAGACTTCCTTCAAATATCCCTGCAAATGCCATATTAGACCAGCTCCAGCAGTACTTGCCCTTTGTCATGATCATAGCACTTTCAAACATCATACAACTCATGAAAAAGTATCAGAAAAAAATTGCAGACTCTACATTTTTCATAACAGCATTTCTTTCTAACACTGGTGATTTATTTTTAGTATCCACCTGGAACTAAGATATTGTAAAAACCACTCCCCACATTTTCTCTGTTTAGTATAATTTTGAATGCTATTACAATCTGAAAATCATAGAATCAGAGACTCATAAAATGGCTTGGGTTGGAAGGGACCTTAAAGATTATCTAGTTCCAAATACTACCCCCTTCCTAAGTCCTTGAAGACCTTCAGCAGCAATAATTTCTTGCAGCAAGGAGTTCCATAGGTCAGCTCTACAGAAGGCAAAATATATGCTATTTCTATGCCAACTCCAATGTATAATTTATTTTCTGGATTAGTATTTTGCCTGTGCTTCTACATGAAAAGATCCTATTCAGCCCAGTGCTGTCTCATATGGAGAAGAAAAGCCAGCTGGCTGTGCTGAAATACTCTTTCAAAAAGTTCCAAGAAGGAGGAAGAGTCTCACATTTGTATTCTCCTTGCAACATCTCTTAATAATTTAATTCCCATTAGAAGTGCCTGTGTTGTAGGGGGGAAAGATTTATAGAGAGATTTCACTCCAGGTTGGGTTTTTGTCTTTCTGTGTTTTCTTGGCATTTATCATGCATGTTTTAATTTGGATCTGAGTCTTGCTACCATCTGGTCATTATTGCAAAGAAATATTCATTTTCTCTGAGTGACATGGGCTTCATTCATCATGGAACTAGCTGATTGCCCCTCAGTTTTTTTTCCCATTACTTGGAATGAAGTCTGAAGATACTTAGCACCAGACATAGCAGTAGTCAATAAAGTTTGCAAAGTTAGTGGCAGCTGGTAACTGGGCAGTGGAAAAATTAAGAGGCACTTTTTGGGCTCTGATGCTTTAACTCTTTTCCACATATCATGCATGGGCAATGCAGCACTAGAGGCCAAGGCAGCATTGTATAGGATGGAAACTGAACTAACAACTCCATTCCCCTTCTACTATGCAACAGTGAAGGGCTGTCACCATCAGAATGAAACTTGGAGGTTTTTGCTGTCACCTGAAGAGAGGGAAGACAAGAAGGAGACAATTTACCCCAGAGGAATGCTGCAACAGCTATGCCCTGCTTCTCTCACAAAGAGAAAATACTTCCAAGAATGACAGCTTCAGAAGCAGTGCAAATTCTTCATGAAAAGGTCTCAAAAGCCATAAGTCAGGCTTTGCAGGGAAATTAGACATGATCACTTTTAGGCTGCTACCATGCAAGAACCTTCCCTGGGTGCCTGTCACTGTAGACAATGGGCACAGGAAGTGAGGAGCAAACAGAGGGACTTATAACTAGTTTTAGGGTTATTTGGCATGTGCAGTGACCCACAACTGCATCTGCACACCTTCTGCAAATAAATTGCTTGTGACTATTCTTTCTCTGCCTTGATACTTCCCATATCCTGTTGTGTAGATCTCTGGATTAATCCTTCTTTGGGTCCTTTTGTTCGCAAACAATCCTTTGTAGCAGTTACTGCAAAGGGAAAGGCTTCAGGTGTGATGGGAAGGGGTGTGCCTGGGTCTCTGCAGGCTGTGAAAGCCAGGTGTCAGTCAGACGGCTGGACTAGACAGTCTGAAGACTAACATCCCTCAGCATCATCGTGTACCTCACCAAATGGGGTATAGCTAAAAAAAGACTGGCCAGGGGCAGATGGCAACTTGGGATCAGTCAGGAGCAGAGACAGATGGCAACGTACGACTGGTTGGAAGACAAATTATTGCATGCGATTAGCTGGAAAAGGATGGAAATTGTAAAATGGGACTGGTTGGGAATGTAATGCTGTACAGTCATTTTCAAAGTGCTGAAAATTAGACCACCATCCTAGTTCCCTTGGCAGCCTTGAACCTACTTATGTTTCCAAGCCGTTCGGAGCCACACAGATCTGCAGAAAGCAAAGTGATCTCCTAGGGATAAGATCTGGCCAACATGATCTCACCATGACCTCTGGATTTGGTCCTGGAGATTAGCTTCTTTTTTGGAGAGAACAGGACCACTGGTAGCAAGCATTGCAGTTTAGTGTTCATCAACAGTTGTCACCGTGCCCAAGGAAATATGTTTAACAGTTTTTGGACACACAGTGCATTCTGTTGCGCCATGTCTAGGGTGGTTTCAAATGGAGCGGCCAACAACTGGAGAAGGTGATAGAACAGCTTGCTTCAATTTGGACCATCTGTGACAGTGAGATTTTGGGGTTATGAATATCCAGTCTTCCTCCAGCCTAGCAAGGCAGAGGGAAAGAGAGAGAGAGAGAAACAGGAACATCTGTGAATTTGCTGGAGGGCAAAACTAAGCCCCATATTGGGTAGAGCATCCTCAAAACACTGACATGACCAGAAAAAAAATTGTTCTCAATCAAAATTAATTTCTACCCTTCCTAATAGGTTGCTTGTTTGGAGGTTTTGCTCCTGCTCAAAGTGATTTGAAGTTGGTCAGGTCCCACTACTCCTATTGAAATCTGTCATGCTCTATTCTAACACAGGCAGGAGGCTAAACAGAGTATTTACTTATTTATTTGACATCAAAGAAGAAGAGTAACAGAATCATCCAGTGGTAAGGGTGGATGGGTAGGAGAGAACGAGGGGCAAGAGAGGCAATAAAAATAGAATGCAGTCCAGATGTTTACTGCACACTAAAATACTGCCATTCCTCTCTACTGATAGCGCCGAATGTTATTTTGTTTCTTTGGAATTCATTTTCTGAAAGTGTCTGCATGAGGAACATCTGCTCCCTCAAATCCAGACCTACAATTTGAATAAATTATCAATATCTGGCAGAGCCTGTTATTAATGGCTAGAGTTTTATAAGATTCTCCAGTATAATAATAGCAAAACTAGCGGCTGGCATTCCTCCCAGAGGGACTCTTACTTGTCCCATTTTATTCTGTTCTGTTTTCTTTTCTGTTTTTCTCTCTGAATCTGAGCATCATCCGTTGATTTTTACCATGGCTCTTGGCTCAAAAAAAAAAAAAAAAAAAAAAAAAAAACGGGGGGGAAAAAGGAGAAAATCCATTAGTATCCTATAAATCAAAAAGAAAAATTACATCCTCAAAAATAAAACAGTCCCTTGAGTGTTTTGTTACTATTACCTGTACAAGGTTGCACATGTGACTTCAGAAACATCTTCTTGCATCAGGAATGATCTGGTACTAAGATTTCTGACTTCCATATAGGAGAGAGTTTTATTAACTTCCTCTTCAGCATATACCCTGGTAATTAATGATGCAGAGCACCTTTGAGGTACCCTAATGTAGGCCGTTTATCAAAAACTGCAACTGCGTAGAAAGAGGACTATGTTCTTTCAATATGATAAATCCAAGTGTGTGCTGGGGTGTTCTACATCTCTCTTTTGAGTACAGCCACTCCTTATAATGGGAGGGTTTGACTTTCATTGCGAGTTCTGACAAATCACCTCCTGGCAGAGAGGTCCTCCCATGCATGTGTGGATGGCTGTGCACCAGGAGAAAGCTCAT
Organism: Grallaria varia; assembly: GCA_013396735.1. NCBI lineage: Eukaryota > Metazoa > Chordata > Aves > Passeriformes > Formicariidae > Grallaria > Grallaria varia. The sequence continues at coordinate 256,860 of VWZG01013386.1, read as the reverse complement.
TGCTTCCCACAGTCAACAGACCACATGCCTAAACCCATGGGAAGGTTGTGCAGCCTAATTTTTGGTGCCACTCTGGGGAGCCTGTGACAAAAGTCATTTGTCTCTGAGTTTTCTATGGCAATAGGGAGGAAGGAGAATCCAACAGAGTGCCTGCATGGGCTTTCTGCCCTCTGCTGTCCACTAAAACCAGCTTCTGCTGCTTTGCTCTGTTTATTCCCCAGAGTTTAGCACTTGGAGATGATTCTTATGATTTTTAGTGCAGGGTCAGGACCTGTATCACTGAATTTATCACTGCATGTCTGGTATTTTGGCAGGATTAAAACAGTTCTCCCAGGCTGTTTGCAGAGAGGGTGGAGGTATTTGGCCCATAGATATGCCTGTTGCAAAAAGGGCAGAAAAGCAGACTTCAAGGGGCTTTGGATTGGGTCCTAATGCACAAGTTCTGTCACCACGTAAGAAAAGGCAAAAATACAGAACAAAATAATATAATCACATCATCAAATACATAGAGCCTACAGCCAAGTTACAATAGGTTGCCATTTGTCAGTGCTGTTTGCTTAGAAAGGCTGGTCTCAACATGAACACAAGGAAAGGCAGAGTTCACGGGAGTATTCCTCACATGCAGGTTCTGACAACAGTCCTGAATCAAGCAGCACTTGGTTTCCACCAACTCCTGCTGGCAACAGAGAATGGTTTTCTCCACACTATAGATGTGGAGAAACTGGTAAGACTGGCAACCCACCCCCAGCACCCTCCAAGTACCCAGAGGACCAGGCAGCCACCAGGACACAGGACAGCCCTAGAAAGGGGAGTCACTGCAACAGACTCTGCACAGCATCCCTATCCCCATGCACAGGATAAGATTTGAGGTGTCTCTTGGGATACCATGTGCCAGCATTTTCATAGTAAATACTCCTTTAGTTAAACAGCACTGGTCTCAATACCAATCCCTGAGGAGCACCACCCATCCTGCTCTCCACTTGACCGCTGAGCCAGCTCTCTGAGTGCAACCATCCAGCCAGTTCACTGAGTGGTCCATCTGTCAAATCCATGTCTCTCCATTGCAGACAAAGAGGTTGTATGGGACATTGTTAAATATTTTGCAGAAATACAGGGAGATGATGTCAGTCACTCTTCCCTTATCCAGCAGGGCTGCAACCCCACTGTAGAAGGCTTCCAAATATGTCAGGCACAACTTGCCCCTGGTGAAGACATTTTAGTTGTCACCAAACACTTCTTTATTTTCCACATGCCTTAGCATAGTTTCCAGGATGATCTGCTCTATGATCTTTCTGGGCAGAGATTAACCTGACTGGCCTGTAGCTCCCTAGGTATTCCTTTTTTCCCTCTTTAAATGTGGTTATATTTACACCTTTTCCAGTCGATGGGAATTTCACCAGACTGCCACAATTTCTCAAGCAGTGGCTTAGCCACTTTATCTACCAGCTCCCTCTGGACCCACAGATGCATCTCACGAGGCTCCACAGACCTGTGCACCATCAGGTTCCTTAGTTGTTCTCCAACCTGCACATATCCATGCACAAGGTCATAAGACAGGCCTGTCCTTAGGACAGGTCAGCTGTTTTTCCCCGAAAATCAGACCCACCTGTAAACAGTGCCAGTTGTGAATGCATGAGCTCCCAGCACTGCCTCAGTGAAAAACTCCATCTCATGCAGGGATGGTGACGATGAATTAGTTAATTATGTAAAGTGCTTTGGAGATGAAAAGTGACATCTGAGTGCCAAGTATTACTATTAATAACAAAACATATACCACCTACCAGGTATTATTTCTTCTTTTTTCCTGAAAAATATAGTTCTGAAGTTCAGATAACACCAGCACAAGTCAGCAGGAAAGCATAAGATTTTCAGCAAAGTAGTATTTTGATCTAAGAAATCCAGAATTTCAGAGGAGCCCATTTTCTTTAGTGCTACCTGTATTACCACTTATGTATTGCAATGCCCCAGTACCAACATCAAATCCTAACAGATCACAAGTCTTGCATAAAGATCTGCTCTTCCTTATTCTGGTCTTTTGTGTAGACACCTGACACATGCTGTTCAAAGGCAAGTAAGATATCTCTGTAAGGTTAACAATATGTTTGATTTCTCTTCAGCAGTTCACTTAAATTAAAGCAAATGTTTTAGGCTTGAGAGAGCTGGGTGCCAAATTCTTGGTGGAGCCGCATTTTTGCTGAGAGCCAGAGGGGATGGGAAGGAGCGAGAGACAGGAGAAATTTTTCTGAAAATTCAACCTCACATGAAATTTCAAATTGTGGCATATGAAGTGAGAGGAAAAGTCTGCAAACCAGGAAATTTTGTACTATACCAAGCAGAGTATAAACAGTATTTCAGACTTGTGTTGCTACTGAAAACTGTTTTGTATGTCCTTGCTGGGTCACTTCAAAACTGGACCTCCAAGGCCAAAGCAGCTTGTCCTTATTGATTTTGGTCTGTTACAATATTTCAAGAGAAATACGTCAAAAGTGTTTTGTGAGACAACAGGCAAGTGACAAACTCTGTAATAATGCAGCAATTAGTAATGCGTTAATTGCTGTAGCAATGTATCTTATTAAAAAAGGATGCATATATGGTAAACAAGGCCAATATTAATTGAACATCTCCAAACACTGCAGTATGTTTCTGTAAAGGGGAAGGAGTTTTCTTTGCAAGCACCACACAGCAAGCCAATATATTTTGAGTAATATATTTTGAGAATGAAGCAATTTGTTGAATACACATCTTCGTCCTCTTCTCTCCCCCCTCCTCCTTTTCCTCTCTCCTTGCACAAAATTTGAAGGCATTCATGTAAAATGGCTCTTAGGAATATCACACACAGTTTTATTTATGGTAAATTTATTATAATAAGGATGTTCTCTGTCATTGTCTGAGAGATTTATTTATTGTATCACACTTTTGAAACTGCTGATACTGATTGTTTCAAGAGTTTGCCTTAAAGGAAGAGGAGGAGAAAAACAACAACAAAAAAAGCCTCACAAATGAAAAGAAATGGCCATGTTGCTATCAATTATTTCATAATGAGATATGAGGGGAGAATTTTAAACATTATCTCTAGCATTACAGTTGAACAAACAATATATTTACTGGAAATTATACTTCAATGATGAATGGCTTGTTTTAAAATAGAGTCTTCTATAATGGGGGCTTTTCTGAGAAGCAGTGACACACAGTCCAACTCACAATTATTATTGCATTTTAATCGAAACTGAACTCCGTATTTCTGCCAGAGAGTGAGAAGAGTAAATCCCATTTGCAAATATCTCTGTCCTGATGATCCCCAAACAATAACAAATTCTGAGTTGTCCAAAAATATTCTAGCGATAACTCCATTTGCCAGTAATTCATCTTTTTTTCTTCCTGCTACAACCCCTCTTTTGATTTCTTTCTCAGTGTCCAAGTATCTTTTCAATTGCAAAGATTCAGTGGAAAGGAGTATAACACTAGCTTTTACCACCACCACCAAACGAGTGCACCCTTCCCCCGCCACCACCTCATCTTATGTAGAATAGGGAATTGAATATTACTCACTGCAGTTTCTAGCTATGACAGACAGTAATTTACCATTTTATTGTGATTCAGTGCTTTGGACAGAGGCACACATTGCCTGTCATGCTGTGTTCATCACTGACTGTAGAGACAAGCATTGCTTGTCAAATAGTAGAGCCCTTATAATGAGGACACCTAGGTGTAACATAAAAGATTCACAGGCAAAAGGACTTCTTATGGAGGGCTTAAAGCATCTAAAGCAGTATGAGCTAGTTAGATAATACACAAACTTTGGAAGTGCTGCAGGCAGATATTTCCCCTTACATCTATTAGGCATACCAAAAACGTTATCAACAGAACAATATGTAAACCTTTGTGCAAAGTAGGCAAAGCAATTTATTTGCATTATCTCACCACCCCATAGAAGGGATGAAGGAGAAGGTGTGGGGGTGTGTGTAGGACACGCACAACAAAACCTCACAATCTAAACCAGGTGTGTGTGAGGGAAAGCAAAAACCTTCTACCTTTCAGCGAAGCTGTTGGATGGTCACTAATGAGATTTCCAATTATTTTCATTTGTCTTCATTTCTACCAAGCTTGACTCTGCATGGCATTTTTTCATAAAGCAAAAGGTAAGGTGGGCCAGCAGGTTACAGCACACGCGTCACACTGTAAGCAGCTGTCGGGGGGCAGAACACTGACACTTGAGATTGGATTAATCCTCCATCAAACCTAATTGGAAATAATGGACTGGATCCTCAGCTGGGGTAAATGGACACAAACCCAGTGTTTTTCAGCGAGCCTGTCCTTTTTTGTGTCCCTTGTGGAGCTGCCCAGCCATGCATCGGCAATGTCACTGCCTGCCTGTCATTGCCCATGTGCCTCCCAAGGCTGGAGATAGTCCCCTGCAGTGACACCCCTTTGGGAGGTCAGCACCCTCTTGGTTGGGTAGGAAAGATCTGCACAAAACATGAGGGTGGTGAGGCCCTGGCACTGGTTTTCCAGTGAAACTGTAAATGGTTTATCCCTGCAAATGTTCAAGACCAGATTGGATGGGGCTTGGAGCCACCTGGTGTGGTGGAAAGCGTGTCTGGCCATGGCAGGGGAGTTGGAACTAGACGTTTTTTAAATCCCTTCCAAACCAAACCATCCTGTGATTCTACGATTCTATGAAAGTTTGCAGAGCGTGCAGGCAGTATGACATCTCCTCTGGCATGTGAGGTTCAGGCCCAGGCTTCACACAGGGCTGCAGGCAGTTTTGTCAGTAGGACAGAGCTGAGACCACCCAATGGGTCTGAGAAGTTGAGCATAAAGCCAGAGCTATGCTTGTCTTTAGACACTTATCTCCAGTGTGTGCTCAAAGCAACCTCTGAAGTGCAGAGAGCTCTTCACAGGCTGGGAGACTCTTTAGGTGCAGTTGCGTCTTGCTTTTTATCCCTTCCCTCCCACCACAGTCTAAGTGGGCTTTGTTAGCTTGGGATTGCAAAGCATGCTTGGAGTGTACACTTCCAATGGTGAGCAGAGACCTATCAACGTAAGTGGTCTTGTGTTAAGACCACACGATTGCCTGTGTGGGAGCAGACAGAATAAGAGGTCCAAGAGCCATCTCTTCCAGATACGATTTCCTCAGGATACCCCATAACTGAAAACCAAATGAATAAAGCCATGTTAGCTTTTCCCTTGCCTAAGGGATAATGCCCTTCCTCAGCAGTTCTTCCCTTGGATACTCTGTGGGAGGAATCACCTGGGATAAGGCGATGGAAGGAACAAAGCTGGATGCAAATGCTGCTGGATGGAAGTTATACCATGTGGTTTTATACCTTCTTATTTCCACAGTAAAGTGCGCACACACAAGTTCATCTGTGCATTATAATATGCACACTTTTAATCTTAAGTGCTTTGTTACCAGTATCTGCCTCCACACTCAGTTCAGCATCTCATTTCAAGGCAAGGTTATGTTTTTCTTTAAGGGTAGTTAGAAACACAATCAATTTGAGGTACTAATACTAATTTAGGAAAGTGCATGTTCTAATAAAGATAGTTTAAATGTATTTAGAAGCTGAGGAGTACTTGAACTTTAATATTGCCAGTTTCATATATACATTTGAATATTAGTGAAGCTAAACTGATTGATTGAATTACTTTAGGGAAGGGTGAGACACAAATGCAACGTTTTAGTTAGTCTTATTACATTTTCATTTAGCTTAAGGGAAATTGTAACTGCTTGAAGACTGGATATTAAAAATGCCCAGGTAAATTTTTGCAAGATTTTGCTTTATCACTACGTGCATATGTCACATGCTGACATTCATTTGCTAATGCTCTTTCCCATCTTTTGTCCCACTTCTCCTAAAAAAGAAAACAATATGTGAAATTGAAAAATGGCGCTCACTGAGGGGTTTAAAGACATTTGAAATTTGGAATATATTTTAAAGGTCAATTTCAGCAGTAATTATGTTATAATGGTGAAGCTTTTAGAGAATGCGAAACGCAAGATTAATATGTTGCCAGATAAAAAGTGGCAGAAGACTCTGTCTTTGTGTGTGTGTGTGTGTGTGTGAATGAGAGAGTACATGTCTGCACGTGCACGTTGCACATGTTGAATCTTACAGGCTCCACCAACACATCAGAGTAGGTTTCACAATTACAAGGAAGACCACTACACTTTCTACATGTATAAAACTTCCACCAATATCAAGGGCCCTTGCACTGAACCCACACTTTTCGCCCTGGAAAGGGGTTACAAATCTGTTGTTCCAGTTAATGACAACATCAGCTGATCCACACTAGAACTGAACGTCCAGTGTGCAAGGTGCTGTATGGCCAGAGAATAAAACCCATAAAATATTCATGCACATTTACTTAGTCAAGACAAAAGAAACCTTTTCATGCATTTTGAGAGGAATTGGAGATGCTATTAGATAAAATGAAATATTCTGATTTACAATGTGTATCTATATAAAAAACTATTTCAGTCTTTTTAAATTCTCAGATTGCTGCTTTAATTACAGGATCATCTATGTAGCTTTGTATTTTGCAGATGCTTTACTGGCTCATTGTGTGCTCCTTGTTGCCTGATAACCTAATGTACCTCAGCGTACTCAATCAAAAAAGGAAACCTCTGACTCATGACAGTGCCAAACATCACATGAGTTTTCAGCTCTTCTAGAGTGAGTCGTGTAAGAAGTTTTAGATCCTCTGATGGAAATAAATGCTTAAATCAGGGTGAGGACTTACTCAATGAAGCCAACAAACTTTTTTGTTGCAAAACCCTTTCTGTTAGAGGCGATCCTTCCACTCCACGAATGGCGTTATTATGAAAACAGTCCTGGCTTTTCACTGAGGCCTGGTACATATAGCCACTTCCATCCCAAAGAAGTTTTTCAATCCTCTGGCTTCTTTTTGGAAATCTAAGCATGACACCACATTTCTAAGATGGAAAGAGACACAGAGACGGATCAAAGCCTGAACACAGAGGAGAGTGTTCACACTGGCTAGCAGTAGCCATCTGAAGTAAACCCTGTGGAATCTGGAGGCCCCTTTGTATCTCTATTCAATGTATAGGAGTGGGATTCCTGTCTTTTATATTTACAAGTCAGGGGAAAAGGTCTGAACTTCCCTGGTTTTCTTTTAAGTCCAGCAGAGAAAAATGGGAAGGCAACTAGTGTGAATCACCCAGCTGTTTCTAGGTGAATATCCAGGTTGTTGTTCCTCTCCTCTCACTGCACAGGGAGGCCAAGGACAAGCTCAGGGTAGGCATCTAACTCTTAGGCACTTAATCCTTAGATGAACCTCAATTCTATGCTATTCACTCCATTTGCATTTAAATTAGATGCCTAAAGACCACAGGAAGATGGTAAGCTCCCATCTCCCCAGAGACAGAGTGAATATGAAGGCAGAGCCCCCATAGCAGGGGCTGTGATTGCTCTGGAATCTGCAAGGCACCTGGCCACTGCAGCAAGGCAAAGTAAAACAATAAACCAAAGCATGATGTATACTGAGAGAACTAGTAATTTCCCAAAGCACATCGTAAATAGTATATTTATAACATTAATTAAATGTCTGCAACTAAAATTATTTATAATAGAGATGTGAGAACTCAATAGACTATTAGTGAAATCAACTTGTTTCATTCTAGAAGGACTGGACAAAGACTTATTATGTTGTATATGAAAGTCTTAAAGAGTTGCTGCCTTAGAAAAGTTTCTTTCCAAGATGTCTTCATAAAAATAATTTATGTGTTATAGAGCATAGCTTATGAGAGAAAGCCTAGTTTGTCTTGACTCCTCTCTGACATATTTCCCATATAAACAAGGAGAAAAAAATATGTACTTGTATCATAATGAAATAATAGCATACAATGTTAAAGAGAGCTCCAGAAAACCTACACCACTGTATCTTCTGGCTTTGAATTTCTCCACAGTGTCTAAAGCAAAGAGCAATTGACAGCCAACAGGTAGCTGCCTTTCTGGGCAACAATACCTGCACCTTTACAGTCCAGGATGCTGGCATGCACCCTGCCCTACAGTTTCCCACACTGCTGACCCATTAGCACACCCTTTGATCGTTTTGGCCTGTGTTCAGACTGATCGCTGGTCCCTACATGAAAGCATATGTCATGCCAAGGACCATTCCCAAAAGTATCATGAACTAATTTCTTCCAGGCTTGTCTCCTTCCATCCTATTCTGCCCACTGTGTTTCCAGCAGGCTCTGCATGATCATGGGTGCTGATATATCCTTATGCCACATCTCATGGCATTAGTACATCGCCTAATTTCCAGGCTTGGCAAGCACTGATCTGTTATATGGGGTTTCTCTCTTGCTACTCTGAGCAGAGCCCACACAAATTAACAGTCCTACTTGCTGTGAGAGTGGTCGGACTGTGCTAGTTGGCTGTGGGGCTAGAGAATGGTCCCTAACTGTTTTATTTAGTCATGCAGACAGGTTCATTGCTGCTGCTGCTTTTAGGAGGGAAGGACTAGTTTCCAGAAGCAAAAAAATCCATACCCTTTGAGCACAGATAAGTTTTCTGTTCCTTCTCCAACTGTGATCTTGAGCTTGGAGTCTCAAGAGCTGGTTACTCAGCACAGGCCAGGTCATTCTCTTTTCATACAGCAGCATTCACTCAGCTGGACCAGCCAACAAATGACCAGGGAGAGAAAGAGGAGGTGGTGAGGGCAGTTATTATCACCTGTTGTTTTTGTGGTTTGCATCCCATTTTATGAGGCTATGAACAACTACCAGACAGATATAATTAAAAATATAGCAGGTCACTGCCAAACTCTATTGTTAGGTTTATTTTTTACTTTTTTTTTCCTTTTCTTTTACCCTCCTTTCTGAGTCTTCTTTGGGGTGGTCATACCCACCTCTTGTTGCTTCTTTGTCCTCAGGGTCATGCATTATGTAGATTTGTTTTCACTCAGTAAACTGAAGGGTAAATAAATCAGGAGAAATCAAGTCCCTCCATCCCCTTCAAGGAGGAAATTTGCCCTCTGCAACTTCTTTTGGTCCTCTTTGTTGCTGTTGTCCATTTAATAAACATCGCAACAAGGCAGTGTCTCTTTGTCATCTCCCTTCAGATTCCAAGACTGTGTTGCACATTAAAGGTTTGGAGCCACAGGGTGTGCCAAAAGCTGGATCATATGTTTTGCTATGATGTTTCTACTATTTCAGCTTTCTCTAGAAAGGGCAAACGGTCAATCATCTTCCTGAGAGTTAATGGAGCATTTCTGCAGCAAGAGGAAAAAGTGAAAAAGTTTAAAAAAAGTGGCTTATTATCTCAGTCAGCCAAAATTCACCTGGCCCATCACCTGCCTAGGAGTCTTCTTTTTCTTTATTCTGAAAGACTTTTTTCCTCTGCTTTCCTTCACTTTTTAAGTTTTTCTGTAATTCTGTTGCTTCAGTTTCAGTTCCACACCCCTTTTCAGTTCTCCAATTATAATATTTTGAACTTTAACATTAAAACCAGGATACCTGTCTAACATCTTTCCTGTCTAGGTTTCTAAGCTCTTTGTAGACAGTAATTAATGGAATCTGACAACATTTCTGAAAGTTTAGGTTAGTGGAAGCACAAAGTGCCTGAGTGGTCAGATGCTTAATTAGCGGCAGAGCTAGAAAGAGAGCCTGGGAGTCCTGACACCTCATTCCTTGATTTGACCATCTGATGTTGCCTCACACAAAGCATAGGAAAATAAGGTTCAAACTATCTCTATTCCCATTCCTCTTCTTCTTATTGTAATATTGTCCATATTTAATCTACTTTATCAATGCTCTGTGATGCTCTGTTACACTCTGATTGCTCTGGAGTACTCTGTCTTCTGGTCCTAATCTTTCTGTTGAGATACATCACCCTGCCTCCTTAGCACAGGAGTGGGCTACTAATAAAATGAAAGGCTCACCTTCAGCTACCCCAACCAGTTAATCCAGACAATTGACTCAGTGCTTTTATTTTCTCTATCAACAGGGGCATAGGATCATGAAATCACAGAATAGTTTGGGTGGAAAGGAGCCTTTAAAGGCCACCTACTCCAATGCCCCAGCAATGAGCAGGGGCATCCTCATCCAGATCTGGTTTTTCAGATCCCTGTCCAACCTGACCTTGAATGTTTCCTGGGAAGTGTCTTGTTGAGCACTGAGGGACTCTTGTGGTGAGGTTTACAAGCGCATTTGGGTTGATTTTTCCTCCAATATGTGCCCAAAGTTTACACGTTTCCAAAACCACTGCTAAGCACACTCCCTTATCAGTCATCCTGACAAGTTTAAATTTGTCTCTGACTTCAAGTAGGGACACTATTTTATTACAGGGAATATGTACGTCCCTTTCCCATCTATCCCACATACTTGTATGGCTCCTGGCAAGTTGCTGTCTAGATTAAGCTCTTGTGCTCCCTTTTATGTGCTTGGGAAGGACTAGAGGCCAGATATAGGGACGGGGAGATGGTGCTGCCATGATGAGAAGAGCATAGGTCAGTGGGCTCAGGACACATGCGCGTCCTTCACATGTTCACAAAGACAAATTTCAGATTACCTTGCCCACAGGCGCAAAGAAAGCCATAGCAGAGCTTGTGACTGTTTCCCTGCTACTGGTTCATGAGGTGTCTCATTACTGGTGGGGCCAACCTTCATCCGCTCCATTCAGGTGATTCTGTACAGCTGGGGGCAACCAACCCTTGCACGTACTGAGTCTGCCTGTCTCAGTGTCTGCACTGTTTCTACTGTTCATCATCCCGCCCCATGCTGCCATCTCCCTGACTAATTAATAAGTGAGTCATCTTCTCCTGTGGCCTCCAAATGCATTCAAGCTGTCAGTGGGACATTTATTTATTTATTTTGTTGTGGTTAAAGGCCTACTCTCCTAAACAATGAAAGGATAAATAAAATCAACTCAGACAAGGTTATTTCACATTCCTAATTTTCAACACTTTTTTT
>VWZG01013386.1:198882-235718 GCA_013396735.1 Grallaria varia | reverse complement strand
AAAAACATCTTTTTTTTTTTTTTTTTTTTTTTTTTTTTTTTTTTTTTCCCTAGTAGTAACGTTTGTGACTTCTTTTCACTTCTCTTGTATTTTTCAAGTCTCCAGGGCTCAGGACCTAGTTCACATTTTCATGCTTTTGTTGTTCACAGCAATTCATGTCTAGAAAGGTATTTATTTTTTAACTGAAACCTGTGTTTTGTACACAAAACAGCAGAGCCCTGGGAGGAGTCACGGTTCAACACAAAAAATCCTGACATTCAAAGCAATTGCTGGAGTTGATAATATGGATTCACTACTGCAGTTCTAGTGGCTTCTTTGAAACTAGTAAGTATGTTTTTAAGGATGTTAGAAATTCAAGCAGAAAAAAAAAAACCTTGATAAAAAAAGCCAGTAGCAAATAGCTGGTCTGCTATGGCAAAGATGGTTTTAAACTGTGTAAGGATTTGTGGGAAATCATTTTTCATGAGGTATGTGCTAGTGATCTCTTTGATGCCTGCATCCCTGAGGAGGATATGTACATCTTCTAAAGTGTTCCTGGAGATATTCCCTGTGAATTCATGCAAGAATTCATAAAGTTTAGCATCAATTTTCTTTAGCTCTAAGCAACCTTTTAGATGTATTTCACTTGCATCCTAAGTATAAAAGGCATTGGCCACTCAATGAACCTGGAAGTTGGGGGTCTTGGATATGTTTTTCTTACCTCATTACTAAAGAGAAGGGTTTCCTCATATAAAACAGCCCTCAAAAAGGCTGAAGTAGATAAGACAAAGCCTATGCAACATGCAGAGATTCCTCTGAGAGGACCCAGTGGCTTAAGAAAGACCCTTTGAACGATCAGTTCCCTTATGTTGTTCATTGATTTTCTCCTGGTTTCCCTTATCTTTCCTTTCCTGTTGATATCTCTTTAATTGATTCCTGATTGCAGATTGCACCAGTTACACACTGTTATTTGTCAAACAATGGAGCCAGGCCTCTCTCTGTGGCTCAGGAAAACACATGCAGCTTTTGATAGTTTTAGGAGGTTGAAACTGAACAAACTGTAGAGAACATAAGAAGATCTGGTGGTAATTGGCAAAGAAGGAATCTGTACAGACTCTTCTTCAAGCAACTACCTTGTTTACACTCCTAGGCCTTTATACTGCTAGGAAGTATCCTGCAAGAATTACAATGCAGTAGAATCTGAAACTGAGCTCAAAATATGCTTCTTGGACTCATTATCAACTTCAGCTCTGTTTGCAATGCTTAGCATATAAATTATTTAAATTAAACTAACTATATAAATTATTCAAGTTTCCCCCCGCCCTTATCTCTAACAGACACTGCAGAAAGTTCAGTGCTAGTGGTGTCACACTTCACTGCCAATCAGATAGGAGTGTTAAAGGCACCTCACAACACTGGCAGTGCCCAAATGACCATGAGACTCTTGGGAGGCAGCTCCAAAAGCTGAATGACAGCGGCACTGGAACAACCCATCACTAGTGATGGGATGCATTATGCTCACCAGTTTAAACAAGGAGGGAGTTACAAAGAGAATTACAGAAGGGATGGTTGTTCTGGACTTCGTACAGGCTAATCCTGTTAAATTCTTTTCTGTTTTACTTTTAGATGCACCCAGGACTTGTTGCTCCTGCTATGGGGAACATGAGGTGGTCAAAAGCCACGTTGTGAGCAAACCCAGTGCAGTGTTAAGGGACTTTCCCCTTATGAGACATTATCCTGACCTGGATCCCTTATTCTCTGGTGAAGTACTTACAAGGATGAGCAGGAATGTGGTGTTGACCTCCTTTGGTTTTCTCCTTTCCTGTTGCTCCTGTATCAGCTTCATGGCCAAAGTCCACAACGTGTGTCTAGAATGGAGCTCTAACTTGAAGGCATGTGCATGCAGTTTCTTTAGGGCCTCAGCTGGCCATCTGTTTAGATGCCTCTTGCAGACTTGTATGGCTCCCAGCTCCAAGAGAGCAATAAACTACAGAGACTGCTTAGGGGGAAGGCTGTCAAGGTCCTGTTTGTAGGCAGTCATCCGAGAGGGGTAGCGAAAAAGTGTAATTATAATAGGAAACTGAACAGAACCCTTTGTTTCAGTGGAACCTGTCTGAATTGCCCTTTATACACAGCTCTCTTATTTCCTGTTTTGTTCTTGCTACTTTCTTAGTTTCACATTTCAAATATGATTTAAGAAAACAACCTCCACCAGGTCTACTGATTCTGCTCTGACTGATTTGTAAATCTGTGAGGACATGGTTGAGTTAGATTTCTGAGTACGTCCAGACATTGTGATACATCACAGCTGTGGGGTTTGTGGGGGCCATATTTCTGTTGTAGGGAAGCAAATAAATTCTTTTGTTCATCACAGTCCCCATGGACCATCCACGTGATGGTTCAATACTGGTCTAAATAATAGAAGACAAAAGCCAAGATATTGATGACAACTTGTTTAGTCTTGAGTTAGTGTATCTATCAAGGACTGATATCAGTCCAGGGTGCAGGGGAGTAAGACCGATAAACATATAATAAATATATTAAATCACTTGAAGAATGTATGGATGGGTATGGCATGATCCTTGTTGAGGGGAGTGGGCAGTACAGATCATAGGACAGGAGGACATGATGCTCAGAGCTATCTGCTGAGACATTTTGTGAAGTATCAGAGCAGCATTCCCCTCATCTCATGGCTTGAGCATCCCTACAGACGAGGCAGCAGTACCACAGGGAAGGGTATGGCCTGTTTTGCCACTTCAGTGAATTTGAACCTGCTGGAAAGGCAGGCTCAATGCTCACATGGTTAGAGTGTGATGGGAAGAGCAGACTGACACCGTTGTGACTCCACAGTGAGTCTCATGATACTCGGTGTTTTCCAAATTCCTGCAGCCCTTTTAACTATTTGTACATAAAACATCCTGCTTTTTTATGATTTAAAAAGAGCAAGAGATTACATCTTTATCACAAGTTCTGAAGAACTGATGACAAACCTGAATCCTTAGAGCACAGAAGAGCAGAAAGAAAACAAAATTATCTTAAAATCTAAAATATTATCTTAAAAAAACCAAATAGGAACTAAAACCATTTTAATTCTTCCTTGTGATTCAGGGCAAACAGGGAGAACAGCCTCTCCTATCGCATTTTTAAGGAGCTTGGGGTTGCTGAAATAAAAGTGGGTGAGAGAGAGGTTGTATTCATTAAAGATGGATGCAGCATGCTTCTTTCTTTTTAGGCCACCAAGAGATGATGTTTTGTGTGTGGTGATAACTAAGAGCATAAGATGGTGTTCCTATTGGTTTCATAGTTGCCTGTACTGGACTAGATAGACACAGTCACCCTGGAGATACTGTATTTACTTCTCTTTCCTTATTTACTTTGTTTCTTTTATTTCACTTGAGGGGACTAGGCTGGAATTGACATTTCTTTCTCTTCAGCAGCAGCTTCCTCTCTCAATGTGGAGTCTCTGGGCACTGAGTTAAGCCAGACAGTGGAATGGACCTGCTGTAAATAGCGTTGATAAATTGGGTAGATAACACAGCGTGGCCTGGTTTACCCCAGTGCACAGTGTAATAAAAAGGAGCTTCCGCCTCTGAAAGGTTATCGTATTGACAAGGGGAACGATTGTGGGAATGGCAGTCGTGAGACACCTGTCGCTGAAGTCACTTTTCCACAGGAGATGCTGAAGGCCTTTTCCTTACTGCCCTCACCCCTGGGGCCGTTTGATTTAGTGGTGCTGGGAAGCCCGTGAAGCTGAGGATCCCTGGTGCTGAACAGAGCTGAGCTGCAAGGCTTCCCAAGCCTCTCATGATCCAGCTAAGCCCAAAATGGCCAGCTACACAGGGGCTTTTCCAAATTGACTAAAATGAGGTAGATCCCACAGGACTACCCCAGTGGTCCTTAAGTATTTTGTCACTTCATCCTGTGTAGCCATGACGTCTTAGTGAGAGGGATGGTATGAGACAAAATTCTTCCCAAGTAGTTCAGTGGTTTCTTTAGGTAATTACAGAAACAGTCCTTTTTTTTTTTTTTATTCTGTCTTTATATTTCTCAGTTCATACAGGGAGAAAAGTATAACAGGCAGCAGAGAACCCACCCAACAGACATCACTGAAACATCATTTTGGAGGTGCCAGATCATTCGTGGGTCACAGACATCGAGCAGAATTTGAGTCACTTGTATTCTGCATACAGCAGGTGTAATGGAGATCAGCCAGAGATATAGCTCCAATGGATAAGTCTCAGATCACTTTGAGGAAACCTACACCCACAAATCTGGTCCTGAAAAACTCTGCCTTTCCGTTTGAGCAGTCAAAGCAAATGTTGTGCATTCAAAGGCACCAAATCAGAGATGATAGAACAGAGATTGCAGTGGGGTTGACAAGTGTCCACAACAGCAAATTGAATAATCTCTTAGGTCTTGCCTAGACTTGCAGTCCTCTTCATGTCACAGCACTTTTAAACAGCTTTCCAATTAATATACCAAATATCAGTACTGGAAATTCAAGTCTAATAAGGTCTCATTAAAAAACAAGGCATACAGCCCACCAACTGAATGCAGTGGACCATGCCAATTGGCACTGGAATGTGAAATGATTCTATAATAATGACCATTCTGTGTCATATTGAAGGTCCTTGTAGTCCACCAACCTTCCCCGACACTGGCCAGCAAAGCATGCTTAAAAATATATATATATATAAAAAAATTTGGAACAAAGTGCTTGGGCAATGATTTTTGCCTCAGTTGCTCTTCCCGCCTCCAGCATTCCAGAGCTTATGGGATTCCTAAATCAAACTTGTACATAAAGCACTTTGTACATCAAAGAAAAAGTATCTATAAAGTGAAGGCATTGTTACATGGTGGGGGAAAACATTTGTTCTCCCCAAAGAAGCTAAACAAGTATGACAAAGTATTGATTCTATCATTTTATTTCAAAAGTGATGTCCATCGTGTATTAGAAAAGGGAGTGTTTCTACAGTACAGTGAGTTTCTTAGCTCCATAATGTATTGTGCTGCCCTAATGGTATTATAACAGATGTGTTTTTCCGAATGGGAGGAGAAATGGTTTTTGCAGTTTTCTCTGACTATTTATTTACTACAATATTAGCCTAATAGTAGATTCCAAGAGCACTCATGGCCTACTCCCAGCTAAACGCTGAACTCTCGTGCATTTTTTTATAAATGAAAGTGAGGTTTTGGGGACATTCCTATTTTGCATTGAGAATTGGCCCACACAGAGGACTAGAGTTTGATATATCATCAATTTGTGTCACTTACTACCATTCCAAATTCAAAGTGACATGGACTTGGAAACCTCTCTAGATGCGGAACTGTGGGGAAAGGGCCGAGTTTGGCTAGAGAGGGAGATTGTAATGCCTTGAGAGGATGACAGTAAACTGGCTCAGGGGATGTTTAAACAAGACCCAAATGAAGCCCTTTGAAAAAGCAGTCTAATGATCTAATACCCTGGTTCCTGGATAGTGGTGTCATGAAGCCCAGAATGGCAACCCTTGCTTTGGCCACACAACACAGTCTTCCAGGGAGCCAAGACCAGCTCATTTGATGGCAAGATCTGTGCTCCTTGCAAGAAGCTGGTCCCCATCCAGTTCTGACAGCCTCAGCCAGCCTGTGCCGTCTGGCTGGGACAGCTCCCCAAACACACAGCAAAGCTTTTCTCAGAGCTCCAGCCACATGGAGGGAATGTTTCAGGGCACTGGAAATGGTGGTCAGTATCAAGTGCAGTAGCTTTGTGTCCCAAAGGCCACTTTGTCACAGATGTTGCTGAGGTCTGTTTTGATTCCAAGGCACTTCTCAAAAGCACAAAATAATTCAGTAATCACAAAATTAGAAGTAGAAAACTGGAATTGGTAAACACCCCACCTCTCCCCTGCCCCTAACTGCAAAACACTCCCCTCTGTTGGCAGAATGACCTGAACCTCAGTTCCTCTGAAATGAAGTTAGTTTGGTTTAGTCTTACAGGAAGCTCTGGGCTCTGACTGATGATGAAAAGTGAGATAATAGGGCCCTCAGCAACTCACCCTCACCTTAGCCTCATCCACTGGGCACATATGGGCTAATGCATTCAGCTCATATTGCTAAGCAAGTCGGGGTTATAAACATGATTTTCATAATTGGGTTTTAACATACACAGAAACCATCCAGCAGTGATGATAGCTCTGCATCAGAAGAGCCTTAAGACAGAGAAGTGCAGCTTCTCTGAAGTGTTAAGAATCCCAGCATATTTATCTTAATAAGTTTTATTACAGCCTGCCAGTTTAAACCTAATGACTAATTTATCGTACAAAATACCAGCAATATATTTTTTGATTTTGCTAATTAATTATCTCAAACAAAGGTGATATTTATAAAACTGTCCAGAAATGGTATGTGCATTAAAATTGCCTTGCAGCAGGAGATGAAATTATTACTAATATGGGATCAAATTATTACTGTATTGACTTAGTTATTTTATTACCTCATAATGGATTTCTTCATTATTTTCCCCGGGATTGTAGCATTCATGATTGCATTAAAGTCTGTTAATCTATGCAAATATCATTAGGAGCTACTAATATCCATGGCAACTTTCTTCAATTTCAACGAATGTGGTAAGTACTCCCAACACACTGTTATGTTCTGTTAGTGTGATGGGATTAACTCAGCCTCCAAGTCCTTGGGACAGTGGGTGGGCAGCAGATCCCTGTAAGCCTTTCCTTCCTTGAGGATAGATCAAGTGGAAGGTGGGAATTTGTTCTTCTGCTTAAGAGGTGGCACCATTCTCAGCTCCACCACTGTAACCCTGTCTGATGTCAATCAACTCACCCATTAGTTTGCAAAAGGACTATGGCATATAAATTCCCTCTGTATATCTAGCCCTGCTTTTTTAACCTCAGAAACAATAGAGGACCTCATGACCACATGTTTTAAAACTGCATTGGGAATCAGTTATTTTCTAAAGGTCAGGTGGATGAGGTGGTGGCTTTTCTATATGCAGGACGAGGCAGAAGCACACAAAGAAGGTGAATTTTCAACCCTGGGCAGAGCCTTCGAGTATCTCATGTGATCTAATGCCTTCACACTGATGTTTCAGAGGTGCTCAATGAGCCATTTTCAAGAGGACTAAGATTGCTGCAGAGTGTGAGTGTGTGGGTCAGTGTTTGTATCGACCATTTAAAAAAATGCAGACAAATATTAAGTCTCAAATGTTTCCCTTTTCAACAACACTGAAAACTGAAAGATGCATTTGTAAATAGAAGAATAGGTAAGGGGGAGTGCACAGCTGCTGAATGGTGTAACTATTTATCTCTATTATCTATTAGTCTAATTTCACATTTCCCATGCTTAGGTAATGAGGTTACAGACACCTTTGTAGTAATGCACACAAAATTAAATAGAAGAAAATAAGGTTAAATTAGATCACTGAGTGACAAGGATGGAATTCCACCTCCTTACCCATATCTGTCTGTCTGACTGTCTGTCAGTCTAAGTAATCTTGATCCATAGCTTATGTTCGAGCAAGACAATCCCAACAGCAACTTTCCAGCAATGATTTCCAGCTGATCAGTGCTACTTTATTCCTGCATTAGTAGGGCTTATATCCAGCTCTCCTGTCATTTCTGAATGGCACCTGAAGCCTCCTCTTTGAATTGACCTTAGACTGAAATCAGTTTAGGTCCAATTATAAGAGCTACTGAACTCTGGGTAACCTTGTTTTGCTCCATCAGCATGTGCACCACAACCGAGAGGAAGACAGGCTTTGAAAATGTTAAAGGCTTCAGTTTTTGACACAAAAGCTGCATTCTGAACTACAAACAAGCAAAACAGTCTTGAGATGTTGGTGAGCAACCCCACAGCCCCAGGGATTCCTAGGATTCATGTCTTCTCCCCTAAACAGTAACAAGAGTCTCCCTCCCAAACTCTCTTAAAAAAAAAAAAAAAAAAAAAAAAAAAGACAGCCCAACAACAACACTGCTGTGTTGTCAGAGCAAACTAGTGTTGGATTAGGCATTTGCACCTCTGTAAATGTATTCACAAAATGTGATTGTTTGGTGTTTGGCTGTCAATCTGCATTTGGCTCAGAAGGGATAATTTTTACTTGGAATGTGTTAAAAAGTAATTCCATAGATGGAAGCGTTCTTGGACCCTGTGAAACTCTCAGCTTTTGTGCTGATGAGCTGACCTTGTTTTGTTAAATAAGATTCCCAAAACAGTGTTCAGAAAGGAAAAAGTAGGGTGAATCCAGGGAAAACAAAACAAAACAAAACAAAACAAACAAATAAACAAAAAGCCCCACAAAACAAAACAGGAAAAAAACACAAACCCATTGTGTTATCCTTTCTGTATTCTTTCTTTTTTAATTTTCTTTTCTGTATTCTTTCTTTTTTTCTTTTCTTTTTTCCTTTTTTTTTTCCCCAGAGTGTCTTTCCTTCTTTGTGAGAAGTAGAAAAGCAAAAAGCAAACCCAGAAGAAATGCAAGCAGTAAATTAGATGGATTGGTTGAAGCTGTTATGCATTGATTGTATTTCAGGATCAGCTGGGCCCCCTCTCCACCAGGCAGCAGACCCCCAGCCTGCTGGAGGACTGAACAAAGGACAGTAACAAAGCAGCACAAGGGGTCCTCTCGAGTCTCTCTGGCTGGTTTCCTTTCCCACCTTGTTGCAGAATATGAGCCCATTAATTCTTTGAGGTTCTGTCAGAAAAGACTCCTTTGCAAAATTGCTGAGCGAACCTCCCAACTTGAATTGGTTGGGAGTTTTGAGACTGGAAATACAGGGAGTTGGCCAGCTCGGGTTGTTTACCAGATGAGGGTGTTTACCAGGCTCTGTATTGTGGCTTCACCACAGCCTGCAACCAAGCCGCACACAGCCGCTCGCTCACTCAGGTCAGCCCCACTAAGGGGTTACAGTAGATTTAGATGTGAGGAGCCAGACATAGTAGGATAACTATCTACTTATTGCTATCTGAAGGACTTATTTGGTAAGAAAGGGGTTCCACCAGAGAGTGCTTTGGCTCTCCTGTGCTCAGCGTTGCTTTTCTGCCAGGCAGAGAGGGCAGTGGTTTAACTTAAAATGGGGTGTAAAAGCATCTGTCTTGCACTGACATGGAAGTGGAAGACAAGACTTTCTCCTTTTTACTTAAGTCAGGGTGTTTTTGGAGTGTCTGGCATTGTTTCTGAATGGCTGATACCTACTAGTAAAAGGTTTGCTTTCAGTCTATAAGGACGGCTTTAGTGTAATTTGGAACTTAGAAAAAGTCTGTATTCCAGTGATGATCCCAATGCTGTCATTTTGAGCCCATAGCAGTGGGGGAACATAATTATGTGGTGTAAATCAGAGCGGTTTCAGTGATGGTGCTGATTTACACTGTCTGAGGACCTGGCTTAGCTGTGTTATGGCAGTGATCTGTACTACCTAACCTCCCTGAATCCCCTGCATGGATTGTACACATCAGTTAACTTCAGGCAAGACTTTCTCACATTGTCTGAATGCTAATTGCACTTCTGTGCTGCAGCTTATATTAAAATTATTATATAATTCCAAAAAAATAGAGATAATTGAACTGACCCAAAATATAACCCCTTTCCTTATATCTTAAGCACTTGAGTTTTAGCACAAATCTGTTTTACTGCAGGGGCTTATGTTGTGTCGTCAGCAAATGCAAAGTGCAATTAAACATTTAACATGATCACAAGGAGAAGAGGAAAGCTGCTGTTTAAATGCATCAAGAAAAAAAAAAAAAAGCCCAGGAAAACAGCCCCTTGGCTCTAATGTAAGACTGAGAAAAAATTGCGCTACGGTCAGTTCAATTCAACAGCTTTGTTTATTGGGGATCTAGTATGCTATTTTTAAAAGCAAAATTCTCACTTTGCTGAGCTCCTTAGAAGGAGCTTCAAATAATCCTGATGCCACAGGGATGGCAGGTTGTAGCAAATTCTTTCTAGACAGTAAGTATTATGATTTTCACCTTCTCTTTTTTGTCCTTCCTTGGGAGGGTTACCTGGAGCTTAGAGAATATCTGCTTCTAGAAAGCACTGTACTGCATTTCCTCAAAAGAAGAAAAGAAACAAGATTCTTCAAAACTCTGCATCCCTACTGACATTCCTCATTTTTCTGTTTCACAAATTTTCCTGCTCTGCTAAAGGCACGTAGTCGAACCTATGAGTCATCGTGGTCAGTGCTGCTGCCTATACTCAGAGTATTAATAAGAGGAATTAGTCCTGTTTGTCAGTCTGTCTGTGAATGAGAGACGTGGGATTAAGTCACTAGATGATATTTGTTTTCCATACCTTATAGAGAATGTTTATTCGGTTGCCGTAAGGACATCGGAGTCATGCAGCCTGATATGCAGCTTGAGCAGACAACTGCATTGTACAGTTCCATTCATGGGGGAGTTGAGTCCCTATCAGAGAAAGCAGTCTTGATTTGACTTTCTGGTTGTCTGAGGGCCCTTGGAATGCCTTAAAAATGCCCTTGGAGTCTGTTTCCCCAGTACAAAGGGAGGAACAGCAACACACACTCTAAGAGGTCTCACTCACCCTTAAGGGGTGGATGGGGAGAGCAGATAAGTGATGGGACTCGAGGGCTGATGTCAATCTGTCAATATCTCAGCAAAGATACAGAAGAATTTTGGAGGCCCTAATTTAATAGGTTTTGTCAGGTCTTTTCATGGGACACTGCCATTTTCACTTAAGTATTTATCAGAAGAGTCTTGTCAATTCTGGTGGGTGTTATAGAAAGGGGACAGAAAACCAAATAAACAGG
Organism: Grallaria varia; assembly: GCA_013396735.1. Lineage (NCBI taxonomy): Eukaryota > Metazoa > Chordata > Aves > Passeriformes > Formicariidae > Grallaria > Grallaria varia. The sequence continues at coordinate 224,982 of VWZG01013386.1, read as the reverse complement.
TAGCCAAGTTGCTCATCTCCTCTGTGGGATATCAGGGTATGAGATGCTGAGATGATCTTTTTGTATGTGTCTGACACAGGGACACCCTGAAATGGTGTGCTGGTCCCCAGGGAGGCCACCAGGTCCCCAGAACTAGCATTCCCCAGAATGTGAAATGGAAGAACAGTGATCTGATCCCAGTTCCCTACATTTTAGGAGGGCATCTAAATGTCAGAAAATGGATTCTATTTCTTCATGCTCTGAGATTTTTAGAGAATTAGGATTTAGAGTGCTGCTTTTCTTTCTTTCTTTCTTTCTTTCTTTCTTTCTTTCTTTCTTTCTTTCTTTCTTTCTTTCTTTCTTTCTTTCTTTCTTTCTTTCTTTCTTTCTTTCTTTCTTTCTTTCTTTCTTTCTTCTTCCTTTTTTTCCTTTCTTTTGAATTTAGAGAAAGTGGGAAAACTACTCGAATATCAACTGCTTCTGCCTGCAAAAGCATTTTCTTCTCACCTCTTGCATTAACACCTAGAATCAGGCATGCTTGTGACACAGGGAGGCTCTTTATTTGCTATCTCAATTTTTTCTGGGATTGCCATATCAGACACAAAGCAACATTTTCTCTAGTAGATTGTGCCACTAATACAATAAGGGTCTAATATATTAATGAATAAGGATCTGTAATATGCTAATATTTCTGCATTACATTAATATTCTATTAGACTAATGCATTATTATGCTAATAGGTCTATTAAAAATGCAAAATATAATTATATGTTCTGTATGGCTCCACTGTTGAAACCTGATTCCTGCCCTAGACACACTTGTGTGTGTATTTCTAGAAATTGTATTACCAGCTGTGCAAAGTTAGCTTGATCCACACCTGATATCTTTCATCACACACCCCAAGCAGCAGAGACAGGATTTCATACCCCCAAACCCATTAGCAGGTGAAACAGATTAAGCACTTCAGCAGGTCTACATTTCAGCTGTGGGAAAGACAGGCTGACAGCCATGCTTTACACACACTTCATTCTCTCTTGCTTTAGAGCCTGGAATTTACCTTTTCTTTCACAGAGCAGCTTCCTGAGGGGAGACCATCCTCCGGGTGGGCAAAAAGGGGCTCATGCACCTAAATCCTGGCAATCCAATCCCCTAACAAAGGGTGGTATCTGAGACCCATTTAAAGAGGTTTAAGAGATCCCTTTTTCTGTAGTGTTTTGTTTTGGCAAGTTTAGACAGCTCTCCATTCAGTGTGCCCTTTATATAGTTTATTCTTTAATGCCTAATTTCCCCTGACACCATCAAGGGAGCTTAAACTACAGGCATAGCAGGCTCTGACTTTCCCTGGAAAACTAATCCCCGACACTGAGACACTGTAATGCTTACATGCCCCCTTGTCCCAGCCCTGGCTATCCTCCTGCTTCTCAGTCACTGTTGAGAATTTGCAGAGTGCCTCCCACTCTCCATAAACATATCCACACTCCTGCTCACCCCTGAATAATGGCATTTGGAGGAGAGGTCTCCTGCAGTTCTTTCTACACAGCTAAATGTTCACTTGATTGCTTTTAGATGGGCCAATTAAGAATGAAAAGGGAAAGTGAACAGCATGGTTTTGTTTTGTTTTAAAAATGTCATGTTTGCCAAGTTTATTAAGCAGGAGCTCAGAACGAATATTGAATTTTCAAAGACTGACTCTGTTAAAGTTTGGAAAAGGAAAGTGAGAGGACATGTCCTTCCCCTTGTCCCTGTCAGGATAACTTGCTGCCCTGTATCAATGTCTGCATCTCGTGGCACCAGCCATTTAATGGATGTTACAACAGACATTTTTAATGAGAGAACAGGGTTTCTGTTACTTGTCCGAATGCCTATTCACTCCTTATTGCCACTGAAAAGAGGTAGAAAATTGAATGGAGAGACATTCTGACTGAGAGAAATCCTTTCTAATGGTGAGAAAAGAAACTGCGTAGACAGAACTGGTAGTCTGGGAAGGCTGAGGTTCTCCATCACTAGAGGCACGTTAGAAATGAGAGAAATATATCTGTCAGTAATTACATAGTCAAAGGTGATCCTGCATTGTGCTAGTTGAGCCAGGCAGCCTCTCCTAGGTTCCTGCCAAACCTTTGCTTAGTTCTGGCCCTCCTTTTATAGGCAGCAGACCCAAGTCTTTTTGAAGACCCTTACAGCCCTCAGGGTTTGTTTGGTACCTAAAGAACAAAGAAGTTGGGATGGCATGGAATTGTCCTTAAGTGTGGAATCAGGGGAATGATTTATATGTGCATCATAACACTGGGAACTGTGCTCAGTTTCACAAGATTTAAGGCTTCCATAAGCACTACATGTTTCACACAAACCACTTGTATTGCATTGTCTGGCTCGTGAATAACCTCGTTCAGTGGTGGCTGTCTTTCTGCCACAGTAAAGATTCTGCTACCATTAATAGTGACTGGATGTCTCTTTTGGAGCCAGGGGAATAAATCCAGGTCTGTGGAAGTGAAAATCTAGCTATTTCAGGATTATTTTCAATGGTTATTCGGTATGTTACCTACATACATGAGTGATATATAACATATGTGACATCCTGACTTGATTTGTCAGAACAGACATAGTGAATAAGTTAGGGACTCAATTACAAAAGATTTGAAATAGTCGTATTTTTACTGTATCATACGCTCATCTAACTTCACTATTTCACTGATTTCAAAACACCAGTAGAATGATGTTTTACTCAGTAAGATACACAAAGTGTTAAATTCCTAGGTCTGGTCTACAGAACAGGAAACTCAGACTCAAACCTTTATACCATATACGTTTTCAACTTGCTGGTGGTGTTTAAGAGGCCCCAAAGCAAATTCCGTTTATGCTTTTGCCATTATTACTGTTATTATTTTTATACATAGCCTGTGCACCAGCATCTCCTGTGGGTTCTCCGTGATAATTGTTAGGTGGTTTCAATCTGCTTCATCATCTTAAATTTCATTGGAGTTACACTGATCTACAGTAGCTGAGATCTTAGCCTAAAGTCCCAATTGAAAGTGTCAGAAAGCTTCTTACTGGTCTGTCGCTCCTTTGTAAAGATAATGCTTTTCACAGGAAAGCTGTTCTGTGGTGTGTCCCCTTATGTAACAGCACTGTTGGCAATGTAAAGAGACCAAAAAAGATGAGGACATTGCTACTCATGGAAAGGCTCAAGGTGGTGAAGTGACCAACAGCATAATGCTGTGTTGTTGTTGAACCAGTCCCAAGAAATAACGAAGACATCTGCAAACCTGGTCTTCAGTTTCTGTAGATATCTTCAGTCTGAATTTGTGTGGAACAAAGGTTTAAATGTAAATTATTACTCCAGACTTTGATAATGCCTATGTTAGTTTGCCTAGCAAAACTCTTTCTGTCCTGCCCCCCACCTATATTTCTGTTTCAATACGTATCTAAAATAATCCTTCTTCTCTAATAACAGTCAAACTAGAAGGCAATCATGTTGATTGTCCTCCTGTTAAAGTGGCATGTTGGATATTTTATATCTTTCCTTGACCTCTAATTGATTCATCCACAAACTAACATTTGGACTTTTCCCGTATTTCAGAAAGCAACTCCATTGGCGTGTGCACGACTGGAAATGTAGAGCTCAGCTCACTCCTGGAGATTAAGGCACATTACATATAAACTGCAGTTGTGCTTCATATTCTAACAAACCCAGGAACTCCCATCTAGACAGTTCAATGGAGATAGTGGCTCCCCTTTTCCTAACCTTAGTTTTGCCATGGTGTGTCACTTCTGCACGGCCACTTCACTGTAATATGTATTGACCCTCCTGCTGCTACCTTAAGACCTCTCATAACATACCAGGTATCTTCTCATGCTGTCTTGTCACAGAACATGAGCACACATGTACGAAGGTGCCCTTATGTGCTTGAGATAAAACTTTAGATACCTTAGATCTGATGGATAAGTACACAGGTGTTTCAGTGTTGGTATTTGTTGAACCATCACCATCTTTTAAATGTGTGGGCTAAAGAGCAAGAAAAGCTTTACAAAGGGGGGATTATGTCACACATCTCTGTCTTAAAGCCTAGTCCAGAGCAAGCCCCTGAAAAGAGAATTTGCAGCTTTGCAGGAGTCCAAAGCTGTAGAAGTCTGGTAGTTCACTGAAGTCTGGTAGTTCACTATCTGTCTGTGAGTGTGTCTTCTCTTCTTGGGCTTGCTTCACACCAGGGTTAATAAGCAGAGATTGGCCTGTAAAACTTCCACAGATTGCAATAAAACTCTTCCTTTTGATGGAAGGTTTTTTCCTCTCTAACTTTCTCAGTTTTTCTCTCTGGTTAACTTTTCTGCAGCCTGAATGCAGGCATGTGTAAAAAATCAGGGTGAGAGGATTTGGTCTCTAGGCAAAGAAAACACCGGAGGTTAATTACAAACAAAAGGAAGCATAACAAACAATTCCCTCTCTCTCCTTCACTCTCCCCACATGGACCCTTCAAATCCAGGGTTTCATGCAGGAGTGGAGCTAGCCAGGACCAGGGTGGGGGTAAGAGCCCTGGAGAAGAAAATGGTTTTGCAATCTTTGAATGAAAGTAAGGATGGGGGAAGACCATCCCATCAGTGTAATCCCAGTGGCAATTTCATCTAGGCCTGTTGTTTCCTAATGAGTTTTTAGTCACCTTTAATTTTACTGGTCTTCTTTCCTGAATGAGGACTAAGATAGCTAGAGGAAGGAGAAACACAATAGCAGGGCAGAGAGACAGCCCTCTGACAGTATTTCTTTTTTTTGAATTAATTTCTTTCTCTCTTAGCTGATTGCTAAAATGTCTTTCTAACACAGTCTGTCCTTTTATTAATATTATGGTTTTGTTTCAAAATATATGTTCTATATAAACACAAAGAAATAAGAACAGCTGCATCAAGCCAGTCTATCTAGTGCAGTGCCATGTCTCTACAGGAGCCTGAAGCAGTTAAGAGTGTTCGAATGAGAAAGACATACTGCCCTGTTTTCCCTGTAATGAAGGCTCAAGATTTCCTTGCAGTTACTTTCCCAGAGTGGTTTTTTTCACTTGTGGATTTATTTAGTTGTTTTTTGCATCCATGTATAGTTTTAAAACATTTGCAATTCCCTGCAGCAATGAGTTCCATGGATCAATTATAGTTTGGGTGGAGAGTGCTTTTTGGCTGTTCATTAATATGCCCCCATGCCAACAGCCATTTGGGGGTTAATTTAGAGTTGACTATGGTGAGTAGGTTATGAGCAATCATGGATATGTTTTGAGCATGGACAGCTGAATTAATAACTATTCTTTTTTGTCACTATCATTTTATCTTTTCTCTGTAAAGTTGTATTGGGCTGGATTTTTCCACTCTTCCACAAACTCCCTCATTTCTGTTTGACCTCTCTCATTTCCTGTGCATCGCTCAGACATGGAAGCAGCAGACCAGAGTCTCGAATGGGAAAAGACTATTCAGCAGAAATCTCCAAATAGCAAATGAAATTAAGAAAGCAGATTGCAAGGGTTTGATACAGTGCCCAAAGTTTTGCTCAGTGTGAGAGGGAGGCAGGAAGCCCAGACCTAGCCCAAAGTAAGCAACATCAAAACATTAAAGTAAAAAGGCTAGAAGAAAAATAAATCAATCTTTCCCTTTCCCTTCCCCTTCCCCTTCCCCTTCCTCCCTTCTTTCCTTTCCTTCCTGCCTTCCCTCTCCAAGGAACAGGCATATCAGGGGTAGAATGAGCTTGGGGAATATCCAGTCTTGGCATCATGGTTTAAATGGGATCCTTTTGATAAAGAGGAGCAACTTTCCACCAAAGCATTCATCACAGATTGAAATCCAAGATAGAGTGGAGAGCATGCTTGTCCATTTGTTTTGCTGGGGTTTCACATCTCTCCTCCTCTCCCTCTTTCAACCATGCACAGGCCTACCAATAGAGGGGTAAACTTTGAATGGGATATTTTGCACATCTCTACTATGGCATTACATCCTGCTGGCCAAGTCTTGACAGGCTGCCTCAGTCAATAATGATGCAGTATTAAAGGGTAACAACACAACCATGCAGAGTAATGAGAGAAAGCAATTTCTCTCACTGTTTATCCATTTACCAATCGACTGAATTCATCATGTCAAAAACACAGGGTGTGGGATAAGTCCATGAGAGGCTAACACGTGTACCCATTGTGTAGTGTTTCTGCTCATCTAGCTGAGAAAAAAGGTCTAAGCAAACATATTAAGTCATATTCTGCTCAGAGTGTGAAGACAGAGCAGAGAGAGGAAACGAGTCTGGACATGGACTTGGGGAGTAAAAAAAGTAAGAAAGAAGGTAGAAGAAAGCAGTTTGGGTCCACACAGTGGGCATTCGCTGAGACATGTGTGTTGTTTCAGCAGAGTAATTAATACAGGTGTGTCTGTTACTGTAGACTCTCTCAAGAGAGCAACTCCATTTTGCAATTCTTCCTCTGAGAGTCTCCACAGGCTCAGAAAACATCTGTGGTTCTCACAAGCTGCCCCCAGAGAAGATTAGGATGGACAAACTTCATTTACAATCAGGAAGAAAGTGAAACCCAGTTAAATCCTTAGATTAAGCAGAACGAGGACAAGAGCTGCATTGTCTCCTTGTGAAATAGGGGAAAGGCTTGATCTGCCAAAAGTAAAGCTTAAAGACCAGATGTGTCCAGGAAAATTACATTTGGAAAAAGTGGGAGACAAGTTTCATGCAGAAGTTGGTGAGGAATTCCCAGGAATTTCAGGAAGCAGAGAGTCTTTCAGCAGTGCAGTCACTATTTAGGCTTCTTCCACCAGGCAACTTCTGCACCTTCACTGCTTCTGATTTTCATTTGGAGGTATCGATATTCCCTCGTCTGAAAAGCAAACTGGATGTACCTTCCTAACACAGCTCCTCTTATTTGAAAGGCATTTACAAAGCAGACCCTGCAAAAGTTGCATAGATTTTGGAGCAGCCCATTAGAAAGAAAGGTGGAAAACTGGCTGATTGTCACAAGATGAAGTGTTTGGCTTTACTAAAACTTAGACATCCTGCACCAGCTGCACACATGTGGGAAAAAAGGAAAATACACTCCATATTCGAAGATCAGTCCTATGTGAGGTGCTGCCCCAAAATACTGTGCTCAAATGATTGGGGAAGGCTGTGGGAGAAAGACAGGATAGAGAGAGGTATTAATATCACTGAGACTTCAGCAAAGATAGGTATTCACATGTCCTGGGCCAGGGGGGTGCGGAACTCAGGGCATGGAGAAAGGAGAGGGACAAGAATGTGGCACAATGTTTTCTCTGTTTATTTTCTTTTCTTGGATCTGTTTATGGGTATAATCCTACAACTGCAGAGTGTAAATCCTACACAAGCCTGAGTGATTATTGCGGCTGGAGGCTCTGGGTGGTTTTGTAAACTCTCTACTTTGTTTCAGCTGCTGAAAACCAGGAGGTGAAGGAAGGGAAGAAAGGGACAGGAAAGAGGTAGAGTTGGCCTCTAGCAAAAACCCAGATCCAAAAACCCAGCTATTTTCCTAGCACTTAATGCCTCATGAATGCTGTCCAAAAGGGGGAAGGAGCCACTGGCTTCTGGGCTGCATCAAAAGCAGTGTGATCAGGAGGCTGAGAGAGCTGATTCTCCCCCTCTGCTCTTCTGAGACTCCACCTGAAGTGCTGGATCCATCTCTGTGGCCTTTATCACAGGAAAGACCTGTTAGGGCAGGTCCAGAGGAGGACCACAAAGATAACCAGAGGGCAGGAGGCACCTCTGCTATGGAGACAGGCTGAAAGAGTTGGGATTGTTCAGCCAGAAGAAGGCTCCAGGGTGGCCTTACAGCACCTTCCGGTACCTGAAGGGGTCTAAGAAAAGGACTGGAGGGAACTTTTCACAAGTGCATATAAAGAAAGGATAAGTGGTGATGACTTTACGCTGAAAGAGGACAGGTTTGCATTGGTGTTAGGAAGAAATTCTTCCCTGTGAGGGTGGTGAGGCAGTGGAACAGAATACCCAGGGAAGCTGTGAATGACCCATCCCTAGAGTGTTCAAGGTCAGGTTCAAGTGTTCAAGGTTGCTTTGAGCAACCTTGTCTAGTGGAAGGTGACCCTGAAAATTGCAGGGGGTTTTGAAGGAGATGGTCTTTAAAATCTCTTCTAAACCAAACCAATCCTGTCTTTCTATGATTCCTCCAAAACTCCTTTCCTCTAATGATGTCCCCCTACATTGGGTGTGTACGAAAACAAAGTGTGATGTGATCCAACACTGAATGCTGATATAGTGGCCCAGGCTGCAGTCAGCAGGAGCTGGCTGCAGTGTTTAAGTCCAGCTTTCCTACCTCACAAGCATGCCCACCTGGCACACAGCAGCACAGTTCCCTGCAGCACGTCAAGGCTGGGACCAGCTTGTGCTTTGCCATGCAGCCCTTACAACTTTGGTGAACTGTGTTATCGCCTAAGATGGAGAGTTTGCCCAGGCAGATCAACCAGACTGTCAGATACAGGAACCCACACCCAGGAGTCAAATGATTCTTTTTTGGCTAATACTTTCAAACCTCAATCATATGCATGTTTGAAAACGTTTTATTTCTATTTTCCTGTCTTTTTCCTTTTTTGAGATCAATTAATGATGGAAGAGCATGGCAATCTTTGAGACTTTGCTTGTAGAGTGTCCCCAACTGCTTGACCACACAAAGGCAGCTCTGCTGCTCCCTTCGGCTTCTTTGGTGGAGCTTCCAAAGGATGACAGGGGATATGTGAGTGGAGGGAAGATACTTTTTAGTCAGAGGAGTGGGATGATTTCTTCACGTGAAGCAAATGAAGAATGCAGAAGCAGTCTTCTGCCAGCACTGCTGCATGCAGAGCATGGTTTTGCCCATGGAGCAGTGCCAGCTGAGAGGGGAGAGGACATGAGCACATCTCTTCAGTCTCCTTAGTTAAAGGGGCTGCTCATGCCTTGGGATGTGCCTGTACAGCACCTAACCCAGTGGGGTATCTAACTGTGACCATAATTGAAGTAACATGCAGTAATAAACTAAATAGACAGTAAAGCTGTCTTCTACAGTGTTATTCTCCGGGTGAAAGGAGATGCCAAAAACGAACAAACAACCTCCAAATTACATTAAAATGTATTTCACTTTTAATAATTTAAGGGTTATAGTAGTGAGAAAGATAAGGAACTTTAAGATACATCATTTTTCAGGCTGATGGACTCTTCTTCACACTATCTCCTGTCTGATCCACTGAGGACTCATTGACATATCCTAGGCTGAAGCAGAACATTTTAGTAAGTTATTGGGACAAAAAAGTTTTCCACTTTGTTTTATTTACTGAGTTTACCTTTAGAAGAAATGGTTTAGCTTTGAGGGCCTTCCCTCTATAAATATATTTGCATCCTCCCTCCCTCCCTTCCTTCCTCCTTCCTTTCATTCTTCAACCCTCCCTCCCATCCGTTATTTCACTCCCTTCCCTAGATCCACTCCACGCCTTCCCTCCTTTCATCTCTCTTTCTCCCTCTCCCTCTTTCTTTCTCTCATTCTTTTTCCTTGTTCAAAAAGCCCTAGACTGTCTCCTTGAGTGTTAAGGACAAACTGGCAATAATTTATGTTATAGCGTGATATGAAAAAAATTACATTACACTATAAATTATAATATGAAGGGTGAAATGCCAGGAAGGATGCCAAATGCCGGTGGAAGTCCCATTAGGCAACAGAGTTCTATTGCCTACCACTCCCCACAGAAATCTTAGGAGGTTTGCATGAAACTGTTTGCTGTGAAGGGAGAAGGGCTGGAGGGGGGAGGAAGAAGAAATATAATATAAAAGATAAAATACATAGTCAGTCAACTGGAAATAAAAAATTTTTACTAATGCCTAAAAAGAAAGGTGACTTTTGTATAGAGCTATAGCAATTACAGATCTGGCCACCTGGGATAATGCTCAATGCCTCAAGCTGGAACAGAGGCTGTGGGGAGGCGCTGTGTTATGCGTGTGCAGTGCTGTTGTCAGAGAGGCTCTTGGATTTTATCCTCCCAGACAAGCCCCTGTGGAAGTTGCGGAGGTTCGATGGGTTTTCAGGTGTCCCTGCTCATTGCTGTAGGGCCAGAGGGCCATTTGAGGATGTGCCAGGGTCTATCTTAAACCACCCCACTCCCTGGTGATTTTTCTGAGAACAGGGATTGAAATAAAAGAGGCCTCTTAGAGAAAAATGGCACCAGATGAGCATCTGGATCCTATCTCTGACCTTGTGGTAGATTATTATTCATGAAGTCAGATGGCCATGGGTGCCCTGGAGAAGTGTGAATTCATTCTTGTTGGTATGTATGTCTCTTAACTACACCACTACCCATCACCTGAGAAAATCCCAGGGGCTTGTGGGCCACGAGACAGACCTGTGGAGTCACCCTCACCTCCCAATGTACTGCCTGTCCCCCAACAGTTATTTAATTCAGGACACCTAAGAATCTTCACATTCTGTCTATTCCACCTGATCTCAGCTTGTGCCCATCTCCTCCTTAGATGTGATGGCATCAAAAATAAGAGTTGGAACAAATGAACTCTTTTGTGCACAGGCTGTGGGTTGTCAATACAGAGAGGGACAATTTACCCTGGGGTAGAACGGTTGGTGAAGCTGCAGTTTCATTCCTATCTCATGTCTGGTGAAAAATAACTGTTTGAATCCGAAAGTATCAGTCAGATTTTATAACGTTGCAGTGTTAGTGGAGAAACTAGTGTCCTTTCTGGAAGATCAGGTAATGAAACAAGATGAGTTAGTTTTAAGAAAGGGAGTATTTCTGTGATGGGACAACAATGAGAAAATGTCTATTTTTCTTTAAAGATAAAAAGAAATACAAGGGGAAAAAAAAAAACCCACATATTATTATTTTACTTTCAAAAAAAACTGGAAAAGCTAAAACCATACCAAACATCCCAATCAATGGAGAGAAAAGCAGCTTTGAGTGCCTTATTGAACTGACCTACAGAAAAATCTTCAGAGTTTCAAGCCCATACAAGTCCCTGATAAGATGTGAAATGCAATGGAAAAATCATTTAGGGGAAACAACAGAGAAGCTGATTTTGCTCTAGTTTTACAGGTCAGTTCAATAAAGGTTCCTGAACTCTCTTTTCTGTGTAATTCTAAAGAAGGGTCATTTAATTAATATATTTATCTGCAGGAAGAAATAAAGGAGAGTAAGGGAGGGAGGAAAACAAAACAAAGACTATTTCACATTGAGCATTGCAGGTTTTGGTTGAGTTTGTCTAGCACATGAGCTCTCTGGGTACCACAAGCCTTCCTTCCACATGGTTGCTCTCTTAGCTTCATCCTTTAATTTGGTGTATAAATTATCACAAAATGATGGAATCCAGAGAGGAAAAACACATCCAAGCACATTTCTTACTTGTGTTTTTCTTATTAGCTCTCTGTGATTCATTTACAGCACTTTCAACCAGCCCTCCTGGTTTTATGAGAAGTTGAAAGACAGCACAAGCATTTCATTATCTCGCTGCCAGCTTCCAGAAGAGTATCTGGCAGTGTTCAGGATACCCCCTGCAGTGGGACTTGTGAATGTAAAACTGTGGGGCTCAGTCCTCGGCTCTGCAGCATCACTCATCCCTTGTCCCTCTGTCCTCCCGGGCATGGCACAGCTGTGCAAACCTCAGCGCATCACCCACTCCCAATGGCCTCTGGTGGAAAGACCTCAGGCTGGAGCTGTCTCGCCAGCTCCTGACAGCTCTATTTCTCATGCAGGCAGGGCTGCTGAGGGGGCATGCAATAAAGGAGTTCACCCGTTTGAGAAGTTTGAGAAGGGGAGTCCATGCCCATCTCTCAGTGCTTAGCCTGAGGCGCTGAATGGGTGAGTTTGGTGGAAAAGACCTGCTGTCTGCAGAAGACTTTGCTTAACCTGGGCACTGCAGCCTTCTCATAACTCTGTAGGTCTAGTCCTGCTTCAAAGAGACAAAAACTTTGTGCAGCATCAAGCAACCTAAGGGGGTACCCTGTGTGGTAGCCTGTGAGCTAGGTACCTAGACCACTAGTTAGGAACTGCAGTAGTAATCATAACAGCAAGGTTTTGTGTGCAAGAGTAGGGCAAAAACACTTCAAATAGTGTGTGGGCCCTCTAGTGGAGCTCCCCATTTGAGGGCCATGTTGGTGAAGACAACAGTACATCTGGAGCTGGGACTGGCATGTTTGTGTGCAGGTTATAAACAGAGTTATTGTTGCCATCTGTGTTCCTATAGCTTTTTCATGTTATTTTTGTATCACTGAAAGATGGAAACTATTTCCCCCTGCCCCCTTCCTAACAACATTTTTATTAAAAGGGTATTTTTCACAGAGGGAGGAGAAGGGTTAACAGAAAAACTTTTCAAGGTGAGAGGGAGAGCTAAGCCTTCATGCTCTTGGGAAATTGAACTGTGGAGAAGTGTGGGAAAAGGCTTTCTTCCCCCACCCCATCACAATGCAGTCTGTCTCAAAAAAAAAAAAAAAACCCTGTAAGATTTTTTTTTTCATGTTCTTCCAAATATCACTCCTGCTTGTCACAATATTTATAAAAACCCTCTTGATATCTCAAGCTGCACAGCCTTTGGCTCAGGTTCCTGCTTATGCAAAACAGGGTCATAAACATGTCACTGTGTATTTGATAAATCCATCTTCCTCTTGTCATTGTCACCAAGAAGCTGAGATGACGGGGAGATTACTCCATCAAATCGCCGTGGAAACGCCTGCAGAGTTTATGAATTTTCATAGGATGTAAGTCCTCTTTAATGGGAAGTGGAGCCCAGTGAAAGCTTGCTATTTTTAAGGAGAAGTGTGTCTTCATCAGTGTGTTGGAATATACTGTACGGCCAAAAGTTTACCTACCATACATTAGGAGTTATGCCAATGCATCCCACTTGAGAGCACCGGTGTGAGTTTGTGCCCATTTCCTTGTATCTGTTTCTCTTTCTATGACCCCAATTCACATTTACATTAAGGCTCCCCTAAACCATAGTGGAGTGTAAAAGGGATGTTAAATAAGTGCAAATGCCATTAGTGTGTATTTACTGATCTAGTATATTTCCTGTGAGCACTTTCATTACCACATTTTGACATACTTGTCTCTGCCCTTGTCTCCTCCTTCTTCTGCAATCTAGTGAAGAAACCAACCCATTTTCAGTGAGAATTGCCTCTATGTCAGGGTTCAAATGTCAGCTGTGTTTCTCTTTCTCTAGCAAAGATTAAGCAAACACATTTCACAGTTTTCCTTGTAGGAAAAGTGTCCTTTTGTCATTCCTCACTAGAGTGAAAAAAAAAAAAACCTGACAATATTATGGTCAAATTTTAGTAAAATAGGAGAAAATCAATAAATATGGATGTTAACCTTTAGGTACGAAGCTCAGTAGGGCAGGGCACTGAGCTCTGCTGAGAAACGGAGAGGAGTTTTGGTGTGGCAACACAATGCTCAGTGCAGGACCCAGCTCCCCTCCCAGAGAATGTCAGTGCATGGCGGTGAATGGCCAGTTTGTGGACACAGACCAGAGGGTCTGGCTGCAGCTTTGTAGGATAAGGAGTTATCACCCAAAATACCACAGGGAAGTCACTGGACTGTTGGTAAGAAGGGAAATTCAAAGGTCTTTGGTCCAACCTCTCCTTCAAATCAAGGCTGATACCCACGCATGGTCAGGTTAGTGATGTCTTGATCCATCTGAATTGCAAGAATCCATGGATGGGATTTGCAGAGTTCATGGGTGTTTTACTAAAATTCAACGAGGTCAAGTACACGAGACATCTACCTCGTGCCTCCCTTGGCACATGGAAGAGGGGGAGCGTGTCTGTTCACAGGCCCAAAGGGACCTCAAGCCTCAGGGTCATGCAGTGCAGCCATGCTTAAAGTGCTGCACAGGTCACACTTAAGCTGAGCCTGCAATGCAGAGGTGCAGCTGGTGTGGGTACACCTGAGCTTACAAGGGCAGCTGGGCTCTGCAGAAACACGGAGCTCAGGACAGACTAATGTCTGGTGACTCTTCCAGCTGTTCAGCAAGATTTTTTGCAACCTCCCACTGCCATTAATGCTGCTGCAATTGAACAGTTAACGCCCAACCTGGGAAGCCTGCAACCAGCTCTGCTATGTAGACTCTTTTGTGAGTTTACTTTTTATTTATGACCTATAGTAATGTCTCCTATAATCCCAGAGCCTTCTCTTTGCATTAAAGTTGTTTTGCCTTCACTTTCCAGCATGCTCAAGTAGTTCAGCCTCCTGCTGGGATGTTGCTGTTTAACCCCAGTCAGCAACTCATCCCCATACAGCTGCTCACTCACTCTCCGCCAGTGGGATGGAGGAGAGAATCACAAGAGTACAAGTGAGAAAACTCATGGGTCAAGATAAAGTCAGTTTAATAAATAAAGCAAAAGTTTCACACAGAAGTAAAGCAAAACCAGGAATTCATCCAGCATTCTCATGGGCAGACAGATGTTCAGTCATCTCCCCATAGGCACTGCTCCATCATGTGTAATGGTGCTTTGAAAGACAAACACTGTCATCCTGAATGTGTCCCCCTTCTTTCTTCTTCCCCTGGCTTTATAGGCTGAGCATGAGGTCATACGGTATGGAATATCCCTTGGGTCAGTTTGGGTGACTACTCCCAGCTATGTTTCCTCCCACCTTCTTGTGTGCCCCCAGGTCCCTCGCTGGTGGGGTGGGGTGAAGTGAGAAGCAGAAAAAGGCTTGGTGCTGTGCAGTGCTTACACAGCAATAATTAAAACAACCCTGTATTGTCAATGCCATTTCCAGCACAAATACAAAACACAGTCCCATACCAGCCACTATGAAAAAAAATTAAGTGTATTCCAGCCAAAACCAGCACATGGGGCAAGAGTACTGAAGGCTTTCAAGCTTGTAACTCTGTGTTGCACCACCATTGTTACGGTGCAAACAAATTCAGAACCCTTCCCAGATAGCTGTCCACATATGAAACTGCAAGAAGAGGAGGATGTAGCTGCTTCTTAGCATTACAAGGCCAAAAGGGAGACAACCATATGCTTTTGATCCTCATTTCAGCACTTACCGCAGTATGTGCAGCCCCGTGTGTGCAAAGCAGTGCACTGCCCAGGAGACCTGGACTTCAATGTGATTTTCAGCCAAGTGATCACAAAAAGGGAGTGACATCAATGTGCTGTTTACCTGCCAGGACATTCAGTGAGTTGTTTCCCCATGCAGTGAAACCAAGGGATGATGTTGCCTGTGCTAGGTCTGGAGCAAAACTAAGGGAAAAAGAATGAAACTCTAGCAAAACATTACCAGGTACCAAAATTCCGTATATTTTCTTGAAACATCTGACCACTTTATATTTTTCAGTAAGGGCATACAGCATAAGGAATTCTAATAAAAGCAGTAATATAGCCTTGATTTGGTAATTCAAGATTTTCTAAGGAAGGTTGGAATTCTGTCTCATTGTTTTGTAAACAAACAGCAGCTTATTCTTCTGAAACTTAGCATTCTTACTTTTGAAGGAGGAAAGAAATTTTCAGAAAATCTACAAGAAAAACCTGTTCATTAACTTATAAGTTAAAATTAATTAAAAATTGGATTCTTTAAGAAATGTAACGTCTGTGCTCACATTCTCTTCATCCAAATGATGTCAATAAGAGAATAGCTCAGACTTCAAACTTTCTGTAGAGCGGCAGTTAATTGAATTCTTATGCTTGGGGTATTCTTGAAGAAATTAGGAAGTAATTAGGCTATGCTATTAACAATTGTATCTAATTGATCTGATTATATAGCCAACAAACAGGCCAAGGTCAACAGCTTATTCAGCTCTAAAGCCTGATGTGTTCTCAGAGATGTTGTTCCATTCCCTCCTCTGTCATGGATTTGCTTGCTGCAGTTCTGCTGGCTATACTGGGAGTTATGGTATTTTTTTCAGGTCAAATCCATCTTCTGCCATACAAAAGACAGCACTGCATGCCAGGTGGGTCATGTGTGCTTGGGAGACTTTTTATGGCTTCGCTCTCCAACACTGTCCACAGCAGGTTATCCCACAGCAGGGTATCCTACAGCCCCTTTGGACAGCTCTGAACCACGTTCCTGCTTGTAGGGCTAAACCAAGCAGGCAACTCTCAATGAATAAACAAAACGTGTGAATGGAAAGGGATGATGTCCCCGGCCTTCAGTCACTGCTAACACACGTTACTCAGTCACTAAAAAGGCATCCAAAAAGTAAAGGCTAAATTCAGTGGTGCAGTTTGGCTGCTCGCACGGCTGTAGCTCTGAGCAGCAGTTGCAAATCCAGTTTAACAGGCCAGCGCTCTGACTCTTTGCATTGATCCAGCACACCGGTGGATTTGTTCTTAAAGAATGAAGTCAAAACTCCCTTTGGCTTTGCCAGGCTCTGGCTTTCACCCTGCAGAGCTACAAATCAATAGGAGCAATGGAAAGAAGAACTCACTGTAAATGCCTCTGAAGGAGGAGGTATGGAAAATGCAATTACTCAGAGAAGGAAATAACAAGAGAAGCTTTTTTTATTTGCCCTTTTTTTCTTCTCTCTCCTTATCCTCTCTTGGTGGAAAGTGCTATTGCAGGAATAGTCAAGAAAGAGCATTTTGAGCATTTTATAGTTCTTCTAAGCTGAATACTGGAACTTGAGTTACAGACAGAAGTACAAAGATGCAGATGTGTGACAACAAAGTACTTTTCAGTCTGTTCATTATTAGAAAAAAACATGTATCTGTAAAAATAAGTGTTTTAATGTGGAATTAGAGGAACATGACTCAGTTACTTCACAGTGCCACTGATAAGCTAGCATCAGTGTTAGCAGTGTTAGTAGTGGGTATAGCACAATAGTTGTCTTCAGGTGCCTTCAAAATTAATTGCTACTAGGATTGTGATGGCACCCCTTTAAGAATATTGATGTGAAGTTTCATATAATAATGTGTATATATATTCTGGTATATATATTCTTAACCTTTAAAATAATTTCAGTAGGGATCTTGTATTTTTGGGTGCTGTCTTGCTTTGCCAGATTGCAGTGAGCTGCTTTGGTGTTGCTGTTCTCCACCCAGAGACAGCCCTTCTTTGGACCCTTTGGAAAAGGAAAGAGCACAGGACACTTTTTTCTGTACATGCATAGCTCTGTTCTTGTGTTTTAAATGCAGCTACATTTGGGGTTAAACACGGCAGCATTTTAACAACTTTCAGTCGTGAAGGATAGCTTCTGCAAGTCAAACTGATTGAGGGCTATCTGACAAGGGGAAGGGGGAAGCAAACACCATGAATTATAGATGGCAATCTGTCTATTTTACCATTACATATCCACAGTAGGAGCAGATTCATTCCTCTTGAACCTCCCATTGTGCAGTCATCCCCATTGTGCATTCATTTCCATTGTTTCTCCTTCCATGTACTGTACATTCAGACCCTGTCTCAACTGTACATTCAAGCTCCGTTGCAGGAGATCCATCCATGGGCTCAGCTGTTTCACAAACAGATCTAATAGCTGTAGTGTGCTCAGATGAGCATGATGGGTAATAGCAGAGCAGATTGAACTATATTGTCCCAGGAGTTCATATATTTTTATACACTCGTAGGGTACACATCATCTTGCTATGACAATGAGGCTAAGTCAAGCATCTCGGGAATGCAATAAAGTGGATTACAATACTGCTCCTTCACTCATTTTCAGAACATTTCCCCTCCCACTTTCTTTTAACAATGTTAATCAATGCCAGGCTACTTTACACATGGTTCCCAAATCACGGCTTGCTCTTTGTACTCCCCACTTCCCCTGAAAAAATATTTAGTTCTTTTCCCTCCTGAAACAGGCTTCCATGGAGATAAAACTAAGAATTTGTTAAATATCAAAGAAAGTTAAGGACATGAATTTCGGCAGGAAAACTCACAGCTATTTGGACTTAAAAATGGCAAGGTTAATCATTTTTTCCCTCCCCAAGCCTTGTCACATTATTAAGTGAAATAAAGCTGACAAAGGATGTGATATTCAAATAGCCAGTGTTCTCATTTACTGCATTATTATTACCATACACCTTTCTCATGCAGTCATGGCAGGCAATTAAGAGCCCAATTATCCCCTCAGACACAGGCAAGGGGTTCCCAGCATCTCAGAATAAGCTGCAGATGTTCTTTCAGAGGGTGAAGATGTGACCCCAGATGGGTGAATCACAAACTTAGCCAAAAGCTGGAGAACACTCGCATCCCCTCCCCAGTCTGTGCCCACTTAGCCAAATGACAGCCACATTTATCTCCTGTCATTTGATGCTTTGTTCAACTTGTCTCCTTCCAGTTTGGGCAGGGTAATACTCAGTGCTCATGTGCATCAAGCAGGTAAATTGGCCCATGCTTTTTTTTGCTGTCTCCAGCTGTAGTATTACTGATCCCAAACATTTAAAATCAGGGGTCAAAATTTACAGAAGCACAAAAGTTGCTTAAATCCTTGAGGTGCTTTTTAACAGACATATATGGCATTCTTTGAGTTTGCCTCATGTCTTGCCTTATCTGTTCATTTTTTTCATTCCCCCAAGAGGTGGGAGGTAGAAGGAGAGATAGATCCAAAGATTGTGGTGCTTCAAAACTTAAGGTAAAAATAAGTATATAATAATCTCTTTATTCCAGACATTACTTTAAAGAAAAAAAAAAAAAACCTACTAAATGTGGTAACATTTGTGACAGAGTAAAATTAACTGATGCCAACTAAACACTGTAAAATGGCAAAGTCTGTGAAAATCTGAAATCCTTCATTCACACAGGGCATAGCCTCTCCAGGACTACAGACCCCAAAAAGCAGGATAGACAAACTTTTTCCATAATCACACAGATATAGCTGATCCTGTCTTTTCACAAGAAAAATGAGCTCTTTCTAGGTGCCTTCGAGCCCAACAGTTGTGACAGTCTGCAAACTCAAATCCACTTTGTATTCAGATAGTCCTTCCTATCTTGAAATATCCCACTGAGTGCAGCAAACCATGTATCAGGAAACACATCTTCCCAACACTGACATCTGTCCGTCCCGAGGTAGCCACAAGCATCTATCTTAATGACCCGCAACACCACCAGACAACAAGTATCAGAGAAAGTCTGAGATGATGGGCTGGTGTAAAATGAGCCAGAGAAGGCTCTGTATAAATTTCATCACTGGAAAGTCAGAACCAGGGACAGAAAATCGTTACTACATGCTATGGAAAGTAAATGTGTACCTTGGAAGGCCAAATACTGCATTGGAACTGGAGATTAATCGTACCATAGATGGGGCTTTAGAAAATGTATCGTAAGGTACAGTCGTCCTTAATGATATTGACTCCTCTCACAAGGGTGCTGTGAAGCTTTGTGTGATTGTATCAGTGAGGGGTTCAGAGATGCTCCACAAGCAGGAGCCATAGGAGTACAACTCAGAAAGGACACTGTCTTCACGTCCCTGGTAATAAAGAAAAAGAGAGAACATGATAAATCTTAGAATGATGGAGAAATAGGCCAGTTCGACAAGTTTGCTGTGATTTCCTCTCTTTATTTTCTACTGTCTCTTTGCTCCATCACTCATTTTTTGCTTCTGGACCCGACAGAACAAACACAGAAGTATCAATTACTTGTTACTTGTCTCTTTTCCCACCCTTTATTAAAAGGAGGGCTTTATGTTCAGGGTAAAACATACGTAAAATCTATAACAGATTGAAATTAAACCATATCCAGATTCAGGAGAACTCAGGGTAAAATCTGAACCTGAACTTAGTGAATATACTCCTGAGAAATTTTGCCAAAATCTTATAAATCTGGCTCCAAAGTGACAGAAGCCTCCCAATATCATGATGACAATCTGTTGAGGTTAAAAGTTTTTGTGAGTTTTTTACCACATACAGGGCAAGTGGATACAAATAAACAGGCCAGTGCTCCTTTGCCCCTCTCTGATTCAGGCCACATTTGTAACACTCACAGTGGACTTTGAGTCCTGCTTTACCCCAGCCACTTGTCAATAAAGTCAAATAAGTCAAATAAGTCAGCTGAGTCAGTAAAAAAGTCAAATATGAAGATTTGAGACAGAGAAATGCAAATACTTGTCAATCTCATTTTCCTCTCCTTCCCCTCCCTTTAGCAAATCCTCCTCACATGTTATAGTTTATTTCATTAGCAATAAGAGATACATTGGAATTCCGGGAAAAAGAAAAGATCTTGATTTGTTTAGTGGTAAATTCAGTGTATGTTCAAGAAGACCTGCCTTCCCTAATGCCTTATGCCTCGCACAGCTAAGCCAGCCCTGGAACCCAGCTGCTGGTCAGAGCTGCCTTCATCACACTCTACATGCCAGTTTTATGACCACAGTTCTGTACCTCACCAGCATCCCTGTAACCAGGCTGAGTCTATCTTACTGACATTGAGGTATTTAGGCTTCTCGTATCTATTGAACATGGATTTCCATTTGGTCTGATGTGCCTGATGTGCAGGCTGCACTGCTTCAGTACTCTCCTCTGATTGTTAATGTTTCATTTCCAACATAAAAGTACTGGTTATGCTATTTTTTTTTTTCCTCTTTTTAGGACCATCTGACTTTGTTGCCTAAATCAGATGTGACAGGCAGGGATTGCATCATGTGGTGGGTCTGGCTGAGCCAGAATTTGTTTCCCCATAGGAGCCCTCGCTGTGCTCTGCATTGGTGTCGATAACACACCCATATTTTGGCTATCACTGAGCACAGCACTCACTGTTCAGTCAAGGGCAAGGTCCTGGGAGGGGACACAAATAGGCCAGCTGACCTGCACTGACCAAAGGGATATTCCATACCATATGACGTCAACCCAGATATAAAAGCTGGGGCAGGAAGCAGGAAGGGGAGGCACTCATTGTCTCCGCTTAGAAGATTTCTAGGAGCCCTGCTTCTCAGACGCGGTCGGGTGGTCCTGCTGCTCATGGGAAGTAGAGATTAGTTGTTGCTTTTGCTTTGCGCGCGCGCACCCTGCTTTGCTTTGCTTTCTGTATTAATATACACTGCCTTATCGCAACCCACGATTTGTGCTGGTTTTTTTTGTTTCCACTCTTACTCTCTCCCCTGTCCAGCTGGGAAGGGGGGTGATAGAGCAACTGGGTGGGCACCTGGCATTCAGCCACGGTGAACCCACCACAAACCACTTGTTCACTTGCTTGCTGTGCTGCTGAATCTTCAGTTTGGATGGAGCAGAGGCAGCACTGATTATATCCAAGACCCACAGTTCCTCTAAGCAAAGAACCCAGTTTTTTTCAAAACCATTTCCAGGCATCCAGCAAGAAGCTACATAGTGCATGTTAACTAGGTTTCGGGGAGAAGGGAAGATAGGAGAAAGAAATAAGAGAGAGTGAACTGCACGATACAGGAGAGTCACAGGAGCTGTTAGCAGGACTGAGGAAGATACTGTTATCTTTAAACTTTCATGTCTCACTGTCCTGTTATCATTACCACATGATGCAATCTTAAAACATATATCTACTACAGCAAATTAAACCAGCCAAGGCCCATTTTCTGGCCCACAGAACAAGAGACATAGTACAGCTTTTATCCACATGTCTAAAATCTCTTCCACCCAGAACAGAGTGAGAGAAGCAGAATTTCCTCCTGGAGAGGATGCCTGGCCCATAAGAACCTGTGTGGCCACAGTATAGTGCCTGGGTTTATGGCTTGGTTTGGTTTAGCTGATAGAGAAAAAATCTAGTATTAAGGCTTTGTGCCTATTTCAAAATTTGGGAAAGGACAAAACGCCCATCCAACTACCATTCATATCTGCTAACTCGCCTCCGGCTAATTCTCCAGTATCTAGCTATAAGCTCAAGAAAACCCCAAACTTCATATGAGAACAGTTCCAAAGAGGCTGAAACTGTAATTGAAGGAAAGGATTCATGTTGTGCTTCAGTCCTGAGAAGAGAGAAGCCTAAGTCATATCCAGACAGAGTTTTGAAGTCCCTACCTATTGATATCCTGGGCTTTGTGTTTCTTCCAGTTATAAAGAACTGAGAGCAGATTGGGACTGCAGCCCAGAAATAATGCATATCTGGTGAAGATCAGAGGTGTTTGAGCCTGAAAAATGGCTCTTTTATCGAAACAACCCTGTATAAAAAAGCCACTGTACAAGACCATCACACTGTGTCTTGCTCCTGGGCAGGAGAGTGTTAGTAAAAGGGCAGATGCCCACAAATCTGTCCATGGGCAGAAAAGAATGAATTGTAGTGAGGGGCTGAGGTAACAGTAAATTCAGAACAAGGGAAAATATTATTATGGAAAAAGCAGTTCAGGCAATGGACTGATGTGTGAGAGAATGGAAGGACCTCTTGGACACTAGTTTTTCAGCTGGGGCTAGTCACCATGTCAACACAAATCCTGCCACCGTGAGGAAAGTGAGGTGCTCAGGTGAGTACCACCTGACCCTGCCAGGCCTGAACTCTGCCTAAGCCACTCCCAGGCTCTGGATCTTTGCATCCTGGTGACGTTGTCCATTTCCAAAAAATTGCAGAATTTACTACAGGGAAAAAAAAAATGGAACCCAAGTGCCATTAATAGGATCTATGGCAGCATTCTGTAATACATCAGTCCTACTTATAACATAATAGCCATATAACTCATACAAGGCTCTGGCTCATGTGAGGCATGGAGGTCTACATTACACAGGGGAGGAATAAGCAACGCAGTCACATATCCTGTAGCTGGGTAAGATTACAACACAAGCAGCAAGCTTTCCAGGCCTTAAATGCTGGAGGAAAGGACAAGGCATAGAAACAGTTTGATCTCTGATTTTTATGAAAGCTAGAGCATTTTCATTGCAGGAGAACTGCAGCAATTCTCTGCAAATCTCTCTGTGTATGTGTGTGTGATCAGTAGTAATTGTTAGTTGCCTTAGCAGTGAAAGTAAGGAATGAATCAGTGATGGGAATTAAATTTGTCTTTTTCTTTTCTCAAGAGGTGATGCCATCAGTATCAGTGAATGGAGAGGTGAAATGAGACATAATCTCAGATGTGGTAAATTGCTCCAGCTCAGCTGAAGTTAAGGAAGCTATGTTCCTTTACACCAGCTGAGTAGATATTAAAGAACAAAAATATAAGGAAAAATTCCTTGTTACAGACCAGTTTCTTTAAGGAATTGGAGAGTTCTGGACTTACAGTATGACAGCTTTTTTTCAGCCCTCAACTCACATGGTTAGGCATAGCGGGGTGACCAGCTTCAGATCAGCCACAAAACTTATGTAGCCTGAACTGTAGTCTGAATCCAGTGCTTTTTTTAATTTCAAAACTTGAATTCAAAGCTTTGGTCTTCCACTACAGCAGGTGATGAACATTACAAGTAGCTACAAGCGAACATTTAAAGGCTTGGGCCTTTCAGAGAAAGCAACCTTTGCCTTGGAGACTCAGTTGCAGACCTCAATAATTCATGCATTTTAAGCCCAGAAGAGACTGGTGTGACAACCTAAGCTAGCCTGCTACATATAACAGGCCTTCAGATTTCTCTGAATTATTTCCCATTTCAAGTCCAAGAGCTATTGTCAAAGTAAAATATGTATTTTTGAAAAACACCTGATCCCATTTTAAGGTAGCTAGTGACAGGTTATCTTCTATAGTCCTTGGTAAAGACCTCTAATAGTTAATTACTCTTAAAAAGGGGCACCTTATTTCCTCTTTGCATGTCAGACTGTCTTCTAGGATTTAGTTCTTTTAGCTCCCCATGTCCTAAAATAAAGAGCCCTGTATTCTCATATTTCTGTTCCACAGAAGGTGATTAAATAAACCTTTAGTTTTCATTTTGTGAAGCTAACTGGTCCCTTAATCTCTCCTGATAAAACTGGATTGTGACAGATGTATGTAAAACTGAGTGTCTCAGGGAAGATGAACAGAGAATAGTCATTCACTGCTTCTCGCAGTGCAACAGCTGGGGGCTATTGGAAAAAAAATTATCAGGTATCACACTTAAAATGGAACCAGAGAAATGTATTTTTAATGGGACCCAGTCAGGTGGTGTAACCCTTTTCTGCAGAACATATGAATCGTTCCAAAAAGTATTAGATGTGTTCTCCTTGCTCTGTGTTCTTCCCTTACCCCATATATGTGTTTCTGCCAATACCATGTCAGCATCCCATGTGCCTTCATTTATCTGTAGGTTTAGATATTTAGTGGGTCAGGTCCAAGCCTCAAACCAGGAAATGCTTCAATAATAGATAATGAAAAAAAAAGGGTAAGTACCTTTAACAGGATTAGTTCTAGTATTTTCTAAATGTTCAAAGTAGCACAAATAGCAATGGAAATGCTCCTTTCCATGCTTGGAATTTCACGGCTCAGGTCCAGTCCCCCAAGATCTGAATGGAGGTTACAGCTTCAGTGGGAAGTTTGAGGTAGAGTAGGAGGCAAGAATAATATTCCTTAATGGACATAAGCTGCAGAGTCTATCCAAAGAGATAGTGCTCATGAATTTTCTTCTGCAGAATGGGTCTTCCCTTGAGGGTCCCCACTGGCAGCCTGGGTCAGATGAGGATACACTTGCATTGCAGCTGGCCAGAGTGAACATGTGCAAGAGGAGAAGAATTAGCCTTATCACTCTCCATTCCCAGCCTGGATCATGGGGAGGGAGGATTAGATCAACGGAGGTTAAAAACTAGAAACCCTACGTTGGAATTAAGCCATAAGGTCTGACTGGACAAGGAGAGAAAGAGGGGGGTATGGATAATTGCACCCATAGGGCAATTACAGTTACAAGGAGCAATGAATCTACTCTCCAGTCCCAAGAGTGTGATTAATTGGCACTAAAAACCCCACTGGAGTTGCCTTATTGCTATTATGAAGACAAGTCTTTATTTTTTATTTTATTACTTTTTATTTATAAATGAAATATTTAAGTGCATGACTTTGATCGCCAGGATCTGCTAGTTAGTGGCGGCTTCAGTCACAAGGTGCCAAGATTAAAGATTCATCAAAGGCAAAGGATTAACCCACTCTACTGGAATGCAAAGTAGCTAGTTGGGAAGAGGATGCTGCACTAAAGCCCTGAGAAGTCCCTCCTTGCTTAGTTTGCTCTCTAGGGCTGTGGATTTGGAGTCTCCCTCTTCCATCAGCCCCTGCTTAGCTCACTTACTGTTCTCTACTTGTAACTTGCCTAGGAGGAAGATGCTGATGCCAACATTAGAAAATACAAGTACTCTGCTAATGCAGAGTGTTTTCCTTCTAAAGAGAGATAGCTGGAAAAGTGACTGCTCCAATGTCTGTGGTTGGGACACAACCTCTTCTGTCTCAGTGTCTTACAGAGAAAGGGCTCATATGACTCTGTGACTGGTGTTCTTCTTAAAACCAGCCAGAAAGGAGACAGCAGAAACCCTGTCGTCTCTCTTTAGGCAGGATCATCACCCATCCACATTTTTCTTTAGAGACTTCCTTTCTTTCCATGTGGAGATAGAATCTGAGACTGCTGGACATTTGTCTGAGATTTCTGGGTGCTTTGACATAGGGACATGTGCACTGATATGATCACAATGATTGTGGAGCAATACTGAGGTTAAAAACAAAGCTCCCTGTTTGTACAGCAATCCATGACAGAGGAATGGTGACATGTTAGCAGTCTAAATTTCTCTGAAATCCTTCTTCCTAACCTAGAACTGATGTTTTAGAGAACATACATTCACATGCCAAGATGCACAAAAGTGACTGGTACATTTTTAGTCCTTCTTTTTATTCTCAGATATATTAAAATGGCATCGCTATTAGACAATGTGCTTTGTGAATTTTGGAAGTCCAAACCCTCATCAGGGTCTTAAAATGCAAATTGGAAATTATTCTCCTTCCATTAAATCTCCACCTGCTAAATCCTAGCAAACACTAAATTGTTTCAACAAATGCTCTCACTCCAGAAGGGACCACTGGAAAGGAGAGCTGTGTCAACATACACTCCCTTGCAACAGGGCTCGGCAAACCAGTTAGTTCACTGTTCAGTTTAATGGTATCTGTCAAGAGATGGAACAAATGGGGCAGGAGGGAAGCTGCCCTGGATGTACACGAGTTCATCCCATTAAGCTCTGACTGTCTGATTACTACTTACCTGTCCCCCTGCACCACTGGGGCTCATTCCAGGAGGATTAATGCATCAACTTCTTCCTTCCCACATGACAGTGGTTTTCTTTTTCTTTCTTCTTTTCTTTTCTTTTCTTTTCTTTTCTTTTCTTTTCTTTTCTTTTCTTTTCTTT
>VWZG01013386.1:171914-198412 GCA_013396735.1 Grallaria varia | reverse complement strand
TCCTCTCCTCTCCTCTCCATTGCTGCCAAAATAAAGTAACTGGCAGACTTTTGGAAGACTTGAAATTTTTCTGGCATCTGGTTAGATAAGGTTTCCTTCTCTATTGCACTTCCCATCTCTCTTCTATGATGTAGCAAAGGAGCCCAGCAATCTGTCTTCCCTGCCAGATACCATCATGCAATTGGAAATACTATTGTTTTCTTTAGGCAGATGGTTAGATCCTTTGATCCCTTCACTAAACTCATTAGAAAACCTGGACTCAGATCAAACCTTAAAAGAAGAAAAATGCAGAGGGTAGAACAGAATAGAATCACTTGTTTATTCTCAGCCTTTGTAACATGGTGTTTTACTCTTTTAAGGTCTGCAACTTTTTCTAACACTAATCAGATCACACTGTTCTTTGTACACATGCATACACAGGCATACCAGTCTGCATGTGAATGTTTGTGTGTGTAGAAGTAATCAAAGGCACCTCCACTTGCTTCAGTCCTTGTGTGGACTAAAAGAACCTGGTATGGGACTTGCTGCACTGGGCCTTGTACTCCTCTAGTACACTTTGCTGTATATTGATAAGGGCTTTGCTGTATATCTGATTTTGAAAATAAAGGGTATTTTCAGTAATTTGGACCATAAGATGCAGGATGGATTGCAGCAAAATGACAGCTGACATGGTCTCTGTGCTTATCAACCTGAGTCCAACCCCTCTACACCTGGCAATGCAAACTGGGCACAAAAACAGTGCCCAGCCGTGAGTTATAAACATAGCTCAGTGCCTCTCCCTTGAGGGCAGACAGATTTATCCTGTTGTGGAGGAAAAAAGTCCCAGGTGTGAGAGGAGGATAGAAACAGGAGGAAGTCCAGGAGCATATGTCTGCTCTTCACTTTGTTGGAACAGACACACAAGGATACCCTAAAAATGGGACCACTCTGAGGGGACAGTAATGAACAGCAACACAAAGGCCACAGACAGGTCAGGGCAAGAGGTGTTGCAACACAGGCTACTTTGAACAGAGCCTATTGGCATAAAGTGAAGTGGATTTGGGTGACTTTTGGATTTGAGCTATGTGAGAATAGTGGCCTCCACACTTCCTCTTTTCTGCTGGAGTAGGGACAGAAATATGGAGGAATGTCCTCAAATCCTCTAAGATAAAACAAATCCATCCCTCCCAGAGCAGGCAGTGGCTACCTATACAGTACTGCATCTCCCAGACTGAATTAAGAGGTGCTAGACATCCCCAGATCCCATTAGCGGGGGCACAGGCTTGCCATTCATCCAAAATACCAGACTAGTGGGTTTTTCTCTGTAGCACAGGGCTGGAGTCAAATACTGCGACTGGACTTTTTTTTTATTTTATTTTTTAATGGATTGTATAATTTTGTGACTGTCAAGATGAACAAATAATTTGCAATGAATAATTTATCCAACAGATTTTGATTCTTTTGCAGCCTTACTGAATATCCATGAGCAGACCTCGATTTCAGCTGGCTTATTTATTGTTTGAATTTATTTGACACGTTCCCCTTTCTTTCTTTTTTTTTTTTTTTTTCCCAAAAACACTATCAACTGATCAGAGACAGCTCCTGAAAAAGTTTGATAGTCTGCAGATGAAAGTAGTTGTAGCAGCCATGAATCAGGGAGTGGACAGTCCAATGTGTAGAAATTTCACTTGAGAAATCTGGAATTAATTCTCAGACCTTTACAGACTTCCAATGTGACCTTGATAAAGGAAGTTGGGAACAACATCACCACTAAAAAGCTGTTCCTAAGTGACTTATTCAAGGTCCGAGATAGGGAGGAACTCAAGAAAGACAAGGCTGGCACAGCACAGCTGCCTTGCCTGGTGTTCTGTCTTTGACTATGGACAAGAGTATATGCCTAAGACAAAATATAAAATCAGGGCAAGCATGGATTGATTCTTCCCTGCATCTCCCACAATGTGTGGTTCAAAAAACCTCTGAGCCAAAGGTGATGTCTTTCTATTTGGTAGACCTTGATGTATTTTTGCTTCACATTAGGGACACGAGCCTGAGGTTTGGGGGGTTATTGATCGCTGATGTTACCTTGATCCAGTCAACTAAAGATGAGATTTACTTGCCTTACCTAATGCTGTCTATTTAAAAGAAAGATCTCAGTATGAGGTACCTTTCTAGCTAAAGGTGGGGATGTGTTCAGGTGCTGTGATTAGGGGACCATCAGAAATCCATAAGACTGATGACTGCCTGGAAGCATCAGGGTGCAGGCAGAGCTCCACTCACTACAACAGGGAGGGTGCTCCCCTCCTCCAGAGTTTTTAATTATCCTCCTTGTCAGGGGCACATAACAAGTAAGTGGAACAAACAAACAAGGCAAGATAACAAACTGAACAATACCGGGAGGAAACTGAATCCAGGATTACTTCTGGCTTTGCCCATGAGAGGCAGCAGGGTTTTGAATGCACTGAAGCAAAAGGTAGATTTTAATTCAGGTTCTTTCCATACACAGACTCTCTGCTGAGATGAAGGAGGTATTTCAATCCCCTGGGAGCAGAGCTATCAAATTGGCTGGATGGCTCCCTCTGTCACAAACAGCATATTTTATGCAGTGTACCCACACTCTGATAGGGCATGGTTAATCGTCTTTTTCTTCTCTGATGTTGTGTGTGGTTTTGCATAGCTGGGTTGAGAGAAAGAGGGAGGAATGACCCAGCTGGACAGAGATGTAAAATGCTTTCTTGTCCAGAAGACAGAAATAACTGTTTATGAACAGGTGGGATTGAATAACACTTGATGTAAGATGTCTACACTGGCTGTTCAGGGTAGCCCTGAGAGCTCAAGACCAGAAAATCACCCTCTGTGCAGATAATGAGCCTTCAAGAATGGCCCAAGGTGTGTCAAGTAAACTCCAGCCACACTGGACAAGACCTCCCATGCCCAAGGATACCTGGAGGGCCAAAGTGTTACCAGGCAGGCCCAAACAAACTCTCCACAGGCAGGCAGCCTGCAGGAGATGGAGTGTGCCATGTTTCCTGCAGCTCCAGATGGTGCCCTTTCAGAGTAATGTAGATGTAGCCACCGAGGTCCTGCCGAGAGACAGCCCTCTCCTGCTGGGCATCTGTACATGAGATCAGCAGCACTTCCCAAAGAGCTTGTGCTCTGGCCAGTCTGTCCTTGCTCCACTAGAGAGGATTTGTGGACTTGTTGCCAGCTCTCTCCCTGGGAGGAGGATCAGGTCAGCGCTCGGTGCTCTTGGCCCTTAGGCATCAAAATACAAGATCCTCTCATTCAGGGGTCTGTTTTCACAAGGTCACTCCTCCCTCCTGCAGAAGGAAGGGGAAGATGGCAGGTTTTAATTTCTATCTTGAGGCAGAAGGCTTGGGGGGTTTCTTAAAGCATAAATGCCAGGGTGGAAACACTGGCCATCGCTCTCACTGTCCTTTCTCTGCTGACATCGAGGGACACTATCTGCAACAGTGTCACAGCTGGAATTCTCCAGCCTGGGGTGGTTTTCAGACTCACTGCAGGCTCAGCTGAGATCAGCAATACCAAATTCACTATATTTTCTTCTCTCTTCCCTTGTCTTTCTGCATCCCCATTTAGTATTCCTTTAAGACATCAAATGGATAGAGTAACTCAAGTGTCCTCTGAACTTCCCTCTGCACTCTGCTCCTCTCTGGACCATTTAAGGTCTCCCTTGTTATCCTTCTTTGTACATTTTTCTATCTGTAAGGAGTACAGCTACACTCAGTGTCCCAAACATCCCTCCAGCACAAGAAGGCACTTTCCTTCCAAGCCGGTCTATTTGTTTTGGAGGTTGTCTTCATCCTCCCAAATCTTCGTACGCGAAGCCTAGCCATGATGATGTCTTCATTCAGGTGAAAGTGTTTGTGGCCTGAATCTATCAGCTACTCGGTGTTGCCCAAATTACTTTCAAAAAGTAATTTGTTGCTGATTCCCACATCCAAAAACTTATTGTCAATCTCGTGTTCTTGGTGACCGCCTTAGTAAGAGATAGTCACGTATCCAAAATTAGAACCCTGGTGTTGCAAACTCTGGGGAAATAAACCTGAGGTGCACACGAAAGAGAGGTGTTTAGAGACAAATATAGTCTGTTTCCAGTGCTCTTTTTGATGACTTGCTAGAAAGCAGTTTCCAAACCTTCTGGCCCTTCAGCAGCACTTCTAAGCAGGTTTTTCACTGTAAGTGACATCCTAAGGTTTTCTCCCCACTGCTCTCAGATATAAAGACATGGTCATTGCCCACTAACAATGTCCAGGAGCCAGCAGATACAAAGGGATCAGCTAGAAGGATGACCATAAGAATGTCTGTAACAGGGCTTGAGGGAATTTTCTGCCAGTCCAGTTGGACATCTTCCTTGATGTCCTGAAAGCCAGATGAGTAATTGGGGTTAGTCATGCCTGGCTTTTCTTATAGAAAATACAGAAAAACAGGCATCTCCAGGGGTCATTTCATTACAGCCAAAGATAAGTGTGTAAGGAAAAACAGATTAATTGCCATCAGGATGTGTAGACATATCCAAAATAACAACAAAGGAACCCTAGGATAACCAGCTTAGACACCCAACTTTTAAACATCCTGAATTGGAGAGGATGGATAACACACTGTATTGGAAAACGCAGCTGTTGAAACCAAAGCAGTTCTAGGCAAAATGTTGCTTTCAACATGTTCCCCAGTGCAAAAGATATCAAGTGGAAATAATGCAAATTTCTTGTTTCAGTACTGAAATATATCTACATAGATACACACACACACACACACATATATATATATATATATATGTTTGAATGGACTTGGGTTATTGAAAGCGTCTTAGACTATTGCACTAGAAATGTGTTAGAAATGTGTGAACTGCAGAAAAAACTTCAGGAAAGTAGGGAAGAAAGGGTTATCATAAAAAGGGCAAAATATGTAGGAAGTTATTATTGTAGCACAGCATTATAGTGTTCACATAGTTATGGAGACAGAAAGCCTCATGAGTCTAAGCTGAGAAATAATTCTTTCTTCATCCTCAATTTTGTTCTTAGAGGAGAAGTTTAGCAAAAATATTGTACCTTGATCCCAATTCAGAAAAGGGAAAAAAAAATCTGAAATTTCTGGGAGTTAGGTGATTCCTAAATTTCCTGATTTTCTTTGACAATTACCTACGTTCACACAGGGTAGCAGACTTACTGCCTAATAGGACATTTCTGGTAGGCATTACAGATATATGGTGAGTATTAGAATGTCCATTGGTGATTCAAATTTTCAATAAGACCAGGGTCTTTTTGACAGATTAAGAAGTTTTTCTGAAAATCACACTTACTTATAACTGGAGGAAGGGAAATATCTCTTCTAAAACATTTGGGCACTTTGCTGGAAAAACTTGTCCATTAAAAGGCTGGACTTTGAAAAAGCATGAGTGAAAATGGCAAAAACATGTACATAGAGTCTGGGCTGAGGGAATTGCAGCAGTGAACTGTAGAGCTGAAGCAATGTAGACCCAAGGTCCATCAGTTATTCTTAGCTTGTGATGCTGGCATGCAGCAAGTATTAAAATATATCACAGGAGCCTACGTAGAGGGGGAAAATGCCTTCCCTTCTTATTTCATCTTAAAACCCAATAGCTCATTACTACTTCTGCTGATATCAGAGCTGGGAGGAGGCAAAACAAAAGCCCTACTCAAGGGCAGTGCTTCGCTCTCTCTGACACAGCCAAAGACCAGCTCTGTCCTCCCAGCAAGGTTCCTCCTCATCATTTAAAAATCACAACTATTAAAAGCCACATGTAGCATTTACATTGCTGTATCCAGTATCCATCCGTCTCAGGGGGTCAGGGGCCACTGATAGTACTCGCCTGCTTAATCTGTCTGATAATGCAGAGCAGAGCTGTGAGCCAGTACCAAAACTAAAGATGGTTCTCCTTCACAGTTCTGAAGTTAAATTTGCAGGGTGAAAATGGGTGAAAAGCAGAACAGACATGCTTGTTGAGGAATCATCAAATTTGTCAGAGGCTGTTCTTTTGCAGGTGACAGAGGCTTTTCCCTGATCCTGACCCAAACTTACTGTTATTTTCATTCGCCATCAGTGTCTTGTTCCAGAAGAAGCCTCACTCCCTACAGCCCTAGTTCCAAGCCTATGTGCAACAGGCAAGCAAGGAGGTATAGAATTTGGGAAAGAACCAAAGTAGTTTTGAGGCTAAACAGGATTTATGTGAGTCAAATTAAAGAGCAGTAGGAAACTGTACCACCTACTGACCCCTTAAAAATGCTCTTATAACAAAAACTGCCCTTGGTTTTCTTCTTACTGATCAGAAAAATTGCTTTTCTCAGCCAGGGCTATTTTGTGAACCTCACAAAAAAAACACCTTTCCTTCCTCTGAGTTATGCTTTCCTTGCACACTGAAAGAAACATGCTATTTATGTTTCCCAAAATGTGGAAGTATGTACATATATGTACCTTGCAGAGTATCATCTCCCCTGCATAGGAAGAAGCGTAAGATTGGCCTTGTTCCAAATCATGTTGAACACGCCACCTGGAAGGAACAGAGACATCTGGAAAATCATTCCACAATCTCTGTGGAAATTACAGGAGAAATACCGGATGATTGGAAGAACAGCCCTTTGTGGGATTCTTACTTTATCAGCCAATTTCACTTAGATTTTTTTTTCCTAAGTAGCATATGTTCAGAACTTCAATAAGAAATCTTTAAGTTCTGCAGGGTTATTTATTTGTTTATTTAATTTTCCTCGTAAATGAAAAAAGTTTTATACATTTCAGAGATGGCATGAGGAAATAAAAGAGAAAAGAAATATTGAATGGTTGGCATGCTAGGGTGTAATAGTGGGAAGAATCACTCCATCGCCTGGTGTGTGAAGAAGATTCACTGAGCTCACAGTCTTAAAATACTTGGACTTAAGCACTTCACTTCTAAATATCTCTACTGGAATTAGGTGTCATCTCTGTTAAAAATATTGGTAAAGATAGGCGTGGTATCCCTCCTCAGTCACTTAGATATGGGAAATTGCATGGTATTTACCTTAAATGCCCCCTGGCAATAATAGTTAAAGTCTACTCTTCCCATTGCTGTTGTGTGGTGAATATCAAAGAAAACATTAACTGAGGTCATGGAGCTATCTGAGGAATCCAATCAATACAAAATGTAAGACATTCACAGGGATCTCCTCTTTAGCCTTACTTTAATTCCACACTTAACAGTAATAATTTAACAGGCTTTCTGCATTGTGTCTATTCAGCTTACCTCAAGATTTACCAGGATATTCTAGTATCTTCTTTCTGATTGACTCACAGTGCTGTTCTGGTTTGTGTACCTTAGTTTCTGTAACCTGAATAACTTTCTGACAGGAATTTCATGTTATACTTCCATATCTGCAGCTGGAGTCACACTAAAGAGCAGTGAGTCTAACTCCTTCCATCGTTAATAGAGAGAGTTTGCATGGTTCAATTTGGTTTTACTTCAAATTGTCAGATATTTGGTGCCAGGTTAAATGAGTTTCAAAGATTCTCATCTAGAGAGTTTGGACTTTTCTTTAAAGCCAATGAGTATGAGGGAAAAACTTCATTAACTACACCAGACTTCCTCAAACCTTATCCATGTTCATGGCACAACAAGGGAACCAGGTGCCATATCCACCCCCAGTGTTTTCAAGGAATGCATTTGTACCAGCAGCAAGAACAGACACCTACTCCAAGAGAAGAGATAATCCCTTAGGCTGCAGGTCTGCTCACTAACATGCCCACTATGTTCCTTGCAAACTCTGAAACCTGGAAGAGAAATGTGTATATTGGGACAAAAGCTAATCTTTATGTGCCACATAGCTGGGGACACACAGCCTTGGAGAGGAGAACCTGCTGCATGAAGATCAGAAATAATGGCACAGGACTCAGTATCTGGAGAAGGAAAAGGCACTGGGATCCTTTCTCCTATGTGATAAAAGACAAGGGAAGAGAGAGAAAAGGTACCAGCTGAAAAACTCATCCAAAGAACAGTCTTTCTCAGTAGAGAGACCTCCCAGTACCACAGGTGTGAGCCAGTTTAAGACAACACCACCCATTGAGGTACACACTCCTTTTGACAAAGCTCTTTTCTTCCTTCACTTTGTCATTCACTTTCTTGTGAAGTAATGTGAAAGCATCTGTTATCTCTTTCATTTAATTTGTCAATACACTCCCAAAGTGCCAGCAGAGCATATGCAAGCCTGAGAGGCTGTCAGGATGTCAGTCCCTGCTTCCAAATGCAGGGGTGCAGGCTCCTGTCCTCACAGGATATGCCCTCCACCCTCACAGGAGCCTGCCCATTGTACATTTGCTGGAAAGGTGTTTAAAAAGGGGCTTGGGTGATGTCTCCACTTATAAGATGGGTGAAGGTGACCAAGGGACAGTGGGGAGCCGTACTCGTGCCTCAGGTGCCTCTTGCATAGCTGGACACAGGGGATAACACATGTCTCTGCTGGGCTCAAATGTGTT
This sequence comes from Grallaria varia, assembly GCA_013396735.1. NCBI lineage: Eukaryota > Metazoa > Chordata > Aves > Passeriformes > Formicariidae > Grallaria > Grallaria varia. The sequence continues at coordinate 189,952 of VWZG01013386.1, read as the reverse complement.
ATATCAGACCCATTTGGCACAACAAACTGTTACCTATGAATTACAGTCTTATCTGTGTTTTAGACAAAATTAGTAAGCAAAGAAACCCACCCATCTATTCCTATTAGCTGGCATGCTAAAGATTGCTAAGCATGGAAGGGAGAAGACAAAATCTGGGAGCACATAAGCACTTACTCAGGTGTATTAGCTGAAGCAAGGAGGATCTTTGCCATGTTATTGCCTTGGATAGTCCTTGGGCTGCAGTTCAGTCATTTACGCAGTCCTTGAGACTGCAAACTTGTCACCATCTTATGTGGTCGTTCTGCCCCACAGCAGGCTGTTAGAGGCCTCAAGGTTTCACCCATGATTGTTATGATTACTATAAATTATCTTTTTATTGCACATTGAAATCCTCAGACACCGAGCACCTACAAAATCATGTTTCTTTCAGCAGCAGGTGCAGGCTTTCAGTTCCTGAGCTGTCTCTTATGGCTGAGAAGACAGCTGAGACAGCCATCTAGAGACGTGGGAAGCAGCGTACCTGGTTCTCCAGCTCCTTGGCTCTCTCAATGTCTTCATGCCTGACAGAAACAAGTCTTTCCTCTGCCTGGCAGCACACAGACTTTGTGGGTGACATGGCTTGTTCTGCAGGGTGCGTTCCCCACCAGAAATCCAGAGGCAGCATCTTTCACACACACACTGCCCTGACCAAAAATGGGGCCAGAAGGCTGTTTTCTCATTCTTTAACACTAATTAGCAAACACTTGGAAAATGTGCATCTTCCTTTGGAACTGTGGGAAATATCAAATCAGTATAGACTCTCTCATTTAGCTCTTGATCATTTTTCCTGGCTTTAATTGTGTTTAAATGAGGGTATGTCATGCTGATGGGACATCTGAAAAGAACCATGTTAATCCCTTATTGACAATATGTTTCATAACATCCCGCTATGTTTGGTCTGCTTTGGGATTAATATTCATTCCTCCATCCTAGCACAGAGCAGATGATGGAGGCGCAGAAGCAGAGGGCAGCTTGCCCAATGTCAGGACTTCAAGCCCCTCATTTGGTCAAGCACTTTGGTCCCAACTGTTTATTTCAGTCTGTAATCAGGCTACCAGCCCCACCAAACCCAAAAGCCAGGTGGCCGTAGGAGGAAACTCTCCATGCAGCAGTATATTTACTGCCCTCTCCCTCCTTGCACCAGGAAAACATATAGTAATAAATACAAATTGAAAATCAGCACTTTTATAGACAGGCCTCCATACCAAGAGGGATTTCATCCTTGCTGGCTGCTCTAGATTGGCCTGATTGGCAAAGGTGGGTAAATCCCTACCCTTTGTTTAACAAGATGGGAGAATGATGGAAAGCAAGAAACACCCACAGTCCTCCCAGGTACAAATACTCTGGCTGATTCAAGCCCTTTCAAGTGGTTTTGTCTCCAGCGAATTGCACTTTCCTGCCTCCCAGCCCTTTCCCACATTCCCATTGCTGCTCCCAACCCTGTCTTGCCAAGTTCTTCCACCGCTGTTATTATTTGTGAAGCGTGAGGAGAATTATGACAAGGGAGGGATGTCATTAAACCACGCCGGGAGGAGATGTCAGTCGCCATGCAAACATCTTCTTGACACTCCACTTTCAAACGATTTCAGAAACTGCACTCAGATGATTTCAGGTTGGGTAGGCCTGTCAGCTTGGATGGACGACACGCATTGCTCTGGTGCCAGAAACAGCTCCGGAGCCTCTCAGGCGGCTGCTGCGCACACTCGTATGCAGCCCCGTCCCCATGCACACAACTGCACATCATTATTTTTATGCCACTCCAAGACAGATATCCTTGAATGCTGCTGGAAGCGTCAAACTTTCACTGCAAGAGAAAGCTTTAACATTTAGAGGGTTCTTGTGTAATGCAAATGAACTGGAAAGGTAGGAAGGCATCCCAAATGCCACTCAATGCATTTATAAAAAGATAAGGTGACTTTGTCCTACCCTACCATATCACTTCATTACCAAGTATCAGGAAGGAGCCTGGCAGCTTGATTGGTTGATGAAATCACATGGCCCAAATGTTATCTTGCAAAAACACTTGAAATTACTAAGCTTGAACAGCAAAGAAGTATAAATATCCCTACGGTTTATTTCCATCAACCAATAAAAGACTAGGTATCTCTTTATTTCCTTTCATTTCTTCCTCCCATTGGGGATGAAGAAAGAAATTCCCCATCTAATTTATAATTCAAGATATTTTTCTATCTAATATATTTATATTATTTTCTTCAATATCTAATTGAAGTGCTTTGTTAATGCATTATTCATTTGATCTTTGTTTTCCAACCTTATTGTCAACTTCCAATGCAATTTTAATAGGCTTATGGTCGGAGATCAGAGTGGCAGACACTCTTGATGCCGTGTTAGTGCACTGACAAAAGGGCAGGAAGGAAGTGTGACAAAGGAAGATTTTAAAGCCGTCATTTCTGATCCACATCTGAGCTGTACCATGTTGGCATGGGCCTAATTTTCATGGGGGCAGATTTCCTGGCTTTGCTGATAGCCAGATAGGTTTTTGAGTGTCACACTACCTGCAAACAAGAAGATAAATGCAATAGTTTGAGCTTTGGCAGATATGGGACTTTAGCCAGTGGCTGCTGAGTTTTGTGGAAATAATGTATTCTACTGCTCTTCAGCCTTTCAGTGTCTCTGCTGTCTTGTTCACACAAATAAACAGATGTGGAGGTGATGGGTGTGGCATATTAGATAGGAAAATGGGCTGGTTTTCATGATTTTCTAGTACCTGGGGTGGTGCTGCAAAACAAGGAGCATATACTAGACTAGAGTAACATGCTGCTCTGTAGGCTGCAGCACTGCCTCTGGACAACACAGTCTGCCATGCACTTGACCAGGTGACAGTATGGCCTTGTAACTCAAGGCACTGGGACCTCAGATGGATCTCCACCTGTTGAATGTCTCCTGGGCATGAATTTTCTCACACACTCACTCATTGACTCACAGTTAAGCTGTCTTCCAAAGGCAAAAAAATCAGCATTTCTCTCTTTGCTGAAATACTGCAGCCCAACCCTGCAGAGGTATGAAAGATTCAGGTTCAGTTCTCACTCCAGCCAAAGGCTTGCTTTCGTATTTTTGCTTTTCTTCTCAGCTGATCTCAACAAAGACATTTTGCAGTAGACAAAGAGTTAATAACAGTGGAGGAACTATAATTCAGCCTAGGAAAATAATTTACAGATACTCTTGGCATTTCTGGATATCAGCACAGCTGTAGTTCTGTCTTACCCATGAACAAATATCCTTGGCCTAAACACCAGCTCACACAGCCCATTAAGGGGCTTCTGTAGGAAGGAGTGTACACAGCGAGCAATGCTAACCTGAGTTTACAACTGCTGCCCACTGAAAGCTGGCATGGACAGGTAGTGGAAGTATTAAGTGATAAAAGACACAGAGCATTGAAAGTGACAGGCAGCAGATGTAAATAGAGGCAATTCTGTGCAATAACCCACCAAATTCCATTTTAATGAACTTAGCTCTCCAGTCTCCATGAGACGAGGCATCGCTAGACAAGAGAGAGTGAGAGGGAGGTCCAAAAACAGCATCATGAAGACAGAGGCTGCTAAAAAGTTGCAGCAGGAACCCGGCAGAGCACACACTCCTGGGAGTAAACCCACCAGCCAGCTTCAGTTTGCACCCGTGACAGGAACGGCAGCAGCACCAAGGATGCCTAAGGAAGAATCTGTGCTCACAGGATGATGTAAGAAAAGATGCGAGGAGTAAATTATGTATTGCACAGTCTAACAAGAAACGTGGCAGGCAATGGTGGAAATAAGGGAGGTTTGTGGGAGAGAGGTATATCTGATACCACTGTGCCTTTTTCTTCCTTCTTTCAGTTGTTTTGCACATTTATTCCCCTTGAATTAACTCAAGGAAGAGAAACAGATGCCATCAGGATTTAAAACAGTATTTTCAGTAGCTTGAAACTAGTGCTTGAATGGAGGATGTCAGCATTTCCTCTGAATTGTACAAATCAGTGGCATTGTAACAGGGCTACTGTTTATAGATTTTTTTTTTTTATTAGAGATTCTTCAGGTCAGTTGCTTACAAATGTGTTTCAGAAACAATCTGGATGATTTTAGGAATTATCTCTTGTATAACAATGCATAATTTTTTAAAAGTTTGTGAACAAAATATACCAGGTGTTCTGGAGGTTCACGCTGAAATAAAGTTCTGTGTTTTCTGGTGCAGAAATTCCTGACTTTGATTCCCTTTCCCTCATATTTGAGTGACAACCATTGACATACTGTTGTGAATGAAGAGTTTCTGTCTCTCTGAACCCAATGGCCTCAGACTTTCCCCTAGATGATTCATGTTATTCAAATGATCAGAAATCTATAAATCTCAGAATGGAAAAGTGCAGAAATGGCATCTTCATTATTCTTCTAGTTCCTTTTTCTCATCAAGGATATAACAGCCAGATTTTCCTATGTAGTTGCTGTTTCAGATTCAACATTTTCATCCTCAGTGTTTGAAATTACTTCGCATTAGTCTCTGCATGTGGTTAGAAGAGATGGCCATGAGATCTCTGTTAGAAAATATTTTTGTACAAAATGCATCAAATGTACCTAAAATATTCTCATATAGACTCTTGCTAGCTACTTCAGAAACACGTCCCCTGCTTGTGCTGGGTCATCCTTACATGCTATTAATGGTGATGCAAAACAGTCCTATGCTTGGTGTGTAAAAAGGGAAAAATATCAGAGGCTCCATGTGTGAACAGCAAAGGGATTTCCTTGCTTTCCCCATGGGTCTGATCTTTTCTCAGGGTTCAAAAGAATTTGCCTGCATGGTGGGAAAATGTCTTCCTAGCATGAGAGAAGAAGTAAGAGAGAGAACAAAAAGAGATAGAAAAGAAAAAGAAAATTCTACTTGATTAGCTTCTTAGCATCAGTTGGATGTGACAACTCCTTGAATATGGATGAAGTCTACAAGAGGGATCATCTGCCAGCAGTAGTTGTTACCAAGGAAGTAAGTGATGCTGGAGGTCGGAGGGCACCTGTCTCTCCAGCTAATGAAAGAATTGTGGGAGACAGAGCTTTTCTATCTGATTAATATAAGGGCTGTAATTCCTGTCCTTCCCACCCCCACACCTTCTCTGCTCTCTCTTTTAAAATGATACCAAGGCTATTGTTGTTATTGTAAGTAGGATGTGAAAGAGACTGTCCTAGGGAGAGCTTTGCCTCTCTTACGTGATATTTTGGCCAATAACTTCTGCCAATCTCATCCTCCCACTCAGATTCTGGAAGGGAAAAGCAACTCTTTTCTTTAATCTCTGCCAGGCTTTTTTCCCAGTCATGCTGGGAGCTGAAAGTCACCCTTGATTTTCAAGGGGGAGAAATGCAGTTGCTAGAATGGATTGATTAAACAGAATGTATATATGGGGATGGGAGTGTTAGGAGAAATAACTCAGGAATGCTTTATCTTTAAAGGTAACAAAGACATTTTATGATATAAATATGGTTATAGAGTCTCTGATCAAAGAGAAAGGTAGTCCAGTGTCCTTTTTCAAGCAGTGGCCAGCAGTATATGTATAGGAAAAATATATAAAAGTCAGGGGAAATATAAATGATGAAAGTTCTGAGGTATTTCTTCTCCATTTAGGGAGTTTTTAATATGGATAGTGCATCTATACAATGAAGAAAGTTTAAGTCCACAGCTGGTATACATCAGTGTAGGCAAGAACCACGTCCATATCACTGTGGGTGCGTTCCCTGTACATGACAACATATGGTTGTATGCTTACACTGACAGTGTTAAGCTCTCCTTTATCAGACAAAAAATAAAAGGCTGCACATATCCATACTGCAGACAGGGAACAGATTTTGGCCTTTTCTTCTGTCTCCCAAACCATATCTGGATGAGGTTCACAAGAGTAGTGACCAACACTGTGTTAACAACAGATTTTTCACAGGATATTGTCTCAACCCATTTTTCTCACCCAATTTACTGTAGAGGTAACCTAAATAATCATATAGTTAGTCCTCCTTTTACTTGTCTGGAGAACTACATTCTCATGCCTACAAAAATCTCACAGATGCAAACAGAACCAGGGACACAGACCCAAAACTGGCGATTTGATGGCAAAGCCTCTGGAAGTCTGACTTGATTTGGGCATGCAGCATTGTACACTGCCCAGTGCACAGCAAACATAGGAAAGCAGAGCACATAAAGAAAAAGGTACAGAAAAGAAAATGGACCTAGGACTCACAGGGATCAGACTCTGTTTTTCCAAGGCAAGGCATAAACCAGAGCCTTCTGGTCCCCAGGCAGAAGGTCCCTGTGGTTATCTCAATCGTTATCACTCTCTGGCTCAGACTTTTTCTCAGATGCAAATTCTTTACAAGAAGCTCGTTCTTCCAAGGCATAAATCAGTAAGTTTAAGTACAGCTATGGTGCTTTTCAAGAGCAGATAATCTGATGCATGCATTTCACACACAGACCAAAGATTTTGCTTGACCTCTCTAAAGAAGTGCTAGTTATTTATTTACCAAGTAAATGCCAGTCGGTGAATTTAAGATGTTGTCAGAGAGTATGAATCTATACACAGGTCTCCCATAGCAGGATCAGGTTTCATAGAGTTTAATTAATGCTGAGGACAAGACATTTTCCCTTCCACTTACAGAGGGAAGAGAGCGGGAGTCTGGAACTTCTCCATTGTTGAGCTATCACTCAAAAACTTTGTTACACCATCAATCGATACCCTGCAATTGAGAAAAGACACATATAGCAAGGCATTTACTCCCATGATACCACCCAAACATGGATAGTTATCTGAGGCTCTAGTGAAAGACACATCAATTCCAAGGTACTGTGACTGAAGTGTCCTTCTTCAGATTGCTGTGAAAGGTACAGAGAAATGCCAAAACCCCCCTTGACCCTAATGCAAGTCCACCAAAAAGTTGTCACCCCTGTTCTGTTGAGGCTGGATATAATTTAATCTCCAGATATAACACTTTATTGGCTCACATTTTCAAAGACATTATAGCAGAATTTATTAACAGAACTTACACTCCATTGGTATGAAGGACTTTACTTGCCACCTGATAAGGGCAAAATCTGAAACAGGGTTACAGATTTTATTTCTAAGTGGATTTTATCTTTTGTAAATGTATATATATGTGTCTGTTTGTGGTTTCCTTTTTTGAGTGTGTTTTCTTATGTAAGAGTGGTGGGGAGAAAGAATGCTGTTTATGTCTCACTTCTCATTCTTCTATGCATTTTAAAGTCTTGATAATATTAAAAGAATGAAGATGAGTTCAGTAGAGAAGGGATACCACTAATAGTATTTCCTCTACAGAGTGAGTATTTGCCATTGGAAATAAATTGTGCACTATTGTGCACATTTGGTGCCTCTGCCCATAGGCATTCACTCTGAAATTAGAAACATTTATTTCCATGTGCTGCTGCACAGCCAGCTTTAGGGAAACCATAGCCCTATAAGGTTCTGCATAATCCTGTTAGCATCCAGAACAGCTTTAAAGAAGAAAATCACTTTTAAACTAGTCGGTCAGGTTTAATATTTCCTAAATTTGCCCACATATAAAACATCTAATTAAAATGCAGATCCTTCCAAGGATCCTTCCAAGTCAGTCAAGACTTGCACTATAGGACATGGAGAGAAAAGTGGTTTTTTTAGGGGAAGTGTGATGTGGCTGAAGGCAGATGACACTAACTTTTGATGAGACTTGTGCCCTCAACTTTGCAGAGCAGATACCTGTTAACTACAGAGAAAAGCCAAGGGTGATTATCTCAGATGGAGACATGTCTCGTAGTAAACACTTAAGTCACTCCAAATAGATCAATTCCTTTCAAAAGCAAAACTCTAAAGCTGCATATTATTGAAGTCAATATTTAGTTTTCGTTGCAGACATATCAAAAATGATACTCGGGACTAGAAGTGAGAAAGTATTTTGGACTAAAACTTTATTCACTGGGGAAAAAAACAGTTAAGCATAGAATGGAAATATATGCATGCTCCTATCAAATAATAAGATACCACAATCAGTTTACTTGATTGAAAATGTGAAAAAATTTGCTGATGAGGTATTTTTTAAACAAAGCTATTTCTTTTCCTGTTTCTCAATTTCCTTTATTAATCTTCTTGCTTTTAATGAAAAGGGAATAAAACATAACAAAATGAAAACTTGTTACATTTTGAATCAACAGAGACAGTCGTGCAAACTGGAAGTATTTTTTTTTTAAGTTATTTTGTTGATGTGCATTTTGGACAGTGAAGTAAATGGTATTCAGACACATCTCAGTCCATGTGTATGACTGCCAGCACTTACAAACAGACCTGGGGAAGAGCTGCATCCCCAGGGCAGCCTTTAAGGATAGTGAAGGTCAGGGGTGTGCAGAGTCTGAGAAGCCAGGCTCAGAGAGATAGATATATTAGGTATTATATTTAGATTAGGTATTAGGAACAATTTCTTCATTGAAAGTGTGATCTTGCATTGGAAGAATCTACCCAGGGCAGTGGTGAAATCATTATCCTTCAAAGAGCTCAGACGGTGCGTGGATGTGACACCTGGGGAACATGGTTTGGTGGTAATAAGGTGGTGCTGGGTTAACAATTGGGCTCAGTGACCTCACAGGTTTTTTCCAGCCTAAATGATTCTGAAATTCTACACTGATGCTGTGTGGATAGGTGTAAGATGAAAAGAAAAATCAGTCCTTGAGCAGTTGTGACTGTCACTTTCCTTCCCCATATGAAGGTATGTTTGCCACTGCAGATGGGACCAGTGATCCATCCAGTCAGGTACAGTGCCTTCAGCAATGGTCTGTGCTTGGTGCCTGTGAAGCCCTCCCTCTTGGCAGCACCTGGCCAAATGCATGGTGGTGGACAGAAAGGACAAATTTCTCCTCAGGCCCTGCAGCACTGACCTGATGTCCTATTGACACACACAAAGGCAAATGATCTGTCCGAATCTTTGACTGCTGCAGGTCACCTTTGAGCCTGCAGAGTCAAGAGAACTCCTTAGGTAATGTCTAGGCATAACACATGAGTGAAGACAGGGGGGTCCGTAGATAAAAAACATCTGTGGGGGCTGAAACCTGACCTGCAGGAAGGGCGTGTAGCAGAGGACAGCCCAGAGCCAGGACAACTCCCTCCATCATGGCCTGATTGTAGCTCATAGCAGGAGGTGTTGACATGGAGGGTGAACTTATCCTTGATTTCGATTCTTCAAGGCACCGTCTCATTAGATTTTAGGATGATTGATATATGTGGGTACCACCAGTCATTTTCAGCTAATGAACCCCTGCCTCTATGCACTTACCTGAATTTGAAGAGCAAAAGTCCAGGGACCCATGTAGACATCAGGCAGAGCACCAGAGAGAGAGAGAGAGAGAGGAGATGGACCACATGTTCAGTCCAGCCCAAACCCACTACTAAGTCGAGCTGTGGCAAACTAGGAGCAAACATGTTTGCCTTTGACATTCATTATGAAAGCCTTGTTAGGAACGCCTTGATCTCACGTGTGATGGGGGCAGCTGGGGGAAGGTTTGAACAAGAGAGAATCACAGAATCATAATATCTCCTGGCTGGAAGGGACCCACAAGGACCATGGCCCTGCACAGGACAGAGGAAGGAAACTGTAGATTTAGATCTTCTAGGTGAGGAAGAATGGTGAATGCTTTAGGAAACAACTTTCTTGGTCACTTTATCAGGCCCTTGAATTAGTGGGGGATTTTGGGGGGAAAAAGAAAGGTATTTAAAATAAGAAAATTAAAAAGGGGGAAATAAGAAAAGAAAAGCTAGCCATTCAGCATTTCAGCTCCAGATCTCCATAACACTTTCAAATGAAGGTACTACCACAGAGCACATTTTATTCCCAGAGACACTCTTGAGCTTGAGCAGAGGGGATTTGCATCTGTAAAAAGGACGGAGAGAAGGAGACAGCAAGGCTTAGCATTTGTATCCATCACCAGAGCTGGAGGAGGGGAAAGCCCAAGGAAGGGGATGTTTGACCCTTACCTGGGTAGCAAAGAAATTGGAGACAAAAATGTTTTCCTCCAACAGGTCCACCTTCTTTTTGTGCCCCCAACCCTAGCAGAGAAATCAGAGCTGCAATCTCCTGCTGTCAAGGGCTAATACATAAATATATAAAGGCCCAGATAAGATAACAACAGCCACAACAACAACAAAATGTGTAGCAGCATCAGGGGCAGGAAGGATCAGCATCTGCTTTAATTAAAAACCTGCCTCCATTGATTTTTTTTTTTTTAAAGGAACACATTTGTAGGATATGAAGAAAATGCTTCCACCCCTTCTTAGTTCAATGAGTGGTGTACATCCGCTGCTAGCTACAAATAAGCCTTTGATCATTTTACTGCTGTCTGTAAAATTAAAATAATTTTCCTATGTATTTTCCCCCTTTTTTTTTTTCTTTTAAACTGGGAGCTTAAGGAGGGGCGTGGCAATAGAGAGATCTACTTGGGAAACTCCTGAATGAGGGTGAGGGTGAGAGCAGGGAGGAAAAAAAAATGAGAATAAACACAGAAAGCTGCATCTAGCAAGGAAGGATCAGGCTGCCAGAGCCCAGGGGCTGAAAGAACCAACTGTACCAGCCTCAGCTAAGAAAAATCAAAATACTGTGCCTCCTTCTCCCAGATGCCTGCACTCCTCTCCAAACATAACAATTAGAAGCATGTTGTTGTAATAAAATTGCAGGAAAGCATGTATTTGAGCCCAGATTCAACAGGAGCCCTTCATCATGCTCACCCTCACTGGAAAACTGGGAGGTGAGGGAGGAGACAGTGTGGAAACTGCTGGTCCATGAGGAGGGCGGACAGGGAAGACAAAGATTTCCTTGCAGGAGATGGCACTGGGCAGTGCAAAGCCAAGCACATAAAGATGGAGGTGGGAGGCAGAGCTGCCCTCCTGCCCAGAGCGAGAGCCTTGCCAGGTGCAGCGTGGGTCCCACCTCTACTGCCAGCTGGTGCAGTATTTGTATGGAAATCACTCGTGTTTCCTGCCGTCAAATGAGCTTAACACCACTTTGCCTGCCTCCCAGGGCCTCCTGAGGGTAAGCAGATTAAAGTTTTGGGAGCATGTGGGCGACACAGCAGTGGGGAGCAGAGGCCAGCGCGGGGCTCGGGGGAATGCGGAGCTGATTGCAGCCACCAGGGTTGGGTCCTGCTGCCTCCACCACGGCCACATGTCACAGAAGTGTGAGAAGCCCTTGCAGGTGGTGGCACTGAGGCAAAGTAGGCTTGGTGCCTGGTCAAGAAGGGATTTTAATGCAGCCTTTATTTGCCTCCTGCCCCAGCAACGGCAGCTGGCTTGGCATGACGGGGCTGTCTCTGATGCTTTGTGGATAATCTTTCCCCATACTCCTGATAGCATCAGTGATCCATCCTAGGGCTGCCCACGCTACCTTATTTTAAGGGAAGGGAAGAAAAAAAAAATCACTTTATCCTAAAGTGCTGGGTTGTCTGAAGCTGCCTTGGCAAAGGCATGTGGAACAGGCAGGAGGCAGGAGGGGATGAAGTGGGGCATCTCTGCTGGGGACTGTATGGTGGCACAAGATCCCAAGGAGTAGATGTCTTGTGTCCCTTTTGGCTGTGGGTGCCTTCTTGCACAGCCTCCGAGAGGTATTTTTCTGTGGATGTACATCACCATGACTGTCAGCCCGTGACTTCCCAAGGGTTTGGGAGGTGTGTAGAGTAGGATGTGGGTGTCAGCAAATGGTTGCATCTTCCCACCTTTAATCTGTGTGCCTCGGAGCTCAATTTTACCTAGTGGTTCTTGTCAAGGAGAGGAACAGGAAGGCTTCTTTTCTTTCCTCAGGGCCACTGTGGCATGGGACATATTTCATAGGGTCAGAGCACCAGACTTTGTTCCCTGCTCATCTCCACTGGCTCCTCATCTCCCACTCATGGGCAGCAATGACAGCGTGAGAGGGTGCCTGTGTGTGCATGTGTACGCACTGTATTAATACATATGTATGTGTATTTTTACATATCAGTTCTATAGGGCTCAGTAACATCAAAAGGAACCTGGATAATCAGAGCAGAAGATATAAAAGATCAAACAGAATATCTTTTAAACAGATCTGAGAAGCTTAATTTTCATCCAATGTTACTGCAGGAGCTTTTCCTTCCTTTTTTTTTTTTTTTTTTTTTTGCTTTTCCTTTCCCCGAAAGTCATGAAGGTTTCTAAGAGTAAAAAAATAGCTACATGCAGCATCTCCCCACACACTTTCCTCCCTACAATGCACATGCACTCCACAGTCCCTGTTCTGCTCAGAAACCTCTGACTCCAGGGCAGAGGGATGAAATTAAAACTGCACTGAGTGAAATGTTATTTCCTTCATGTCAAGGGTTTTCAACTCGGTCACTTTTGAGTCTTGTTCGAGGTTTGAATTGGACTACATTTGTGGCACAAGCTGTTCCCTCAGTTGTATGTTAGCAAAAGGCCAACTTCACAGAGAGAAACCCGGCAGGCTTCATTTCAGACCTGTGCTATCAGTTCGCATTGACATGGATGTGAGCATAGGGTCAGGTCACCTGAGTTTTCCCTTTGATTTACTTAAGGCCTGGACAAAGTTACTTAACTTTTCAGCTTAACTACTGAAGAAGTTACTAACTTCTGCAAATCGGCTATGCCTATAGGCAACAAGGAAAAATTAAATTTCACCCATGGATGAAAGTCACCAGAGAGGAAACGCTCTCTTCACAGCTCTGTGGCACGTTTTTCACTCTGGTTGAGGGCACACCAGAACATCTCCCCTTAATTCTCTCAGGTTGTTTGAGGTCTGTTGAGCTCATATGCCCCCAACACCCACAGTACCAAGCTCCCACATACAGCATTGCCCCATGCCATGCTCAGATGTACCACCTCAACTTTTACACCCTGGCATTGCATCCTATCTTTTCTATAGGTCTCACCTGACCATGTGTGGGGCAATTGGTATTCCCCACATGCTCCCTGCAGTCTCCCCTTTCCCAGCTGCCTATCCCATTTCTACTTTTGCCCCCTTTGCTGTAGCATATTCTTGTGAAAATCCCTTCACCAGTAAAAGGAGCACTCACCAGCACTTCAGAGCAGGCTCTCCACAGCAGGCACCAAGCACAGGCAAGAGCTAAACAATATCAGTTGAGTGAAGGCAGGTGAAATTAAGTAGCAGACCACTGTAGAGGTTGGCTGTCTGCTGGGCACAGGGCAGATAAAGCCAAAACTCTTTTACACTAGCCTTAAGCATGCTACAAGCAAGGTCTCAGAATGCCAAGGCTCACATTCCTGCATAAAGGCTCTCCCTCCCTCAACAGCTAGTGCCAGAGCAGTAGGAATGCTGGTCCTGTTCTTCTAATTAATACAATTTCAGTCTCTCAGAGTGTCCTCAGAGCCCAGATAAAATGTGGAAAGTGTAAATACTGTACACAGAGACACAGACTCACAAGACTGTCTCGTCTTTCAAGATGAGTTAGTCTTTATTGCAAGCAAGCAGATGAGCTCAGAGGAACTGGAAAAAAAAGACTGAACTATTACAGCAGAAGTTTTGTGTGAAACCAAAACTGCCCTGCAGATTGGAAATATATTTTCAGTCATTCCAGTTCCTTCCAAAATAATAATAATTGAAGTTCTGAGGCTTTTCAAGTAATTTTTATCCACCAGCCCCCTCTGAAGTACAAAGCCAGCTCATGCCTGTCAGGCCAGCTGGGCTGAGCTCAATCTGAGACACAGGGTGCCAGAAATTTAATCCTGAATTTCCCAAATCTAATCGAAACGGCACAAGCTGTGTTTAATAATTCACTACTTTATTACTGATACGATGCCTCGGACTATCACAGCGTCTGAATAATTGATTTGCCAAGAGGGGCGACATGTCCTTTCCTAAAGCAGAGAAAGTTTGACCAAAGAGTTGCCGTGTAAAGCTGGCTAAATGTTTTTAAATAGTTTGAGACTAGATCTCTGACATTCACTTGCTGTCTAAGGACAAGCTGGGAAAAGGCAGATGGGAAGTTTTATACCATCCTCCTCAGTGCAGGTCCAGAAGCATGGTCAAAGGGAAAGAAAGGTGAGAAAAGACCAGAAGGGAATGAAATGACGTTAGCAGAAGGAAAAATCCTTATCCTACAAACCTATGCATGGTATGAATATTCACTGCCCTCAGATTTGACCCATTAGGTCTTATGTCTACTTTCTCTTACACTGGTCTTTGTTTTGACTAGCAATATTTCAGGTCCCCTAAGTCTAACAAATGGTGAATGACAGTAGAAGAGCTGAGCAAAATTTGATGTAACACAGTCAGGCTTCGTATTTTCTCATCCTGGAAAGCTGACAAAAATTTGGATGACAGTCCTGCTTGCCTTAGGATTAAAGGCAAATTTGGGCTAGAAATGGTGTTTCAAAGTTCTCTGGAAGGGACAGCCCCATACCTAAGCCTTGAAAACGCCTAGAGGTTAACAGCCAGTATTTCAACTTGAGCAGTGAACAAAATTTCCACGTGCCATAACAACTGGACCTCAGTTTACCCATTTGTAAAACAGAGAGCTGGTGCACTGCTTTCCACTCATTCTCTTGGATAGAGAGGAATTTGGAGTACTCTAAACCACTGCTATTATTTTGATTGGTGCAGGATGGTAACAAAATCATGCAGGTAGAGTTCTGAACTATCAGAAGGACCTTAGTGAGGGCCTCATCATGTCTCCTGCATTTAGGAAATTATGATTAGAACTGTTTATCTCTTGTCATGTATGCAAGGCGATAAGTCTACCAGAAAGCAGTCCCAGCTCCATGCAGTTTTCTTGAAATTTTCAGAGCAAATGGCAGCCCCTGGCACTTTCAGGAGCAAAACACAACCAAACAAAGCATTTTAGCTGCTAGCTGAAAAAGTACTTGTCTGCCTTTTTTTTTCTTCTCCGGTTTATTTTAACACTGAATTTTGCACCTATAAAGCAAGCCTCATACTGAGCTAGTAGCAAAGGGGTTAACATAATTGGGGTTGTTTTCTTCCCCTCTCCACTTTGCCGTTGGTAGTTAAATCGAAAGCAAGTGGTACTGCCTTATTACTATCATTGTGCTGAGATATTGCATTAAAGGAGTTTAGGGTTTCAAATTGAATGTCAAATATAATATCACAGTGGAAACTTGAAGTGTGCAGCTGAGCTGCTCAGCTCCAGAGGGTTAACACCACTCGCCTCTCTGCCCAATAGCACTCCGAGCCAGTGATCTCCATTTCAGCCCACTGAGCTATCTCCACATGCTCACCAAGACTTGCAGGCAGGAGAAGGGGGCCCTGATGGATGTCAGGCAGCTGCAGATGGAGGGAAAGAGAGTTCAGTGTAACAAATTGATTGCTGGGGAATTGATTGGAGTTCTGTATTGCCTCAGCTGTAGCAGACGATCATAACTAATCAACCTTTTGTCACTTCAGACTGGAGCAGCATCATGCGTGGACCAGAGACGGGGGGAATGTCTTTCATTTTCCTTGGTATAAAAGTTCCTTGTTGGAAAAGAACCGTGGCCATCTCTGTATGATTTTTTTACTTCAGCGTGTAGAAGCTGAATAGTTTCAGGTTTGGAGTAATTTTCTAGGGGCAGAGACACAATATTATCAATGTCTTCCTCTGGTTCTTATTTTATTTTTATTTTAACTTTCTTGGTCTGATATATCCTTTTTCTGCAGGGAACATTAATGATGTATGCTGAACGATAGAAAAAATGCATAGTGCCACATACATGCTTAATACTGGGAACCTGTTGTTACCTTCTTGTTAATTTGAACAAGAATGAAACAATGAAACAATGAGCAATGAAAGTGTATTAAATCAAATCAAGGAAAGCAGATTAGACCTATTCACAGTTTGGAGGAATCCACGTGTAGTTCAGGGACCAAATTCCCATTGAAGCAAATTTTCATTCAGTGCAATGAGTTGTCCCAGTAATGAGTTCTTGGGGTAAACACTTTCCTCTGGTACCTTTTCTTGAGTCTTTGGAGGACTGCCAGTGTTGTTTATCCTTCCAGACTCATTGACATCATTGCAGTTATGTCCCACTCATACCAGAACTAGAGTTGTTTAGGAAACTGGCCTGACACAGCAAAACTGTCCTTTGAGTGCTGTGAAAATCCTGGACAACCTATGCTTTTAACTTGCTGATAAAATTTGAAAATGCCCTAGAAATCTTGTTCATAGTCTTTGTGTGTGACCAATATTCGGATCAAGAAAACTCTCTTCTCATCCTCCTTCTCTCCCTACTTTCCTCATAAGACCTCATTGCAGTCTATAACTTCCTCATGAGGGGAAGAAGAGGGCTGGCACTGATATTTTGTCTGGCATGACCAGTGATAGGACCTGTGAGAATGGCCTGATGTTGTGTCAAGGAAGGTTTAGGTTGGATAATAGAAAATAGTTCTTCACTCAGGGGGTGGTTGGACATTGGAACAGGGTCCCCAGGGCACTGGTCACAGCACCAAGCCTGACAGAGTTCAAGAAGTGTTTGAACAATTGCTCTCAGGCACATGGTATGACCCTTGGGGATGGTCCTCTGCAGGGCTCAGGCTTGGACTCGTGGGTCCCTTCCTATTCAGCATCTTCTGTGATTCTGTGATAAACCCTCCCTGAATACAGTCTGTGTATGACTAAAAGGTGCGTCATCTCCTCCATTCCCTGAAGGATTGTCTCTTGGGATGTCAGGCCCAGTCTCAAACAGCCAGCACAGACTGCTCAGAGGGACTGGTCTACCATTTAGTGTGGGTAGGATCTCATCAGCTACTTTGTCCTGACAGCTGAGACAGTTAACTCAGGGCACACCCCACAAAGCCCATCCATCCACCACACCATTCTGGTGAACACGAACAGCATATATGCCTTCTGTGCCTGGCCATAATTTGCAGACAGAACAGGGAAGATTTCATGTCTCCAAATTCACTGCTCAGCAAAGAAGTTACACGTGTCCATGGAACTCTCTGATCTCCAGAAAACTGTAGCACATGCTGGACTTCAAGTGTATGTTATTTCAGGCTCCACTTTAGCACAGGCTTCCAGTCACCCATGAGTCTCAATGCATTGCTGAACAGGCTCCCCTTGGGAAGAAACATCATTAATTACCAAAAAGTACTTTTGCACTTGGCATTTTCTTTTGATTATAAAAAGATGTACAATCAATTATTAAAATAAAGTCACTCATCACATGATTTGTGGTATACAAATTGTTAAACCATTGCAAATAAAAAGAAAATTTTGTTACTATAAATGTCTGAAAGCGATATACCACCCCCAAAGCAGGTGGAAATACATAGATAGAGCTATAGAGCAAGTCTACTGAGACTGAGAACACCTATGCAGGAAAGTCTTGGTTCAACTCCACAAGTGTGATACAGCTTTTTCCTTTCATTACTCCATGTCCTTGGAGTACAGTTAAGAAAGATGGTAACTTTAGTAGATGTTGTGTCTTTGTGTTTATTTACCGTGTTGCACATTATATTGTAAAAGATTAAAAGAGAAGAAGCCTAAAAACCTGTGGGGTTAAGTTAGAATTTTATAGCCCTGTTGGGAAATAACATGGCAGGAGCAGCAGGCTCATCCTACAGATGCATTATATTTTGTGACAAACCTTAGTGCATGCAGAACATCCATCAATCATAGAGATTATTTTCCATCTCATCAATTATGCAAATTAAACCAGAAAAACTATGTTCAAATAACGCTAAGGGCCTGACATAAACCCGGGAAAGCGAGGCAGCTTGGAGCTGAAAGGTTGAAATCCTACTCTCCCTTTGTCTTGCCTTGCACTGGCTTTTCAGGAGACACACTGCACATGCCTGCAGTGGCAAGGTGGTCTTTTTGTTCCTGCCAGCATCTTAAGCATCAGCAAACCATGTCATGGCTGCTTGAGGGACAGAGCTTTGGATTCCTTTGACTAATATACAATGTCCATTCTTTCCATCCTGATTAAGGCCAGGACCTATCTAAGGTGGTTATGAGGGTGTACCATGGCCTTCAGCACAACAGCTCTGAATCCTGTGATGCAGATGGACAGACTGAGATATGAC